>SJYQ01003616.1:95437-209655 GCA_006410935.1 Redunca redunca
CTTCACCACTGGACCACCGGGGAAGTCTCTGTGGTGTGTTTGTTGAGCAGAGTCATTTGATGTAGTTGGAGAACATGTTTGTGGGTGGTGGGGTATGTTTGGGGGAGGGTTCATCTTAATCTTCCTGGGAAATAAGGCTCAAAAGCAGCCAAACTGTGGAGATGCAGACGGTAATCGGAGAAGTCTTGATTTTAGGTGCTAAGAGGAAAGTTTCATGGTCAGAGGTGGGGGTGGTGTCTGCACCTGTACAAGCTGGGCAGTGTCTGCAGAGAACAACTCCTGGAGAAGGGGATTCAGATCCACAGCGTCTGTCAGCTATTGACTAGGCAGGGTGAGGCTTCGGCTCCTGCTAGGCAGGAAGGCATTCCAGTTCACACTGACCTACTTACAGTAATTCGCAGTCTGGAAACAAAAGAACTAACTAAAAATACTGAGCAGAGTGATCTCAGCTGGGTGGCGTCTGAAGCAGTTCTCCTGCAGAGGGTTTTAGACACAGAGACGGCTCTAGCCAGGTTCTGTTATTGACTTAAAAGCAGTTTTTGTTTTTCAAGGTAAAGGTTAATATTGGCAATACATCTGAACGTTCTTTTTATTTCAGTTCCTGAAATGTGCTTGTTTAAGTTGCTCCTGAATCCTCTTCTGGGTTATTTATGCAGGTTGTAAATGAAGAGCAGGTCCAGAAAGACTTTGAATCCAGCACAGATGTCGTCCAGGAAATTAAACTGAAGTCGAGGATCAGAGGGACTGGCGACTGGGCGCCCCCTAGGTTTCAAATCATATTTAATGTTCATCCACCACTCAAGTAAGTCTAGGTTGCTGCTTGGACCACCAGTCCAGTTAAAACAAAAGCTGTGGTGGGTTCCTTCTGTCTCTTCATGGAGATGGGTGAAGCAAAAAATAAAACACCAAGGGACAAAGGAAAATTTGTTTTAGGAAAAAGAAATTTGGGCACATTTTTCTCAGTTAGCTTTCTTGGCACCCCATTTATAGTGGACTTTTGGTCTCTAAGTTTTGACACGTTGAGAACTTAACTATGTTTCCTTAACTATGAAAACTACATAACAATTGGAAAGTAAACAGGCTCATATTAAGTGGCTAATGGTGAACCTTAAAAATATCATACAGTAATTTTAAGACTAGACCACTCTATTTTCCAGGGCAATGTGAAATAAAAAGTCAGTGAATTCATTTTTTAAAAGGAAAATTTCATCTTGAGGAGAGCTCTTATAGTTAAAAAACGTGACAGAATGCAAATGAAAACATCTCTGTTCTCTAAGAAGTGACAAAATTCTAAAAGACAAAGAAATAAGATGGTGCAAAAAGGATATAGATATATATAAATATATACAATAATTTAAAGTAGTGCTGTGCTGAGTTGCTCAGTCATGTCTGACTCTTTGTGACCCCATGGACTGTAGCCTGCCAGGCTCCTCTGTCCATGGAATTTTCCAGGCAAGAATACTGGAGTGGGTTGCCATTTCCTCCTCCAGGGGATCTTCCTGACCCAGGGATGGAACCTGCATCTCCTGCATTGGCAGGTGGGTTCTTTACCACTGAGTCACCTGGGAATCCCATAATTTAAAGTAGTAGTTTAATTTATTTATTCTGAGAGTATATGACATTGTAGACAAAAGGATATTTTAACCAAATGCATTTTTTTTTCATTCCTCTTGGTTGGTATTTGATACAGTGTGCAAACTGCAGAGTTATGAAGGGGCTGGCAGTTGTCATTGTCTGTGCCCCACAGAGGTGCCTTATATTATTTTTTCCTCTTGGGAGAGTATGAGGAAGTTCTCTGGGGCTGCTTAGGGAGAAGAGTTCCCTCTCTAAGCCCTGGGCGGGGTCACTTCCCTTGATTGTCTTTCCTCTGGGATTTTTGTGGGTTCTCTCTAAAGCATACATTTTTTTTTATCACGCACACATATTTTTACCATGCATTTTTACCTTAGCCATTTTTGCTGACCTTAAACTGTATTAAAGTGTTACAACTTTCACCATATTGCCAAATCCCATATGGAATTGTAATACGAACAGTTGAATAGCAAACACTTCAATATTCTATCTTTCACCAAAAATCTCTGACAGCATTGCCTTACAATACCTCATATTCATCTAAATGTCCCTGGATCCATTTGTAAACTTCCAAAGCAAGTTTGGGGATGGTGTCTTGTCCCCCTGAATCTCCTCCCATGTATTATATCCTTCTAGTTCTCTCAAGAGAGAGAACTCTGTGATGCCCCATAAGAAATTTCTAAAGACTCTTTGGTGGAATGGTTATCTGTGATACTGACTTCTGCTTTGGTGGAAAGCTGGAAATCTCTGTTCTTGGGAAAGAAAAATTCTATTTCTTTCCCAAATGAAAAAATGATAAAATTAAGCCCTCAAACTAAGAAGAACACCCCAATGTCAATCTCTCTTCCAATCAGTGAAAAATGCTCCGTTGGCCTTTTCTGAAATATAACTCTTATCATTTTCTGTCCTCAGGAGGGATCTCGTGCTAATAGCCCAAAATTTTTTCTGTGCTGGCTGTGGAACTCCCATAGAACCTAGTAAGTATGGATATTGGGTTGCTTACTTATTAGGCAATGACATTTTTACCTTAAAGCATAAATATTGGTATATTCATTTCTCTCAAGTGCATGCAAGACAATATACACAGCAACAAATCTTTTGATTTACTCTTTTTGATTAATCTTTTGATTAATAAGCATATGAATGAAATGTACATAATTTCATACTCATACTCTTACATTTTTAAGTATCATAAGTAAAAAAGCACCCAAAATACCCAATTTCAGATTTCCTATTTATCTGTCTCTACATCCAAAGAAAGTTGAGCAGTTTGCATCATTATTTTTTTTAATGTTTTTTAATTGTCATGAAAGTCACATAATATAAAACATACTCTTGTTGTTGTTCAGTCGCTAAATCCTGTCCAGCTCTTAGCGATTCCATGGACTGAATTATGCCAATCTTCCCTGTCCTTCACTATCTCCCTGAGTTTGCTCAGATTCATGTCCACTGAGTCAGTGATGCTTTCTAACCATCTCATCCTCTGCCACCCTCTTCTCCTTTTACCTTCAAACTTTCCCAGCATTAGGGGCTTTTCCAATGAGTCAGCTCTTCACATCAGGTAGCCAAAGTATTAGAGCTTCAGCATCAGTCCTTCCAATGAATATTCAGGGTTGATTTCCTTTAGGATGGACTGTTTGGATCTCCTTGCTGTCCAGGGGACTCTCAAGAGTCTTCTCCAACACCACAATTTGAAGGCATCAATTCTTCAGCTCTCAGCCTTCTTCATGGTCTAACTCTCACATCCATACATCACTAGTCCATCCACATTAGTCAGGTATGGATAAAACATACTATTTTAACCGTATTTAACTATAGTTCAATGGCACTAAGTATATTCACACTGTTGTGCAACTCACACCATCAGTTCATCTCCTAAACTCTTCACCTTCCTAAACTGAAACTCTGTCCCCATTACACACTGTCCCCATTCCCCCTTCCCACCTCCTATCCCCTAGCCCCTGGCATCCACCAATGTACTTTCTGACTCTATGAATTTGACTTTTCTTGGTACCTCATGTAAGTGCAATCAAATAGTATTTGTCTGCACCTAACGTATATTGTAAGCTGAAGCTGAAACTCCAATACTTTGGCCATCTGATGCAAAGAACTGACTCATTGGAAAAGACCCCAAAGCAGGGAAAGATTGAAGGCAGGAGGAGAAGGGGATGACAGAGGATGAGATGGTTGAATGGCATCACCAACTCAATGGACATGAGCTTGAGCAAGCTCCGGGAGCTGGGAGTTGGTGAAGCACAGGGAAACCTGGCATGCTGCAGTCCATGGCGTCACAAGGAGTTGGACATGACTGAGCGACTGAACTGAACTGAATGTATACTGGAATACATATTTAAGGTTAACTTAATCTATGTCCTACAAATAGACTATACCTTCTTTTTGGGGGGTTGGAGATTGGGATTAACGTATGTATACAACTATGAAGGAAGTACATGACTAGTGAGAACCTAGTGTATAGCACAGAAAGAAAGAAACGTCGCTCAGTCGTGTCCGACTCTTTGCGACCCCAGGGACTGTAACCTACCAGGCTCCTCTGTCCATGGGATTTTTCAGGCAATAGTACTGGAGTGGATTGCCATTTCCTTCTCCAGTGGATCTTCCCAACCCAGGGATCGAACCCAGGTCTTCCGCATTGTAGACAGACGCTTTACCGTCTGAGCCACCAGGGAATCCTAGCACAGAAAGAGGGAGTGTATTGTTTTATGAGAGATGCCCACAATGAGAAGTTGTTATAGTCATTTCATAACACTGCCCTCTCTTTGGTGAAGAGGCCACTGTGACCTTCACTGTGACTGCCCATTACTTTCCGACTCTCATCTCCCAGCTCTTGCCCCATTGGGCGTTGAGCTCAAGCCACATGGCCTCCCTGCTGGTCCTTGAAGGTGACAGGCTCACTCCTGACTCAGCAATTTGGATCTGTGCTTCTCCCTGGAATGCCCTCCCCTGGACACGCCCCACCCCGCCAGGGCCAGTTCCTTTCCTTCCTTCCCATCTGCACTCTCAGGTCTTCCTTAGCTGCCCTATTGAAACTCCACCTCATCACCCTCTTGGCCACAAACACACACATACACTTGAAATTCCCCTTCCTTTTTGTTTTTATTCAAGTCCTTATCTTCCTAAAATACTCTGTTTTATTGGTTTTTCTTACTATTATCTGTCTCTCACTAGATTCTAAGTTCCATGAGGACAGATACGTGGTTTATTTTTAATTGACTTATTAAAGTATACTTGCTTTACAATCTTGGGTTACTTTCTGCTGTACAGCACAGTGACTCTGTTATATGTTTACATATATCCCCTCTTTTTTGAATTTCCTTCCCATTTAGGTCACCACAGAGCACTGAATAGAGTTCTCTGGGCTATACAATAGGGTCTCATTAGTTACCTATTATATACATATTATCAATATTTGGTCTGTGTTATCCATTGCTTTATCTCCTGCTCCTACAAGTATGCCTGGCACACAGTTGGGACTTGAAAGAGATTTGTTAAATGATTGGATGGCTTACTTCATCCAATCAGAAAGGCGAGTTGCCCAGTTGAGAGTGGGAATCACTTATTTTGCTGTGAGAGCATCCATAGGTCTGACCTGTGGAAGCCTAGGAAGAGAAGATTTGCTGGAAAGGGTTCCCTTGGCCTTTGATAGGCATTCTGGGATGGAGTAAGACTTTGAGCATTTCCACCTCAAGAAATAAAAACAAAAAGTATAAATCCATCTGAACTTCTTTCTACCATACCTGCCATGGTAGAATGATAGTGCCTGCCATGCATCACAGTTGGAAGTGATTTTCTTTCAATGACTCATCTTCCCAGCTAAAGTCTAGTGGGGACCATATCTCTCTGGTTAACCACTGTATCCTGGTGCCTCAGTAAATATTGAATGTATGAGTCTGAAACTGTGAAGACGTGTGACTATGATTCCACCAACTTTTAAAGTACCTCCCAGAGTTTGTTCAGATGTGAAGACGTAGGTGTGCAATGTTGATTGGAATGTGGTCCTTCCCTCATGGAGCTTGCTGACAGGATGTCATCAGCCAAGTAAATAACTGGGTGATACTTTCAGTGAAAGAGAAAGTCAAGAATGCTATGGTTTTTATAGCCAGGGAACTTAATCCAGGCTTATTGGCTTGGGAGTGAAAGGTTACCTAAGGAAGTGATTGTCCCCAAAGCGGGGGGAGGGAGAGAGGGAGAGAGAGACAGAGGGAGAGGGAGAAACAGTGTGTGTGTGTGACCATACATGTTTTTCAGATCTTTACTGGTTATGTTTTCTCTTCCCATGTATTTCCATCTTTTGTGCATTTTTCTTTTCTTTTCCCCCCCTCATGGATTTATCCAGGAACTCTTTTAGGGTACTACTTTCCGATAGCATGTATAGAGTGCGTTACCATTTACAAAGCATTTTTCATACCTGTGGTATCACAGAATTCAATTCTGGGCTGATTTGGTGGCTTCAGGACAATTAGCTTGAAGAGATTCGGGTTTGTCAGAGCCTTCCTGCCAAGTAGGAGGTTGGGTCTGAACTCCCACCAAATCCCCAGACCTTGAATCTCATGTTCTGTTGGCCACGTGTCAGTTTAAAGGCCCATCTTCCAAATCCAGGAGTGCTGGAGGGAGGGTTCTCTTTTCCAATATCCGTTCCACAAAACTGAAGCTCATGACTCAGGGCCTCCAGTGTCTGCTGTTCTCCCCAGCATGGCTTCAGCGGCATGAGGACAGCCATCTTGAGTCTTGACCTCGGCCGGCGTTGGAGGCGAGGGCGGGGCGCGGGTGGGTTTCCGGCTTCAGGTGACCCGGTGCTCATCGGCCTGTGCACTCCGGCAGAGTTCGTGAAGCGGCTCCGGTACTGCGAATACCTGGGGAAGTACTTCTGCGACTGCTGCCACTCGTACTCGGAGTCCTGCATTCCCGCCCGGATCCTCAGGATGTGGGACTTCCGGAAGTACTACGTCAGCAACTTCTCCAAACGCCTGCTGGACCACATATGGCATGAGCCCATCTTCAACCTGGTGCACGTCAGCCACGGCCTGTACACCAAGGCCAAGGAACTGGACAGAGTAAGGGTGAGCAGCCACCTTTCCTGGGGGAGGGAGTCCAGCAGCCAAAAGGGCCCTGTGGCAGTAAGTGGACGTCTCCCCTGGCTCTGGGGATCCAGACAGACCCTTTAAGGGGCAGACTTGCCATCCAGCAGCTGGAGCTTATGCTTCAGAGACCTTCTCCTGCTTCAGCTCTTTTTAAAGCCCGGTACCCAAATCTTACCTTTATGCCTAGTTTTGTTTGTACCTAGCTTTTGAATTTTTTTATCTTTTAAATGGGGCTTCCCTGCTAGCTCAATCAGTAATGAATCTGCCTGCATTCCTGGAGACCAGGTTAGATCCCTGGGTTGAGAAGATCCCCTGGAGAAGGAAATGTCAACCCCGCTCCAGTATTCTTGCTTGGAAAATCCCAGGGACAGAGGAGCCTAGTGGGCTACAGTCCATGGGGATGCAAGAATCGGACACAGCTTAGCGACTCAACCGCCACCATCTTTTAAAGAAAAATTGTATGTGTTTAAGGGGTACTACCTGATGACTTGATGTATATATATACACACAGTGAAATGATTGATAGTCAAGCTAATTAACATATCCGTCCCCTCACAGGGTTACCTGTCTGTGTATGTGATGAGAACATCTGAAACTTACTCTCCTAGCAAATTTCCAGTTTTTAATACAGTCTCGTGAATTATAGTCATCATGCTGTACATGAGATCTCTAGACTTACCCTTGTTGTTGCTTAGTCGCTAAGTCGTGTCCAACTCCTTCATGACCCTATGGTCTTATCCTAGGTAATTGTAACTCTGTGTCCTGGACCAATTATCTCCCCACCTCCTCAGTCCAGGATCCACGCTTATAGTCTGTGCTTTTATGTGCTTGACTTTTCTAGATCCCCTGTATAAATGAGATCAGGCAGTTTTTGTCTTTTCTGTGTCTGACTTCACTCACTTGGCATAATGTCCCCCAGGTACATCCATGGTGTCTGCAATCACAGAATCTCCTTTTGTACATAGTTTGGTGTTTTTAAAAAGAAGGCCCCCGACATTGTGTAAGCTTTAGACTCCCCAAGACCTGGGTCCTTCCTGGGCCCTCTGTAGATCTCTGGACTCAGTCATGGGCCCCTTAATAGACTTTATAGACTGTGCATTATATGCTGTGTATATATGCACAGTTGATATGCTTTATAGACTGTGCATTTCAAGGGCTTATTTTCTAGAGTTGTAGCATTTCAAGGTTAGAACTAACATTTAATTTTGACTTATACATTTCCAGTGTTACTTATCACATTACACTTTCCCCTGCCCCCTGTTTGGTTTCTCACATTAGGAAATCCAGGAGCAGCTATTTCATATCAAGAAGCTGTTGAAGACCTGCAGGTTTGCTAAAAGGTACTGCTGCGGGCTGGGCTGGGCTGGGCTATGAATGCGAGGTCTGATAACCTCCACACTCTTTGTGGTCCATCTCCACCAGTGCAGAGTGATCGTCTCATGCATCTCCTTGGGGATGTAGACACTCTCTTGAATGTTGCTAAACATTCTTACTCACCACCAGGGAATTTAACATGTTAAGAAGAATGGACTAGTATAAGTATCAAACAACCCTGGCCGGTGGACTTTTATTATTATTTTGAAAAAAAAAAGTGAAAGTCGTTCAGTTGTGTCCAACTTTGTGACCCCATGGACTGTAGCCCACTAGGCTCCTTTGTCCGTGGAACTCTCCAGGCCAGCATACTGGAGTGGGTAGCCTTTCCCTTCTCTAGGGGATTTAAGTTGTGATAAAATACACATAAATTTACCATCCTGACCCTTTTTAAGTATACAGTTAAGCGGTTAGGTACGTTCATGTTGGTAGGCAACCATCATCACCATCCATCCACAGAGCTCTTTTCATTTTGTAAAACTGAAACTCTTTACCCACAGTAGTTCTCCATCCTCTGTTCCAGCCTTTGGGAACCACCATTCTCTGTTCTGTCTTTATGATTCTGACTATTCTAAGTACCTCATATGAGTGGAATCATACAGTGTTTGTTGTTTTGTGCCTGGCGTTTCATGTAGCAGCATGTCTTCAAGCTTCACTCACACAGTGGCCTGTGTCAGGATTTCCTTTGAAAGGCGGAGTGATGTTGACTGTTCATACATTGTCTGTATATTCCATCTTTTGTTGATTGATCCATCCCTCCTGGGTTGCTTTCTTTTGGCTATTGTGATGAGTGCTGCTGTGTTCATGGGTGTACCAGTGCCTTTTAAGACACTATGATAAAGAGGCATGTCAACTTTTATTGGCTGTATAATATTCTGTACTATGATGTGGTATTCATTTAAGTATTTTCCTGTTACTGAACATGTAATACATTTAAAATATCTTTTGTTATCAAAAAAAAAAAATCGCACCCAAACACTAAGCTTCAGCTGAATCTCTGACCACATCCATAGGTATGTCCTGAGGATGAGCTTTTGGAGGCCATGGCCATAAAGGCACAGGAATGAATTCATTTAGTAGAGATATTTTTAAGAGGAGGAAAAGTAGCTTACTCAGGGAGTTAGGATTATTTGTTATAATAGCTGAGGTCACAGTGTTAGTCTCTCAGTTGTGTCCACCTCTTTGTGTCCATGGGAGTCTCCAGGCAAGAATACTGGAATGGTTGCCATTCCCTTCTCCAGGGGATTTTTCCGACTTGGTTTGAATCAGGGTCTCCTGCGTTGCAGGTAGATTCTTGAGCACTTGAGCTACCAGTTGGGATTATAGGTTTTTAAAAACTTTTGTTCTCTTTTAAAGCTGCTTTCTGTTTCTGATCCTTATTTAATGATGCACTACTTCTGAATTACATTTCTTGGGGAGGAGCTTGTCCTTTAATCATTTTGGCCTTGAACTCTACCTCCTGGCTTTGGGGTGAAAAATTAGTTTCTTCTCAGGGCCTCAGTTTTCTCTGTAACATGTAACAACATCAACAGTTCTTACCATCTGCAAAAATGTCTTAAATATCCACTCTGTGCTTCAGATGAAAAAGCCACAAGACACGTGTTCAGGGAGAGTCTGGGGAGGAAGTCAGCACGGAGAGATCTTTGCCAAAGTGCGTGCCTGTCACTGGTGCACGTGCTTCTGAGGGCATGGGGGAGGGGCGGCACATTGTTTTTAATGGACAAGGTGGGGAGGCGGGCAGACAAGGCTTCCTAGGGACAAAGCCAGAGCTTGAAGAACAAGTCAGAGCAAAAACAAGGGTTCAGAGACCCTCCAGCCGAGAAAATAGTGTGAGTCAGGATAAGCATCAAGTTCAGTGTAGGCTTGGGAATGCAGGGCATGGTGATGCTGCTAACTGACATAGGGGGTTCAGAAAGAGACTGAGGGACTCAGAGATGATTACATACAGTTCTGAATGCCCTTGGGACATCCAAGTGCCTTTGAGCAGCCCGCACTTGGATTGTGGTTGTTGCTTAGTTGTGTCCGATTCCTTGTGGGACTGCAGCCCACCAGGCTCTTCTGTCCATGAGATTTCCCAGGCAGGAATACTTGAGTGGGTTGCTATTTCCTTCTCCAGGGGCTCTTCCTGACTCAGTTGGATGCTTGTGTCTTAACATCAGTGCTGGACCCAAGGTTTGGGAGTCAGAGCATCAATAACTCTTCCTAAGATATCCATCAGTCACACTGATGGACTTAAAATTGAGCTGGAGTTGAATAAAGTGGTCATTATTATCTCAGTACGTGTTGTCAGGACTCAAAAACCAAATTTTAAGTTTTCTTTCACTCAGAGTGTACATGGGCAGCTGTCAGAGACACTTTTCTCATTCAGCTTTTTGAAATCATTATTTATGGAATTTTAACTTCCTGGCTTCCAAGCAAAACTTGCAAAATGTAAAGTAGGGAGTTAACTTGTTCCTGGGGCTTTTTTTTTTTTTTTAAGTTGAAAAATTTCAGTTTTGAGAGCCAGGAAAAAACAAACCCTTCTCCCCAGTCCCTGGTTCCTGCCCCGACCTGTGTTGGTGGGTTTCTGATTTCCTCTGGTTTTCTCTCCGGAAGCACATTAAAGGAGTTTGAGCAGCTGCCGGGACACTTGACGGAGGCGCTCCACTTGTTCTCCCTGGAGGACATGCTCAAGGTCAAGAGAGGGCTGCTGGCACCCTCGCTCAAGGACATTCTGAAAGCTTCCCTCGAGCACGTGGCCAGCTGTGAGGTGAGATCTGCTTCCCCGGCGGGCGTGCCCCGAGCTGTCCTTTCTGTGGCCGATCCTGGGTGGGGTGTTTTGCACATAGCTCCTTTACCCTCACAAACTGAGGAAAGTGCCAGCAACACGTTTCATTGCCGTAGTTTAGTCACTAAGTCGTGTCCGACTCTTTGCCACCTCATGGACTGTAGCCCACCAAGCTCCTCTGTCCATGTGATTTTCCGGGCAAGAATACTAGAATGGGTTGCCATTTCCTTCTCCAGGGGATCTTCCCAGTCCATGGATTGAACCCACGTCTCCTGCGTTAGCAGGCAGGTTCTTTACCACTGAGCCCCCAGGGAAGCCTCTGCTTCACTATTTACAGATGAGTGAAATGAGGTTCAGAGCTGTTCAGTACCAGACCAAGAGTGTCCTGCTGATACGTAAGCCTGGGCCAAGCAACTGGTCGTCTGAGCACCCAGCCCGGCGTGTGGCCTCCCTCCATTCTCATCTGCTCTGATGCAGTGGGACAGGAGCTCTGTGTCTTCATGGACTAATGAATTGCAGGGGAGCTCCCGGAAATAAAATGAGATCATTTAAGAACACATGTTTAAAATCATGATCTTCCTCTGGTGCCTCAAACTACCCTGAGGCAGTTGTCCAGATGGAACGGACGCACATTTATTGCTCTGACCCATCCACTGTGGCAGGAGATAGTATTCTGTTCCTTCTAGAGGCTGGAATCACAGACACTTAAAAAGTGATGTTTTTGAAACTGTATATCATTAGAACACTTGTATAGTGAAGGGAGTTTACCGTCTTGGCTTATAGAATACCAAACTGAAATTTTTCTTTCATCTGACATAGGCTTTTTAATTGTTACTTGTATCCATGACATTCAGTGGCCTTCTGCAAATATGATATGTTGCTTAGGCCTATCTTTTGTCCTGTGCAGAATGTTTCATTTTGACTTCTATGAAAATTGCAATTCACAGATTTATATAAACCTTTTAAATGCAGAAACTTGTTACTTCCACAGCCAATTTAGGGGATTTTAGAATAACAAATTTCAGTACCTGGGGCGGAGGAGTGTGGAAATCTGGAGTGCTATGAAAGTGGAACTCAGTTTCTCCTTTAGGAGAAATGTTACCCATGAAGACTCTCACTTTTGACTCCTATTCTTACAGCTGTGTCAAGGAAAGGGCTTCATTTGTGAATTTTGCCGGAGTACAGCTGTCATTTTCCCATTTCAGACTGCAACGTGTAGAAGATGTTCAGGTATCTTAATACCGTAATACTGTAAGCTTAATAGCAATATAATAACATAAGTGCAAAGTTTCTCAACTTAAGCAGAAAATTAACTTAAGCTTGAAACTGAAAGTCGCTCAGTCGTGTCCAACTCTTTGGGACCCCATGGACCCATGGAATTCTCCAGGCCAGAATACTGGAGTGGGTAGCCTTTCCCTTCTCCATGGGATCTTCCCAACCCAGGGATCGAACTCAGGTCTCCTGCATTGCAGGCGGAGTCTTTACCACTGAGCTATCAAGCTTAATAACTAAAGCATAGTGTTATTTCCTTAAGGTATAATGATGCTAGTGTGTGCTTCTCTGTTGAATTGGAGCTGATAAAGTTTTGGATGCACAGGGAGGAGGTGTGAGTGGGGCAGGGATAAAGGATGATGTCTCAGGGAACAGAGTTCAGAGATAGGAGGTGGCCCTGTTTGACCTGTCCCCCAGTTCTTTTGCATCAGGGCAAGTTACAGCTGCACCTGTTTTGTAATTGAATCACAGTCAACCCCAAGTTCACTCCAGGGGTCCCCAACCTCTGGGTTCTAATGCCTGATGATCTGAGGTGGAGCTGATGTAATAATAATAGAAATAAAATGCACACAAAAAATGTAATGCACTTGAATCATCCCAAAACCATCCCCCACCCTGACCCATGGGAAAATTAGCTTCCACAAAACTGGTCCCTGGTGCCAAAAGTTTGTGAACCGCTGCCCTAGGGTTAGTTCTCAGGCTCTACACCCGTGAGGGTATGAAGGCAGCAGGACTGGGCCAAGGAAGAAGTTGAAAATGGTATGGTTGCCGTGAAGGCTCAGGGCATCTCTCAGAGAACTATGGAGCTGAGGTGGATTTTCAGCATTTTCCCAAATTAGGGACAGAGAGCCAGCCAGGCCTTTAAACCTCATATTGACCAGTCACTGGATGTGGCCTGGGACTACCAAGGGGGCATAACCTTGATCGAGGCAGCTCTTTTAGTTAGGGCCATTTCCAGAGAAGGGATGTCACCTCCTGAGCCATCAGCCACCAGCTCTCCTGGCACCCGTGGTGGATGGTCTTTGAGCGGATCTGAGGCACTGCAGTCCACTACCCAGGCTCTCTCAGCCTGTTTCACTGGTCCTCACGGCCTTGTTGTTGTTTTTGTTTAGTTGCTAAGTCATGTCTGAGTCTTTGTGATGACATGGACTGTAGCCTGCCAGGCTCCTCTCTCTATGGGATTCCCCAGGCAAGAATATGGAGCAGGTTGCCATTTCCTTCTCCAGGGTATATTCCCGACCCAGGGATGGAACCCATGTCTCTTGCATTGGCAAGTGGATTCTTTACCACTGACCCACCAGGGAGGCCCATCCTCATGATCTACTGGGGACAAATCCTCTTGTCTTCAAGGGACCTCTTGGCTTTAGGTTCTCTCTCCCCAGGCTGGGGATGAACGTCTGTTACATATTTGAGAAACCAGCTACCCATTTGCTGACGGCTCTCCTCCTTGCTTGCAGTGTGCAGAGCTTGCTTTCACAAGCAGTGCTTCCAGTCCTCCAAGTGCCCCCGGTGTGCGAGGATCACAGCGAGGAGAAGACTCCTGGAAAGTCTACCCTCTGCAGCGACATGATGTACTTGACTATAGCGAGAAAGACCATGCAACATGCCTTATGATCACATTGCTTGTGTCTCCTGTTGATAACATTGTTTTGACTATTGTCTATTAAGAAAAAAGATGACCAATATTCTCTTTATTATATATATTTAATATTTTTGGAGACTGTGGATTCTTTGTTATTAAAAGTAGAGTTGTTACTGGTGCCAAAGAATGCTCAAACTACTGCACAATTGCACTCATCTCACACGCTAGTAAAGTAATGCTCAAAATTCTCCAAGCCAGGCTTCAGCAAAACGTGAACCATGAACTTCCAGATGTTCAAGCTGGTTTTAGAAAAGGCAGAGGAACCAGAGATCAAATTGCCAACATCTGTTGGATTGTTGAATAAACAAGAGAGTTCCAGAAAAACATCTATTTCTGCTTTATTGACTATGCCAAAGCCTTCGACTGTGTGGATCACAATAAACTGTGGAAAATTCTGAAAGAGATGGGAATCCCAGACCACCTGCCCTGTCTCCTGAGAAATCTGTATCAGGTCAGGAAGCAATAGTTAGAACTGGAACAACCAACTGGTTCCAAATAGGAAGAGAAGTACGTCAAGGCTGTATATTATCACCCTGCTTATTTAACTTATATGCAGAGTACATTATGAGAAACACTGAGATGGATGAGGCGCAAGCTGGAATCAAGATTGCCAGGAGAAATATCAATAACCTCAGATATGCATATGATACCACCCTTATGGCAGAAAGTGAAGAACTAAAGAGCCTCTTGATGAAAGTGAAAGAGGAAAGTGAAAAAGTTGGCTTAAAGCTCAACACTCAGAAAACTAAGATCATGGCATCCGTTCCCATCACTTCATGGCAAATAGATGGGGAAACAGTGGCTGACTTTATTTTTCTGAGGTCCAAAATCACTGCAGATGGTGATTGCAGCCATGAAATTAAAAGATGCTTACTCCTTGGAAAGAAAGTTATGACCAACCTGGACAGAATATTGAAAAGCAGAGACATTACTTTGTCAACAAAGATCTGTCTAGTCAAGGCTGTGGTTTTTCCAGTGGTCATGTATGGATGTGAGAGTTGGACTATAAAGAAAGCTGACTGCCGAAGAATTGATGCTTTTGAACTGTGGTGTTGGAGAAGACTCTTGAGAGTCCCTTGGCCTGCAAGGAGATCCAACCAGTCCATCCTAAAGGAAATCAGTCCTGAATATTCATTGGAAGGACTGATGCTGAAGCTGAAACTCCGATATTTTGGCCACCTGATGCAAAGAGCTGACTCACTTGAAAAGACCCTGATGCTGGAAAAGATTGAGGGCAGGAGGAGAAGAGGACCACAGAGGATGAGATGGTTGGATGGCATCACTGACTCAATGGACATGGGTTTGGGTGGACTCCGGGAGTTGGTGATGGACAGGGAGGCCTGGGGTGCTGTGGTTCATGGGGTCGCAAAGAGTCAGACACGACTGAGCGACTGAACTGACCTGAACTGTTACTGGTGATTTTGTTTACAAATGTTCAATGTTTTTGCTGCTATTGGTGTTTTTTTAAGGGTTTTTTTTTTTTGATACTTCTTAAATTGTATTTGAATGGTTGTATTTAGCTAATGGTGGAGCCTGTTTTTTATGAATTGTAACTGACAAGATGAATTACTCAGTTCCTATTCCTATAAAGCTTGTTTTGTGAAAGGAGTTGGTACTTTCAGTGAACAAAAACTGCAAGCAAAAATCTGTATTCTCAGGCTTTGTTTCTGACCTAAATTCAATTTTGTAACTGTATCATAGAGACTTTACTTCTTCCAGGATTTGTGTCTGGGGTATGCTTTACTTTTGCAGTTACATGTATGTATGGATGAGTTTTGAGTTGCTTACCAGTGCATGGAGGTGCTATTTGAAGTACTTGCCTCTAGATGGCGCCCTTCAAAGGGCACAAATCAAACCTCTTGTCAGCTCTATTCCACAAAGTCAGGGGATGTGTGGGTGACTAGAACTTTATCCCTGCCTTTCAGAACTTTGTCTTGTAGGTATAAAATTGAACATAAAGTAGTTGAAAACATAAGCTATTCTTCAAATACAGGGGAAATGCTGTTAATGAACAAAGTGATGTTAGTAATAACTACAATCACAGACATTCCATTAAGAAGGTTAGGTGAATCACTGAATCTTTATCAATCCCTTTTTCCTATTATTTCTTATATTTGCATGCTTTCTTGAAATGTGAGCTTATTTTTTTCTTCCACCTCCTATATACTTTATCCTGCTTGAAAAAGAGCCCTGGGGCTGGGTCCCTTCTCAGCACATCTTTAGTCTGGAATGTGGTGTCATACTCCCGGGATTCCCATACCCTAAGAAAACCTGCTCGGGATGAACTTGGCCGGCAGTAAAGTGGGACAGGTGGTTCCCTCGCCCCACCCAGTCCTGTGTATGTGTGTGTGTTTCATTCAGTGGGTTAATATTGTTTAGTCACTAAGTCATGTCTGACTCTTTGTGACCTCATGGACTGTACCCTGCCAGGCTCCGCTGTCCGTGGGATTCTCCAGGCAAGAATATTGGAGTGGGTTGCATTTCCTCCTCTAGAGGATCTTCTTGACCCAGGGATGGAACCCACATCCCCTGCATTGGCGGGTAGATTCCTTACTGCTGTGCCAGCGGGGTAGTCCTGGGGTGAAATTGAGTCCATGGAAGAAATGAGTGTCTCCTGTGAACCTGGTATTTTCTCATTCTATTCATGTTTTCTTGCCCCAGGTACCTCTGCCAAAGCAGGGTCCCTTTTCATTATTTTAGCTGGGTCTCTTTTAAATAGAAATTCAGACACATGGATGGACAGGGAAGCCTGACATGCTGCAGTCCATGGGGTTGCAGAGTCGGACACGACTGAGCGACTGAACTGAGGATAAGTGAGATGAAATTTAAGACGTTTTATTCCTATAAAATATTTTATTTATTTGTTTATTTGGCTGCGCTAGGTCTTAACTGCGGCATGTGGGATCTAGTTCCTTGACCAGGGATGGAACCCAGGCCCCCTGCATTGGGAGTGAGGCTTCTTAGCCACTGGACCACCAGGGAAGTTCTGATAATGTTTTCGTCTTACCCAAAGCTTACATTCCCTCTT
The DNA here is from genome assembly GCA_006410935.1 of Redunca redunca. NCBI lineage: Eukaryota > Metazoa > Chordata > Mammalia > Artiodactyla > Bovidae > Redunca > Redunca redunca. The sequence goes on from SJYQ01003616.1 coordinate 112,189, forward strand.
AGGAGCTCAGAGTCCCAGGGACATGTTGATACTCCTGAGAACAGCTCCACGAGGCTCATGTCGTCATCTCCTCTTTGCAGGTGAGCACACTGGGGCTTAGAGAAGAGCAATAACTTCCCTAGGGCCCCACGGGCAGTGTATTCTGCCTGCCTCCAAAGACTGTGCCACGGCCTCCACTTCTTCCGTGGTCTCTTTTGGAAATGATAACAACAAAAACAACTTTTACCTTGTAAGAGGTGGTCACCCCCAAGTTGGTGGCATCGTGCCGAGAGCTTTCTCACATCCTTCCCTTGTGTTTGTTTATTTGCGGGAGTTGCGGCGGCTCACTCACTGCTTGAAGGGCTCTGCGTTCAGGCTGCCATGTCTGTAAGGCACTGGTGAGTGTGTGGGTCTGTGTGAGTGTGTATTCGTGTTTGCACACAGGTGTGTGTCACATCTTTTGTTGAGGAAGAGTGCACAGGAGCTACCCAGGAAGTGATACTTGTGAATTTTTGTTTTGAGGAAGAGTGTAGCCATTGGAATAGCCAGTCTACAGATCTGACTGGACTCGTTCCTCCCAGCCATGGTAATAGAGGCTCTGTCTCACTAAGGCACCTGCTGGAACAGAGAAGCGGTCTGAGCTCACGTGCAGCAGCTTGGAGGAAGTAATTTGTTGTGACTTTTCTGGTTGTTGTTTGGTTTCTAAGTCGTCTCTGTCTTTTGCAACACCATGGACTGTAGCCCACCAGGCTCCTCTGTCCCTGGGGTTTTCCAGGAAGAATACTGGAGCCGGTTGCCGTTTCCTCCTCCAGGGGATCTTTCCAACCCAGGGACTGAACATGAGTCTCTTGGGTCTCATGCATTGGCAGGTGGATTCTTTACCACTGAGCTACGTGAGGGGCCCTTGTCGTGACATAGATTGCTCTTTAATAGGATATACTCCTGGCCTGGTTTTCCCATGTGATTCTTCCTCGATTGCCGGAAGGAAGATGAAGATCTGGCATTTCTCATCAGACCATGGCCCACTGTGGGGCACCCAGATGCAGAACCCGGATCCCAGTGATTAACTTTCTGCCTTTGTATTCTTCACTTGGAAAATCCCAGTAACATATGCTTTACAGTCTGATGCTCTGCAGGTAGGGAGTTATACCTTCAAGGCACATGGGGTGAGGAGGGCGAGCCATCTCAAAGATGTTCTGGTGTTTTGACTTGAGTGAGAATCATTGGCTGAAGCTATGGACCAAATCCCACATCTGTGCTTCCTACCCAAGCGACTCTGACCACACTACATCCATGACCTGAGCTGTTTGGAAATAAGGGGATGATAACTGTGTAGTTCATATAAGGATCTGACATGAAAACCAATCACCCAGCACAGGGCTGACTGACCCCAGGCGGGAGCACGGAGGCAGGAACCCAGCTGGATGAGGGTCGCAGTGGGCCTGGGGTGCGAGGCCCCTGGAGGGCCCGGCAGAGGCCTGACACGATGCAGAGAAGAGCTCAGGACTGGCTTCAGCTCTGTGGTTAATCTCTGGGATCCCTCTGGACCGGGGAGCTGCCCCTTCATGTGTGAGGAAGCAGGGAAGTGTGTTTCTCAGTTTTAGACTGAGGTTTTCCAGCTGTGTTTGCACTCTGCCTCCCATGGCACCACTCATGAACACACTGTTTGAGTTTCTGGTGAAGTGAAAAAGAGAACTCTGCTTCTCCTTCCCAAACCAGTTTGGGAATTACTTCGAGAGAGAGATCCTTAAATGTTTGTTTTGAGGAAATAGCTCACAAGGTCCTTGACAATGAGGCGTTGCAGTGCTCCCCCACATTCCCCTTTGGAGAAGACCTTGAGAAGTCTCGTGATGGAGGCTTCCTGTATGTGGCATCTGGCTGGCCTGAAACCCACTGTGCCATGGTGACTGGGACTGAAGTTCCCAACTCTCCCCTGACATGCTCACAACGTCCCTCTCGGTGAGAAGAGGAAGCCGGTTGCAAGGAGTCTGTGGGATGCATGAACTCACCAGCCCTGCTGTCTGGAGCCCTGGGCCTGAAAAGCCTTCCTGCCACACCCATGCAGGGACAGAAAAGCTTCTAACTGCTCACTGGGAAGCGTCCCCTTCTCACCCGTCTGAAGTGAAGTGAAGTGAAAGGTCCAACTCTTTGTGACCCTATGGACTATAGCCCTCCAGGCTCCTCTGTCCATGGGATTCTCCAGCAAGAATATTGGAGTGGGTAACCATTCCCTCCTTCAGCGGATCTTCCCAACCCAGGGATCGAACCCAGGTCTCCCACATTGCAGGTGGATTCTTTACCAGCTGAGCCACCAGAGAAGCCCAAGAATACTGGAATGGGTGCCCTTCTCCAGGGGGTCTTCCGGACCCAGGAATTGAACTGGGGTCTCCTGCATTGCAGGAGAATTCTTTACCAGCTGAGCCACCTCCCTTCCCCTACTCTTGTTCCCATTCACTTTAAACAAGTTTCAGCATTAAAGGGAACTGCTGTATAGCACCGGGGGCTCATTTCCGTGCTCTGTGGTGACCTAGAGGAGTGGGGGCACGTGGGAGGGAGGGGGTTCTCAGAGGGAGGGGATATATGTATACATCTAGCTGATTCACTTCATTGTGCAACAGAAACTAACATCACATTGTACAGTAACTATACCACAATTTTTTAAAAAAATGAAGCCATTCCTTTGGCCACTTGTTGAGTGGGTATAGTTGCCAGGCAGATAAAGGTGACTTTGGGAAAGGGCTGGACTCCAGACTCCAGTTACCCAGATCTGAACTCCTTCCCCTGAACTCGGTTCATTATGGGCCCCACGAGGATCAAACAAGAGTACCTTGTCTTCCCACTAAAATGGGGAGACCCTGGGGATAGCTTCTCAATCAAAAGTCAATGGAAGATGGCTTATTAGCAGCTGGTGGACAATCTTCACTATATCAAGGGAATGGACAATGGCTCCCATTAACCATGGGCCTATAAAACAAACGGAAAGCTGTGTTTACAGCTTGCAGCATGTCCACCAATATCTGCTCTTCTGCTAGATACACCGTCCTAGCCTCGTGCGTCTGGTTGAGCCAGTGCAGCCAAAGAGGGACCAGTGAAATTCCAGTGGAGGTGATGCCACTACTTCCGGTCTGGCCCTGAAACATCCTGCCTTTCCTTCCACTCCTCTGTGCCCTGAGACCCCTCTCTGACGTTTAGCCTGAGAGGAGAGAGCTAATCTGGATCTGGAGTGTTTGTTTTTCTACATGTGGATTGGTGATAGCCGTGAGGGACCCAGGCATGGACAACTGGATAAGGCTGTAAGAGCAACAGGTGGGACCGCGGGGGAAGGGTGGCTGTGGCCCCCAGCCCTCCCTGAGTTTAGTCCAGTTCCTTTAACAAGGTTCTCTGGTGTTCCAACTAGACCCTCCTGTCCCAAGGATCTCAGCCTCACGTGGACACAAGCTGAACTCACCCACTTATGACTATGCCCTTAGTCTTCCCAACTTTACTAAATGATGCTAACAGGTGAATGTGTTCTCCCAGTTCTGTACTAACTTCAGAACTGGGGGCAGGTGAGGACTTCACATGATAACTCTTTCCACCCATGGCTCTGTGTTAACAGCACTAGAGCCTTGGATGTCTGGAGAAAGGAAGAAAAGGAATACTTATTGTGCCTCTGTTATGTAGTAGAAGTAGGGGCTTCCCAGGTGGCTCAGTGGTAAAGAATCCACCTGCTGATGCAGGAGACATGAGTTCAATTCCTGGTTTGGAAGATCCTAGAGTAGGAAATGGCAACCCATTCCAGTATTCATGCCTGGAGGATCCCATGGACAAAGGAGCCTGGTGAGCTACAGTCCATGGAGTTGCAAAGAGTCAGACATGCTGAGCAACTGAGCACACTTTGTAGTAGAGACTGAGATTTTTCTATTTTAAAATGAATGGCCAGAAATTCTCTCTGGCGAAATGACTTTGATTCTGTGCCATAAATAACAAAAAGTAGATAGGCGTGCAAATGTCTGTGGCCTGAGCTTTCCTTGCCAGGAAGAATGGCAAATGTCAAGGTCCAAATATGCCTGCTCTGTCCCCAAACCAGATGACTGGAGCAGCCTAGGCAGTGGTTAGAGAGCAGTCAGGAGCTAGATCTCCCTCCTAAGGCTGCAGAGGCCATGGGAACGAGCCCAGATTTAGATCGGTATGAACCTGGAGCCCATTGGAGGATATATGAAGGGGAGTAGCATGCTCTTTACTGTTTAGTCGCTAAATCATGTCCAACTCTTTGTGACCCCATGGACTACAGCACACCAGGCCTCCCTGTCCCTCACCATCTCCCAGAGTTTGCCCAAGTTCATACCCACTGAGTCAGTGATGCTCTCCAACCATCTCATCCTCTGTCATCCCCTTCTCCTCCTGGCTTCAGTCTTTCCCAGCATCAGGGTCTTTTCCAGTGAGTCGACTCTTCACATCAGGTGGCCAGAGTATTGGAACTTCAGCTTCAGCATGCTCTGGTCTACATTTAAAAGTGATCACTTTGGAGAAGGGTGTGCTTAGGGGAAGACACAGTGGCTGGGTGATCAGTTGGAGACCATCCAGGTTCAGGGAAGGGCTAAACCTGCAGTGGCAGCAGTGGGGCTGAAAGAAGCTGATGGTCTGTTGTCCAGACATACTGTTGTGATTAAGACTTCAGAGTACACCTGTGCTCAATTGTGAGAAGAAATGCAGTAACACGATTGTGTCTTTGGCCGTGACCACAGCTAGGCATCGAGTCAACACTTAAGGACAGTGATTGATATTAATCATCTCCTCTCTCCCTTCTTTGTTTTTATGACTGTTAACATTGTTTTGCTGCTGCTGTTGCTAAGTCACTTCAGTTGTATCTGACTCTGTGCAACCCCATAGATGGCAGCCCATCAGGCTCCCCCATCCCTGAGATTCTCCAGGCAAGAACACTGGAGTGGGTTGCTATTTCCTTCTCCAATGCATGAAAGTGACAAGTTAAAGTGAAGTCACTCAGTCGTGTCCGACTCTTTGTGACCCCGTGGACTACAGCCTACCAGGATCCTCCGTCCATGGGATTTTCCAGGCAGGAGTACTGGAGTGGGATGCCCTTGCCTTCTCTGAACGTTGTTTTAGGAAAGAGAAAAAAAAGTATCAGCCCATCTCTACAGCAGGTGGCAGTCTTGCTTGGAGTTTGAGCCTCAAACAATGACGCATGTACATATCAAAGTTACCAAAATCCACAGTACTTAAAGCCAGATTTGGTGTCTCCATGGGAAGAGAAGCAGCTAATCGATAATTATCATTATCTAGAAAATCACCCTTTAGGAAGGTGGTCGATCAGAGTATAAACATATCATTTTCACTAAGGATAACATGTCACCTTTTTATAAGGAAGAGTTGGTTTTTCCCTCCTTTGCAGTCATTACAAACCAACACACCGCACCAGGAGTGTTTCCTGCTAAATCTTCACTGTCTTTATCTCTTTAAAGATGGGGCTCCCAGGGCTGTTTTTAGAGCTGGGGTGTGGGATATGGGTGCCGGATAGCACAGAGGTTCAGAGCCTCAGACCTCTTGGGTTTCAAAGCTGGCTCTTACTAGTCTATGACCTTGTGCAAGTTATGTAAGGCTTATGTCTCAGTTTCCTCATCTGCAAAATGAACATAATAGCAGCATCTGCCATGTGGGGTTGTTGTAAAGATTAAATGAGTAGTAAGTGTGATATATGGGCTTCCCTGCTGGTAAAGAATCTGCCTCCCGATGCAGGAAATGTGGGGTTCAGTGTTCAGTCCCTGGTCCAGGAAGATACCCTGGAGAAGGCAATGGCAACCCACTCCAGTATTCTTGCCTGGAGAATCCCATGGACAGAGGAGCCTAGCAGGCTACAGTCTATGGGGTCGCCAGAGTCAGATACAGCTTAGCAACTGAACAACAGCAAGTGTAAAGCCTGTGAAGCAGTACTGGCGCACGGAGGTGACGGCATGATGTGAGTGACAGTGAATGTTGTCGGTATGGCGAATATGCATTTCAGCGGTGGGGACAGCTGTGCAGTGCACCGAACGCTCATCACCCCAAGCCAGGGACAGCTGCCACAGAAACCTCCTCTCCCCCAAGGGTAGACTCTAGGTGGTAGAAACCTCAAGTTGGAGTGGACGGAGAGGCTTGAGGTGTGTCTCTGCTTTTAGAATGGACTACACGCTGAACTCGTGGAGGGGCAGTGCTCAGTTGCTCAGTTGTTTCTGAACTCCTTATGGTCCCATGGATGGTAGCCCACCTGGCTCCTCTGTCCATGGAGTTTTGTCCATGGCATTCAGGCAAGAATTCTGGAGTGTGTTGCCACTTCTACTCCAGGGAATCTTCGCGACCCAGGGATCAAACCCTCCTCTCCTGCATTAGCAGATGGATACTTTACCACTAGCGCCACCTGTGGAGAGGCAGAGTAAAACCTAAATTTGTACCTGGCCCAACCTCCCGCTCCTGTGAAGTTCTGGTCTCAGAAAGCACAGTGGCGCCCCCTCTGCCAACATCCCCTGACTCCCCTGCCATCTATACCCCAGTCCTAACTGCACATTCAAATCAGCCTCAATAAATGGAAATCTGCCACCATTCCAAAGGTTCTGCAGGGAAAGAAAGCGCGAGATGCAAATTTGCCCCAACACTACCACTGTCACGAAATCCATGAGGAAAAGGGACTCTTGGAGAATTCAGTAAGGAAAGGGGACTCTTTCTGACTTAGCCTTTTTCTTTTGTTTGAAAAACAGAAATTCATTATGGTAGGACTTTGACCATAGGGTCAACCATGAGCTGGTCTGTCCCTCAGTGAGTGTCCAAATGCTCTGGGTCCATAAGCTGCCTCAATAAGAGAGGAAAAATGTGTCCAGTATTTGAGTAGCTGTGAAGCAGCACCCTTATGGCAGAAAGTGAAGAGGAACTGAAAAGCCTCTTGATGAAAGTGAAAGTGGAGAGTGAAAAAGTTAGCTTAAAGCTCAACATTCAGAAAATGAAGATCATGGCATCTGGTCCCATCACTTCATGGGAAATAGATGGGAAAATAGTGGAAACAGTGTCAGACTTTATTTTTTTGGGCTCCAAAATCACTGCAGATGGTGACTGCAGCCATGAAATTAAAAGATGTTTACTCCTTGGAAGAAAAGTTATGACCAACCTAGATAGCATATTGAAAAGCAGAGATATTACTTTGCCAACAAAGGTCCGTCTAGTCAAGGCTATGGTTCTTCCAGTGGTCATGTATGGATGTGAGAGTTGGACTGTGAAGAAAGCTGAGCGCCGAAGAATTGATGCTTTTGAACTGTGGTGTTGGAGAAGACTCTTGAGAGTCCCTGCAAGGGACTGCAAGGAGATCCAACCAGTCCATCCTAAAGGAGATTGGCCCTGGGATTTCTTTGGAAGGAATGATGCTGAAGCTGAAACTCCAGTACTTTGGCCACGTCATGCGAAGAGTTGACTCACTGGAAAAGACTCTGATGCTGGGAGGGATTGGGGGCGGGAGGAGAAGGGAACGACCCAGGATGAGATGGCTGGATGGCATCACGGACTCGATGGACATGAGTCTGAGTGAACTCCAGGAGTTGGTGAAGGACAGGGAGGCCTGGCGTGCTGCGATTCATGGGGTCTCAGAGTTGGACACGACTGAGGAGCTGAACTGACTGACTGACTGAAGCAGCACCAGTGAAAAGATCGCTTCACAGAGCTGAGTTAGGGCTGTCCCCGATCCCATCCCCAGCCCGTCCTGCCAGCATCGCTTAAGAGAAGAAGCTAGGCTAGTCTTGAAGCCCAAAGAGCCAGGGTTTATTTGGAGACTTAGTGTTCACACACATCATTCCAGTTACATGACGGACATGAGCAAGTCACCTCACTTCCCCAGGCCTTCATTTCCCCTCCCATAAACTGAGCATAAGTGAACCAAGTCAGTGTTTCCAGAAGTGAATTCCCTGGCACATCAGTCCTTTGAGTTGCTCCGTGAAGAAAAGAGTTCTATGGTCTAAAGCAGTAGTTTCAGTCCTGTCCCTCTGGAAACAGCTGGCCATGTCTGGAGATAATTTTTTTTTTAATTAAAAATTTTTTTAAATTTATTTTTTGGCCACACCACATTGCATGTGAAATCTTTGTTCCTCAAACAGGAATCGAACCCACACCCCCTTGCAGTGAAAGAATGTTTTCCTATCCACTGGACTGCCTGGAAAGTCCCTGGAGATAATTTTGGTTATTAGGACTTGGGAATGGGGGCTGTCCTGGCATAGAAGCCAGGGATGAAGCCAGGAATGCATAGAACAGTCCCCACAACAGAGAATTGTCTGGCCCAGAGTGTTATAAGTTTGAGGAACTAAGATATAATGAGGGTGCTCCCTCATCCAGTGGGAACCCCATGAAGTGGTTGCCATTTCCTCCTCCAAAGATATAATGAGAAGCCCTGATCTGATGAGCTTGAGGTTTATGGAGCACATCCCATCACTTTCTTTGTCCACACATATTAACACAATGAAGACAGAAGGTGTTAGGGTTAGTCACTCAGTCATGTGTGACTCTTTTGTGACCCCATGGACTGTGGCCCACCAGGCTTGTCTGTCCTTTGAATTCTCCAGGCAAGAATGCTGGGGAGTGGGTTACCATTTCCTTCTCCAGGGGATCTTCCCGACCCAGGGATCGAACCCAGGTCTCCTGCATTGGCAGGCGGATTCGTTACCATCTGAGCCACCAGGGAAGCCCTTGAAGACACAAGTGTCACCATAAATTTTTTTTCACCCCGTGTTTCATTTGATCACGGAATATTCTGCCTCCCCACCCCCACCATCACATACCCACAGCCTTATTATCCTCATGCAGAATGCCCTCCAGATAATGGGCCGCTGGGGGAAAGGCTGGCAAGACGATCTCCAACGTGGTTTTCCAGCTTCAAAAACATCTGAAGGAAGTTTCCTCTGATGAGGCCTCTGAGGCCTTCCGCTGAGTCGTGAGGACAGCTCTTGAAATCGCCCTCCGTGAGTTGGGTCCCTCTGTGACCTGTGTGCTGCGTGACTTTGGACTGCTGGCTTCAGCCCTGGGTTCCTCGGTTTCCTCTGCTCTAAGAGGAGGTAACATCCCCACCACCGGGCAGGGGTGCCATGCGGTTACCGCAGGGAACTGGCGCTGACATCCATAGACCAGCGCCCTCACTCCGGGAGCTCTCAGGTCAGCGTCACTCACTGTCTTTAAATTTTGTTCATTTCCTCAAGGCGCTGAGATGTCAGATCTGCCCGCAAGAGGGCGCAAGGCACACGGTTTTTGCCTCAAAGCGTTTCCAACTCCATCTGGACGGCCCTGCAGGCAGTTTTGCCAGAATGCGCCTCCTCGGTCAGATTTCTCGTGAACAACTGAACCACGGACTTGAGAGCCGGAAGTGTGTGTGCCAGTCACTCACTCATTGTCCGACTCTTTGCGACCCCACGGACCCTCCAGGTTCCTCTGTCCATGGGATTCTACAGGCGAGAATACTGGAGTGGCAGCCATTTCCTTTTTCAGGGGAGCTTCCCACCCCACGTCTCCTCAGGGCAGGCAGATTCTTTACTGTCTGAGCCAGAAGAGACCCTGCAAAGGATGGGGTGCGACCACCGGATTTTGCAGTTAACAGCCACAGAAGGCTACCTGTGAAGCTGGTGAGAGTGACTTGCAAAACCAGCAGAGTGGCGGGGAACCGACTCCAGGAACATTCTCTGTGGGGTTGGATGGCCGGGCAGAAACAGTGTTTCTGGAAGGAAAAAAATAATGCATCAAGTGGGTTAACAGCATGTGAAGCTGAAATGAAAGGATGCTGCTGGTGTGTGACTGTGTGTGTGTATGAGAGACAGACGTCAAAAAAAAGAGGAAAGAAAAACACCAGATTCTGTACTGTTCTTTCCTCTGGACCAGCTTGGTGGTGATTTAGTCGCTCAGTCATGTTCGACTTTTGCGACCTCATGGACCGTAGCCCACCAGGCCCCTCTGTCCATGGNATACAGTATTAGGAAAATGTGGGCCACTTGCTTGAAGAAGTTGTGAGACTATTAATCATATCTGTGGGCACATGGGGAAAAAAGTCGCCACGAAGGATAAAAACTCTGTTTGTGGTGGACATGCACCACAAACAGGCATCATGTCTCAGTGTATCCTGCTTGCACGGACTGTGAAACTGGAGTCGAGAAGCGAACCTGCAAACCGCTCCAGAGCCACGGAAAGCTCTAGCACGCGTGCACGTGTGCGCCCTCAGTCGTGTCTGACTCTCTGTGACCCCGTGGACTGTAGCCCGCCAGGCTCCTCTGTCCATGGAATTCTCCAGGCAAGAATACTGGAGTGGGTTACCAATTCCTTCTCCAGGGAAAGTGCTAGGGCTGTGGCCAAAACAAATGCAAGATTTTCTTAACCCAGGGCTCACTGGGACTCCCACTGAAAAAGTAAAGATGAGTACAATTAAAAAATAGTCTACTCAAAAGAGGAAATTAGGGACTTCCCTTGTGGTCCAGCGACTAAGACTCCACACTCTCAAAGCAGGGGACCCAGGTCTGATAGCTGGACAGGGAACTAGACCCCGCATGCCACAACTGAGAGTTCTCATGACGCAGCTAAAAACAAAATATTCCGTGTACCGTGGCTAAGACCTGGTGCAGCCAAATAAATAAATAGATATTTTAAAAAAGAGAAAATCAGCCATTTTGAAGGAGAGTTAGCAAACATAATAAATAGGAGATTAACATACTGAGAATGTTAAAGAACAGAATAATCTGAAAGAAACCACAAAATAAACATATTTATCATTATAAATATGATATTTTATAAGTTTAGAAATTTTACAATTTTTAATAAGCTTAGAAATCAAAATAACAGCATAAGAAAGTGAAGTTACTCAGTCGTGTCCAACTCTTTGCGACCCTATGGACTGTAGCCTACCAGGCTCCTCCGTCCATGGGATTTTCCAGGCAAGAGTACTGGAGTGGATTGCCGTTTCCTTCTCCAGGAGATCTTCCCAACCCAGGGATCGAACCCAGGTCTCCCACATTGCAGGCAGACACTTTACCATCTGAGCCACCAGGGAAGACTCAAAAATAACAGCATAAATGCCATGAAAAAGAGCATTAAGAAAGAATCAAATAGAATTTCTAGAAGTAAGGCATTGAAAAGAAAATCTCAATTAAACACCATATTAGGAACAGCTGCAATACTGGAAAATAAAGTTGAAGAAATTATCTTGAATGCAGTACACCAAAATAAAGAGATGGAAATACACACGAATAAAAAGTTCAAAGACACTGAAAACTAAATAAGAGATTTTTAAAAATTGCATTGAGAAGGAGGGCATAGAGGAAAGGGGGGAGGGACCAATGAAGAGCAATGGCTAAGACATTTCTAGAAAGGAGCAGTATGCAGCCTAGATCTGAAGATGCATTTTGAATGCCCAAGCATGCATGTAAGTACGTGCGTGCTCAGTCTTGTCTGATTCTTTGCGACCCCATAGACTGTAGTATTCTTGCCTGAAAAAACCCCATGGACGAGGAGCTTGGCAGGCTACAACCAGACGGTCGCAAAGAGAGGGTCGTGACTGAGCGCACATGCTGAGGGGCCAAAGTTGCCTGCTGGCTGGGACCATGATGTGGAGGATAAGAAGGGGCTTTCAGACAGACAGGTGGGGTCATGTTCCAGCTCTGTCTCTTATTAGAAGAATGTCTTTGGGGAAACTACTTCAATTCTCAAAGCCTCAGTTTCTTATTTTGTAAGCGTCCCAAGGGGACGTTTGCTGTGTGGATTAAAGATACAAAACTAAGGTCTCTGATGTTCCCTCTTGGAGTAGGCAGAATAACGGTCCCCCAAAGACGTCTCGGTCCTAGTCCTTGGAACCTGTGACTAATGTTACGTCTCATGGCAATGGGAAAATTAAGGTGGGCAGGCAGAGTTAAGGTTGCTAATCAGCTGATCTTGAGATGGGGAGATTATCCTAGATTATCCAGGTGGGGCCACTGTAATGAGGACATGCGTGCTAAGTCGCTTTAGTCCTGTCTGATTCTTTGTGACCCCATGGACTGTAGCCCGCCAGGCTGCTCTGTCCATAGGATTCTCCAGGCAAGAATACTGCAGTGTGTGGCCATGCTCTCCTCCAAGGGATCTTCCCAAACCCAGGAATCAAACCTGAGTCTCTTATGTCTCCTGCTTTGGCAAAGCAAGTCCTTTACCCCCAGCGCCACCTGGGAAGCCCTGTGATGAGGACAATATCCTCATAAGACACAGAAGAGGAACACTTAGAGATGACGGTAAGAGAAAGAATCGTGCTGGCTTTGAAGACAGAAGGGGGCACTGAGCCAAGGGATGAAGGCAGCCTCTAGAAGCTGGAAAAGGCAAGAGAACAGTCTCTCTAGAGCCTTCAAAGGAAACACAGCCTTGCTGACACCGTGACTTTATCCCTAAACCCAGTGAGACCGTTTCAGACCTAAACCCTTCTGAGCTGTACGATAATGAAACTGTGTTGTTTTAAGCCACTGATCAGTGGTACTTGGTTACAGTAGCTGTAGGAAATGAATATACCTTTCATCTGAGCATCATTCCTGCTTTCTTTTTAAAAAATATAGTTCTATTTGTTTTGTCTGTGCTGGGTCTTCTTGCTGCAAGGGCTGCTCTCCAGCTGAGGTGCGTGGGCTTCTCACTGCGGTGGCTTCTCTTGCGGTGGAGCACGGGCTCCAGGGCGCAGGGGCTTCGGTAGTTGGGGCTCGTGGGCTCAGTAGTTGCGGCTCCCAGGGTCTAGAGCACAGGCTCAGTACTTGCGGCGCATGGGCTTAGTTGCTCTGTGGTACGTGGGGTATTTCCAGACCAGAGATGGAACCCATGTCTCCTGCATTGGCAGGTGGATTCTTTACTACTGAGTCACCAGGGGAGCCCTATTCCTGCTTTCTTAAAGCAGTCTTTACATTATCTTTTGGAAGACAGAACTTTTTGCAGGACACCTCTCATAGCGTTATCTGGGGGTAGAATATGCTCTAACAAAACCAGCCAAAGCAGAAAGCCAGCTTCTTTTGGGGATGTAGCTTCTCTCCTGTTGCTTCTCAATTGCTTTTAGCTACTTTGTCAGAAAACAATGGCTTCATTTGGGAGTCATCACACTTGCGAATTCAAATGTAGTCTAAAATAGCTGATAAGCCGGTTTTTTGTTTTTTTTTTTTTTCTTGCCTGGTTGTACGTTTCAGTTACAGCGGCCCTCTCATGCTGCATCAGACACTGTTTGCCAGGAAAAGATTGAGAGGGTGTCAACTCTGAGGTTCCGCGGTGCCTGGCAGGGGTGGCAGACGGTTTGTGATCTCTGCCCCTTGCAACACCCAACATCCTGTTTGATGCAACCCTTTGATGCAGCGTGAAAGGCAGCAAGCGCCTCTATTTGACCCACTTCCTTATTCTCGAGCACAGGTATTGGGATTTGCATATTTGATAACCGGGTCTTCATTATGTCGCATAAAATTCTTAGCACGTGGAGACACCATAGCATGACCATTGGCAGTGATGAGTTTTTATTACGAAAGGAGAAAATGCAGAGTGAGGCTCAACCTAGTTTCGACACATAACTTGCCCGCTTGCTTCCATTCACATGGGTCTATCGCCCTCAGCTTCTCTGGTGACACCGATGCTGGTGGGAACCCACTGGCTGTTGAGAAGGGGAACAAACTATTTTCTGGTTCTTCAGTGTAAAGGAGCTGCTTCTGTTTCTGGAACAAGCTCTGGAAATATGGGACACTTTAAACTTCTCCCTTTTCTAACTTTTTTTTTTTTTTTTAAGAATAAAACAACTAAATCTGGCTCCAGGTAAAATAGTGAAGCATTTAATTCCTTTCCTTAGGATTTGTACCGTGTTTGCCCCCCGCAAGAAAGAAAGATTACAAAAGTAAACTAGTAGAAAACGGGAGATTTTTAAGAGAGAGTTAAACTAATCACGACAAAGCACCCGTTTCCCCTTCCAAGTGATTATATATTTTAAATGACAGTCCTCAGTGTTTTGATGAGTATGTGGTGGAAAAGATGATGTTGACTGCTGGTGTATACATGAGTGGGGGCACGAATTTTCCAGAAAGCAGAGTGACTTTCTGTATTAAGAGCCTTCAGCAAGTTTATACATTTATATATATATCTGAAATGATACTGTTCAGAATATAACCTTTTTAAACTCATCCTTTCAGTTTCCTTGTGTCTAAAATAGAGATATGAACAGGGACTATTTCATAGAGTGATTTGAGAATTAACTTACGGAAAACTAGCACACAAATGTACGCTTGACAATTGCTAGGCATAATTATTGATGAAAAACTAAGAATCTTTGCAGATACAAATTATTACAATATGGTGGCCTGAAAATTTGGAGTATTGTTACTCTATGTTCCAGAGCAAACCTAAATACCACTTTAGGATGGGATCTCTGGTCTACTCCCTGCCCATTCACTTCTGGAAATAGATCTCTTTAAATGTCTCAACGCTATGTAAACCGGAACTTTCAATTTAATTCAGACATATTGCCATAAAAAGGGGTAAGGATTTCTTCGACATGAAACTACACATATAAGCTTTATGGGTTGCTTTTAGGGCAATCGTCGTGTTCTGAGGGGGCGTTCTAGCGAACACTCAAGAGCCTGAAATTGTGTGTTTCATGTGAGCTGATAAAGCTTTCTAAGCGGCAGGTTTGTAGGATCAGGTTCTGGATCTCTTTGAAGGTTTTCAAAGGTCTTCTTGGCCCCCAAGGAAGGGAGGTTCAGATTAGCCTTGGCTGGTAATGATGCGGCTATGGTTAGGATGAGCAAGTCAAGGCCTGCTGTGAAAGAAAAGAGAATTCAGCTGTTTTGGAAAGCAGTAGAGTGAGTGTCCAACAGGAACTCCCAGAAAATAGGGAAGAGAGCACTGCAAGCAGTGTTTCCCGGATGGAGAGCTAGTTGCCTGGCACTTGAGAAAGAGGGAATGGTCAGAATGGAGAAGGGCTGCCTGAAAGCAAGAGGAGGGCACACTAATCGACTTGTCCTGGGTCCTTCTTAGGGAACTTCTTATGCACCTAGAGGCCACCTTGAATGGTGTCTTCAATCACGGACCCTCAAGCCTTCTTCACACACTTGGAGACTTCTGTCCCCTCCACCTCTGAGCTGGGTATAGGGTAAACCTGGGCTTCATCTGCCCTCTGCTTTGTCTACTGAAAGGTTAGATCCTCAGGCTGGGACGGTGCTTAATGGAATCCCCATTACCATTATAAGGTGATTGGCGGTTGTTCAACTGCTAAGTCGTGTCTGATTCTTTGTGACCCCATGGACTGTAGCACGCCAGGCTCCTCTGTCCTCCACTCTCTCCCAGAGTTTGCTCAAGTTCAAGTCCATATATAAGGTAATATGGTTTTCCTATTTTAAAAAACCTATTTGTCTTTTACACAGGACATGCTCTCTGTTTGCGTCCACTGGGAACTACAAATAGCTGTAATTCCATTTGCACTGTAAAAAGGGGGTCAAAGAGACAGGTCCAGTGGTTACAGATCCAGAGGAACAAACAGCCTCTGTTATTATCATGGAATGAAAGCAGCTGCGATCTAAAGTCAGGGTCGTTGGAGCATTCTTTGAGAAGTTGCCGAGAGGACTACTAGAGATCATCTGGGATCTCTTTCTCAGTGTTCTTGCCAAGTGGAAAGGGAAAATGAAACTGGAAAGTTCCGGTTAAGGCAATTCTTCCTATGACACATGATGTTACAAAAAAGTGCCCTTGTCTGCATGCTGTTCCAAGGACTGTCTATTATCGTGCTTTTTGGGCCAAGAGAATCTTCAGTTAAGGTCAACTGAAAATCTGGTGTCTGAGCATATATCTCCCAATTAGATAATGACTTTTTGTAACTGTCTCTGTATCTGCCCTAGGCCTTATGGAGACTATTGATCTGTGTGCTGGGCCAAGTTTTGCATTACTATAAATTACATGGGTAATTCTTACTTTTTAGTGCCTCACTCCTTAAATTAAAAGTTTATGACCGAAGCAAGAGTGACTCAGGGATCAAAAAATGCAATTAGTGTGCATCTCTTTTTAGTACCAAAAAAAAACCTTCTACAACTTAAAAACTATATGGATTGAGCTAAAAAAAAAAAGAAAGAAAGTAAAGGAAGAAAATCAAGCTGATGATTATCTGTACAGTTTTAAATTAGCCCACAGATCTTACTGAACTTTTAAAAATTATGTTAGGTGGCCTGAGCTCCTGAGAAACATGCCAGTTGTCCCTATAAAGTTCCAACTCTGGCTTCTGCAGAATTTCCTACTGTCAGCTTTCTGTCTTTGAAACAGTAAAAATTTAACTGGTTCAGCTTTTCCAAGTGATCAACATATTCAGGCTTCCCAGGTGGCTCTAGTGGTAAAGAGCCAGGCTGCCAATGCGGAAACGTAAGAGGCGCAGGTTCGATCCCTGGGTCTGGAAGATCCCCTGGAGGGGGGCATGGCAACCCACTCCAGTATTCTTGCCTGGAGAATCCCATGGACAGAGGAGCCTGGCGGGCTACAGTCCATAGTGTCGCAAAGAACTGAACATGACTGGAGCGAGTTAGCATGCATACAAACATATTCAGCAATTGTTAAGGAGGGTCAAACAACATTTCAAAACTGATGAGACATTTTGAGGAGACTTATCCTTATTCTTCTCACACTCTGGGTGCCAGGAAATATCCTTTCCAATTGTAGAAGCAGCCGGGGTGGAGATTCTCTCAGAAGGGACCCTGCACTCATGTACTGTCCATGGGCCCTGAGGGCCCAATGGTGAGGGCATTGCAGCTGCTTTTTTGAGCAAGTGGGACCCAGCGAAGGCGGAAGCAGTTGCCACGGATTAACTTGACCCTTTCTCTGCACAACCCTTTATATCCACATCTAAGGACTGTTTTTTTTTTTTTTTTTAACTTTTTACTATTCTTTCATTTATTAATCTGTGCCAGTTGCAGCATGCAGGATTTTTAGTTGCGGCATGTGAACTCTTAGTTGCAGCATGTGAGATCTAGCTCCCTGACCGGGGATCGAACCTAGGTCCCCTGCATTGGGAACGAGGAGTCTTAGCCACTTCCACCACCAGAAAAGTCTCTAGAGAATCACAGATGAAGCACATGGTGCGCATTATCTAGTAGATGCTCAATAAATCACTGACGACTTGAACTCAGCTGGAAAACATTAGTTTGAAAGTCTTATTTAAATAATAGTGAATGTGACTATTATTTATTTTCTTCTTCCCTTACCAAAAGAAAAAAAAAACCCACTAATCTTCAGGTCTCACTGGAAGTATGAGCAAGCCCCGTTGAATCCTTTGACCACCCACATATATATGTTCCCCAACCACCATTTTCTGGTCAAATATATAGCAATTCTTATTGGTGGAGAAATAGAAATTTCCAAAACATTTTAGAAAAAGTGATTAGGTAGTCAGAATGGGCTGGCACTCTTGATTTGTGGAGGTATGGATTTCTGAGATTAATTGTACCAGCAACATTTGCATTGCTGGCCTAGCCAAAGGAATCCTATTTAAAGATTAGAAGTGCTTAACTAAGCACATCTTGGAGAAAATAGAAAGAAGAATCAATTTTCTGTCATTAATCTTTATATCATCTCCCCCTACTCAATATAATGAAAACAACAAATAAAAATAATCAGAGATCCTCAACAGACATTCAATCAACTGGAAGCATCACTGTGTTAAGAATTTTAAAAGGTGGAAAATATGTGTTTAAAATCTGTTTTAAAAAACAAACCATAGGACTCCCCTGGTGGTCCAGTGGCTGACTTTTCCTCCCAGGGGGCACTAGTGGTAAAGAAAACCCCTGCCAACAAAGGAGGTGCAAGAGACTCGGATTCCATCTCTGGGTCAGGAAGATCCCCTGAAGTAAGTAGTAGCCCCCACTCTGTGCCAGGTCCCATATTAGGGACCTTAGCAGTCCTGTACCGAGTGGAGGAGCTTTGGGCCTCTCACCTTTTCCTGGCCTTTTTGGAAGGACGGACTCTGGATCTTGGCTTTGGGAGGGGAAAGAATCGACTCCTTTCCCCCAACCAGCCCTGCTGCATAGCAGCTGCCCAAGTGGTGGTGTCTGCTGGCTAGAACAACTCTGCACATCTATGTGGCTTTCCAACCGAGCGTCAGCCCTCACTGCCAGAAAGTGGGAGGAGAGAGAGGTTGGGGAGGGAGGGATCATTTCCAGAGGAGGGTGTTTGGGCTGTGGGGCGCCTGCTCACCACAAGACACTTGTCTGTCCTTTGTGAGCAAGCCAGAAGGGATCTGGCCCCCGAGCCTGCCGGCAGCAGAGCCCTGGGGGTGGGGGACCACCTGGAATGCTCATCGCAACTGCCCCAGCCAGGGCTGGAGAAAGCCCGGAAGGTGAAGCTTCCCCGCCCCCACCTCTGCTATCCCAGTGACAGTGAGTGACCCAGTGGAGAACCTTCGGATGCCATTCATGGGGTGTTGTAAGAAGGGCAGTGTATGCGAGTCAGATTGTCGAGAGTCCAGGCTCAGGGTAGGACGGCAGGTGTATGAAACCCAAAGCACTGCCTCTGTGGGCAGCTTATGGTTAAACTGGTTAAACAGTGACACCAGTGAGTGACCTCTGACCAGGAGATGTCACACACTCCTTAAATTCTAAGCAGGAGACTTCCCTGGTGCTTCAGTGGTGAAGAATCCACCTGCCAGTGCAGGAGACATGGGTTCAATCTCCAATCTGGGAAGATCCCACATGCTTTGGAGCAACTAAGCCCGTGGGCCGTATAGTTGTGTATATTAAAATCATTTCATCTCATCAGGTTTCATTAGAAATAACATTTTAGTTTTAATTGCACTTAAAAGTTATGCCATACATGAAACAGTTCTATGCCTTTCTAAAATTGTTATATCAAAATGCCCTTTTACCTTCCTCTTACCAAATACTAATTTCTAAATCCTCAAGTTCTACTGTATGCATATGTTGCTTTGCAATGTAATTTCATACTTATATTTTCTTGCCGGACCATTACTGAAAGCCTAATGAATGCTGACACGGGCCTATGGATTCAGGCTTTATGAGAAAGGGGTCAAGATAATTGAAAGGTGGTACCAATTTTCTAAGAGCCTGGGTAATGAATTCAAACAACTAAATGTAGTATTGGAATTAATCCTTTATTCCCCAAAGCAATCCACAATTAAGACAGTTGGCACTGGACAAATTTCCACAGAAATGCACGAATATTGAGAACCTGGCTGCATGACTTTGAATCCATATAGGCTCAAACCCCACCGATGACTTTGAATTACTATCGTATCCCTGAGAATGGATGCATACAAAGACCAGCTGTAAGATGAATCCTTTTTGCAAAGGATTTTAACATTTTTCTTTTTATACTAAACATGCTCTGAAAGACATTTTCTAGATCTTTTTCAAAACCCTCAGACTTTTTTTTACTAATCCTTCTCAAAAAAATATTCTGAAAAGATTCCCTAACAATCACAAACTTTCATAAGGAGCTAAGATTACAAAGAGGATTTATGCGAGAAGACATCTCCACACAGAACCTGTGCTCTTAAAGACATGAATGATTGTATACGTCACCTTTAATGGTTTTTAAAGTGGAATTCATAAATCACTGTAGGATTCATCAATTCAGGATTTAGAGAGGTTTTTTTTTCAGGAACATGATCAAAAACAATGTTGCTTTCCTTTACTTTCCTATAGCAGGAAGAGGAACAGACATAAAATATAACAGGAAGCTGTGTTACTCCAAAAACATCGTAGGATCGGATGATGCGAAAACCTTCACCGAACATTGGACCATGACACCACTCACACTGGGATGTGCTGCAATGAAGGAAACATCACTGTCCACTAGAGGAAAGACATTTTGCTTGAGGCTATGTCAGACTCAGAGCAGTGTGAAACATGGCCTTTCTCATTATTGATCTTACCCTCTCTCTGAGGATTTGACATGCACAAGTGAGAAATTAAATGCTAAAAAAATCTGTACAAAATAATCCTAATTTTCTAGAACAGGAAAGTATAGCTTTAGAGTAAGAAAACACCCTAAGGACAATTCCCACAAAATGTGTATAAAATAATCCTGATTTTCTAAAACAGGAAAGTATAGCTGCTCCTATTTAATATGTGACCACGGGGAATTTTCTGTATTTTCCAAATGTTTTATAATAAATACATGTTATATTTATCACCCAAAATAAATATATATGTCGTTTTAAAGATAAAGGAACTGTTATAACCTAGCGTAGGATTCGTATCCACATGTGTATATTCCATGTCTGTGAGGCCCATATACATTCCACAGCCCATGGAGTCACAGAGTCAGACATGACTGAGCACACACGCACACAGGCATATTTTTAAAGGCTCACAGGTTTAAAAAAGACACTGGCTCACTAGCACTTTTAACAGTAGCACATGAACAGACTATTCACAGAAGTAGAAATTTGAACGTCCAAGAACCTCCAGAAAAATAAAGATTCTCAATTTCATTAGTAATCGGGGAATACAAAACAAAATAAAGGAATGCGTTCAGTCATGTCTGAGTCTTGTGACCCCCATGGACTCTAGCCCACCAGACTCCTCTATCCATGGAATTTCCCAGACAAGGATATGGAGCAGGTTGCCATTTCCTCCTCCAAGGGGTCTTCCCAACCCAGGGATCTGAACCCAAGCCTCCTGCATTGGCAGGTGGATTCTTTACTGTTGAGTCACCAGGAAAGCCTCTAGTGGTCCACAGAAAAGACTTAACTAAAACTGTATAGAAGTTGCCAGCTACATCTCCACAATCTGTACCTCACCTTAGATTTAAGGAATAGCTTGAGAATATTAGAAGATAGGCTGAATTCGAACTATATTATTATGCCAGAAAAGCCAGAGGAACAATCTAAAGAATTGCATGTGTGAGGTGTGTGTTTTAACTATAAAACTATCATCTGGCCCTATAATAAACTGTATTTTAAAAGCTTAAAAGTGTGTCTTGGTAAAAAGGACTTCAGAATTTGCTCACCATTTTAGTAACTTTTGGATTTCCGCTGGGATCACATTATAATATTTATGTAGATTATTCTTTAGAAAGAACAAAGCTGCAATTTGAGTAAGATGTTGTGGATTATTCATAGAATTCTCTTTCCAAAAAATAGGATTAGTGAAATTATTCTCAAATAGGATTTTTTTCAGGTTAAGCTTTAAAATTCCATGTGGAAAACTAGTCAGTTCATTTCCATCAACCATCAATTTTTCAAGTGATCTGCAAACAAAGGAAATCATATTTTAAAAGGAAAAAGTAGACATCTGTCCCCGTGTGCCCCCGAATTAGTATAAAACTTAGTAGTAATAAAATATGAGTGTCAAGTATTTCCTTAAAATCCAGAGATTTAACTTAAAAAGCAACCAACCAATATATTATGCAAATAAGTGCATTTATGTAAAGGGTAGCATTAAAGCACATATTTTGTGCAACAAGTCATCACTATGGAAAAAGAAATAATCATAAACATAGAAGAGTGAATGTTATACTACATAACGTATAATATAACAGGGATACAAAGAAAATTTATTTTCATAGACAAATTAAACATCAACACATACATTTTATTTCATTCAGGTGAAAAGTCTCAACTATTAGTTGAAGCAGCAATGGGGGGAGACAGACCATTGTGTTAGGCAAAGCTTTTATAAAATATTAAGGAAAACATGTGTTTATGAATTTTAGGGAAGGAAAGATAGCCAGTAATGGACTTGGAAAATTCAGTGGGCTTCCAAAATTAACAAGGGAGAAAAAAAAGAGAACAAATAGCATCTTGAAAAAAAAAATCTCCAAAAAAACAAGAAAGAAAGAAATATGAAAAGGAGAAAGTGAAGAGACAGTAAATACAATGTTAAACAGAAGGCAAAAAATTAAATATATCAGCCATAACAAATATGAACAGGCTGAATTCTTCTATGAAAATGCAAAGATTGTTACACAGGAAATTAAATAATTGGTCAAAATATTAGAAAAGCAGAAATAAAATGATCAAATTTTACTAAAGATAATGCTCCTTAGAAACCAACTAAAATCTAGTAAAAGTTATTCAGAGATAAGATAATATTTACATAGTTTGATTTTTAAATGAATGTAAAGAAGTAAATAGCTTTATTTTGCTCTATCCTTAAGGGGCATATGTCTTGTGAGTACTTACTACTTGCAAAATACCTGAGTTTCTGGATATCATTTGGAATAAAAGCAATACTATTGTAGGAAATATCAAGTTCCTCAAGATTATGCAAGCAAAATAGCCTTTAATAGAAAGAGAAAATGAATTGTAAAAATGTTTATATGCTTATCACTACTGGATATAAATCATTTCATTCCTCAGTTAGTAGGAAGAAGTACAGAGAGAAATCATATATTTTTAAGATCTTGAAACTTATACAAATAGACTTTTGTTTCCATTATAGATGGTATAATTACAATAATTTTCCTAAAATAATTCATCTATCCCTTAAGACTGATTAGAAATGTTTGGAGTGATTAAAGCCCCATCTAGAAAAACAAACACCTGAGAAATTCCTTGTGCTCAGCGGTGTCTGACTCTTTGAGACCCCATGGACTGTAGCCCGCCAGGCTCCTCTGTCCATAGGGTTCTTCAGGCAAGAATACTGGAGTGGGTTGCCATTTCCAAGGGATCTTCCCGACCAGGGATCAAATGTCCTGTCCTCAGCATCTCCTGCATTGGCAAGCAGATTCTTTATCACTGCGCCACCTAAGACTATGCGGAGAAATTCTTAACAGTATTTAAAAATATGTACTTTATTGGTTGCTGTATTAGTTTCCTAGGACTGACGGAGCAAATTCTGTCTGGGTGGGCTTCAAACAACAGAAATTTATTCTCTCACAGTACGGGAGGCCGGAAGTCCAAAATCACGGTATCAGCAGAGTGGGTTCCTCTGGAGGCTCTGGGGAAGAAGCTGTCCCTTGCCCCTCTCCTAGCTTCTGGGGGCTGCCAGCAGTCCTTGGAGTTCCTTGGTTTGTGAAGCATAACTCCAATCTCCATCTCTGTCTTCAAGTGGCCTTCTTATGAGGACACCATTTATTGGATTTAGAGTCCCCTCAAATCCCACCCTAATCAAGTATGACTTCTTGTTAACCAGTTACATCTGCAAAGATCCTATTTCCATATAAGGTCTCATTCTAAGGTTCTGCATGGACATGAACTTTTGAGGGACACCTTTCAACCCAGTGCAGTCTCATTAAGACTTTCCTAGTGAAATATCCTTGATTTTTCCTTCCATTAAGCAAAGTATGGTGTTCAGTCACTTCGATCGTTTACGACTCTTGAAACCCCATGGACTGTAACCCACCAGACTCCTCTGTCCATGGGATTTCCCAGGCAAGAATATGGGAGTGGGTTGCCATTTTCTTCTCCAATTAAGTGAAGAACTTAAAAGTAAGAACCAAAGAACACAAAGACTAAGGCAGAGAGCCCTGTCTGGAGGGTGGAAGTGGGAGTTGCTTCTTGAAGACTGGAATGGAAAGGCTGAGTATGACATTCACCAAAATCCCCAGTAATTATCCCCTCTTTGTGAATGCTCTTATCAGATACCTTCCCGTTTCCATAAATATGAAAAGTTACTTGCATGATTATTAACTAAAGCACCATGAGCAGAATATTTCATAACTTCCTACTATTTTTGCGTGGATTGTAATGGTCCTCATGATCTGTCCCCAGGCTATACTCATCCAGCTCACCCTATATTCACATATAGGCCAGGATTTATCTGCCAAAATTCCCTGCATTAGCCCAGTTCTCACATATCTCCAGTTCCCCAAAATTTGACTCTTTGATAAATAGCTTCCTTTTTTAAAGCCTTGACGTGGAAGTCAACTATTCCAAGGAACTCTTCCTGAGTTTTCCAGAGTAGGTGAGCAGCCTCTCCTGTGTTTCTCTGTTTACCTCTGTCAGAGGATTTGTCACGCTGTGTGACAAATGTCTGTCCCCTAAACAGTGACATTTGGGAGGCCAAGGATTCAATTTTTCATTTCTCTATATCTAACGCTTTGCATGGTGCCAAGCACATCAAAAGTACTTCAGTTCAGTTCAGTCGCTCAGTCGTGTCGGACTCTGTGACCCCATGAATCGCAGCACGCCAGGCCTCCCTGTCCATCACCAACTCCCAGAGTTCACTCAAACTCACGTCCATCGAGTCAGTGATGCCATCCAGCCATCTCATCCTCTGTCATCCCCTTCTTCTCCTCCCCCCACCCCTCCGAGCATCAGAGTCTTTTCCAATAAGTCAACTCTTCCCATGAGGTGGCCAAAGTACTGGAGTTTCAGCTTTAGCATCATTCCTTCCCAAAAAATCCCAGGGTTGATCTCCTTCAGAATGGACTGGTTGGATCTCCTTGCCTACTTAGGAAATCACAATTGAATGAAAGGCATGGTGGTTATTGTTCAGTTGTGACCCCATAGACTGCAGACACCAATCACTGTCTCCCAGAGTTTGCTCAAACTCATGTCCATTGAGTCAGTGATGCCATCAAACCATCTCATCCTCTGTCACCTCCTTCTCCTCCTGCCCTCAATCTTTCGCAGCATCAGGGTCTTTTCCAATGAGTCGACTCTTCACATCAGGTGGCCAAAGTATCAGAGCTTCAGCTTCAGCATCAGTCCATTCAGTGAATATTCTGGATTGACTTCCTTTAGGATTGACTGGTTGGATCTCTTTGCAGTCCAAGGGAGCCTCAAGAGTCTTCTCCAGCATCATAGTTCGAAAGGCGTGGTGATCCTGGTTAATTTTAAATAATTTGCTCTGAGAAATGAATGAGATCAAATAGAAAAGCAAAAAAAAAAAAAAAAGACAAACCTTTTCAGTTCAATGTTCATCTTAGACTTTTTTTCACCTCTGGAAAGAAAATATTAACACCATCTGTTCCAATTTTTTATTTATTTAAAATTATGTTATTTCACTTTTTCACCTCAGTAAGTTTCTAGAATCACTTTGTCTTTATTTCTTTAGTACAGGAAACTAGTCTGATTCCAGGCTTTCATCTTTGATGATATATTCCTGTTGATAGTGATGTTTAACTGGGCTTGTAGGCAGCACTGAGAAAGCTAATGAAGAAACTTCATAGGCTCTAGAGATGAAATTTATCTCATGTATAGGATTTTAGAGAGCCATCTGTTTTAGAGAGTAGTCTGTTTAAAAATCCTCAGTTTGGTCTGACAATCTATACCTGACTAGAAACAAATCTATCACAATTTTTAGGATGTATAGAATGTATAGAATTTATTTCACTGTTTTATTTATCAGCACATCATTGAGCAATGAGCTACTTAAACTAGAGCCCTGGTGATGGCTTGGAAGATTGTGCCAGCATTAATAATTGCATGAAATAACATCATACTACCATGGAAATATAAACTGTTATTTATTGAGAGTCTATCATGTGTTCATGGCAATTTAGGATGATCTTTCACTGGACTACTGCATTACTATTAATATTATATACAGATTTTTAAAAATGGAAGCTATAAGAATATTAATAGTTTATCCAAGTTAGTATGAAATCAAACATACCACTCAATTCTTCAGATATATGGGCATGAAGTAATTCAATCCCTATCTTTAATTGATAGCAATATGGGAAAATAAATTTGTGCATTTCCAGAATCAGCTCTTACTTCAGGTATGAAGTAAGTATGTTCACAAGCATGTTCTTAGGTTCTTTATTTCAAACAACTTCTCTCTCCCAAAGAACATGCTGGCTAATCAAATCAAACTGTATCAAAAAAGCAAGGCAAAACTTTCAGTCTGTCAGTTAAAAGTGGTAATTTTCTTTGTCAATTTTCTCCTGTTATCCACTGAGAAAAAAATTAAGATTTTTTTTAACCTTTGTTACAGTCACGCCTGCATAACTTCAGAGGGTGACTTGTGTGTACATATGTGTGTATATACACACAGAAACAATTATAGACGTGTGTACACACAGGTTAATATGCTTCAGTTACTTATCTCTGTCCACTGAGAGTGTCTACAAGCAATATCATTCCAGTAGCAACTAGACTATCCAGCACCCACATCTTGCTTTTTAAATACCATCCTCCAATTAAAAAGGAAACAGGATTTCCTAAGAGAAATGGCTGATTCTCGTATCAAGGTAGGGCAAGGTACTACAATTTATGTTACTGTGGAGATATAGAGGAGTCAAACAAAAATAAAACCCATAATGCAATATCTTTACTCCCTTAGAATTGATTCTTTCTTTTTTAATACATTTTATGTGTGTTTAATGTATTTTATATGTTCAGTTCAGTTCAGTCGCTCAGTCGTGTCCAACTCTTTGCAACCCCATGAATCGCAGCACACAGGCCTCCCTGCACATCACCAATTCCCGGAGTTCACTCAGACTCCCATCCATCGAGTCAGTGATGCCATCCAGCCATCTCATCCTCTGTCGTCCCCTTCTCCTCCTGCCCCCAATCCCTCCCAGCATCAGGGTCTTTTCCAGTGAGTCAACTCTTCGCATGAGGTGGCCAAAGTACTGGAGTATCANTGTATAAATATTTTTACACAGTAATGATATAATTTTACATACTTTTTAATTTTTTTAATGACTGAATAGTTTTATAATGTATGAATATAGATCTTGTTGGATTGTTAATGGCAAACAATGCCAGATGAACAATTTTATAAACAAATTTTGATGTACATTCTTAATTACCATAAGAACCCTCTTTTGCAAAACATTGTTCAACTCTTCAAGAGTCCCTGGGCTCTTAACTTTTTGCCCTTAATTTACATTCAGTTTGTTAAAACCTAACTAGAAGAAATACCTTGTTTTGGCATTTGGTTAGGGTTTTGGTTCAAAACTTTCATTAGGAGTTAAACAGTTACCAGTCCATACGTGGAAAAAAAAAATCCATCTCTTTTATATCCATATGTCAACATTCTTATTGGAATTTAAAGGATCTGAGATGTTATACAGGTAGATTCTTAGTTTATAGATTAGGAAATTGATGTCTAGAATGGTTAAGTGATTTTCTCCAGATCAAACAGAGAATTTTCAATTATAAGGCTAGAATTCTTAATTCCAAGTTCAGAGTTCTTTCCATATCCCCGCTCCCCAGGGATAGGTATAAGGCTCTCCCCAGAGCTTCTTTAGATGACTTCATCCACACTCAGATAATGCATGTCCAGGTGTGCAGTTACCACCCCCACATCAATTGCCATCAATGTAGCTTATAGGTTTTTTTGTTTTTTTTTTTTAACAAGATAAAAAGAATCAGGTCCCCTGGGAGCAGAAGAATTACTATCAAATGGCTCAAAAGTAGCTAGGTGCTTTCAAAAGGGAGATTGATCATTTTCTAAATTATAAATTCTTTATTTTCTGTGTTTATAATCTCAGACTATCGACCTTACCCAGGAGGAAGAGTGGTAATCAAATTAAAAGCAACATTCAAAGATTTAAGGAGCTTAAGTTGTTGAATTGTAGAAGGGATTTCTTTGATAGGATTATTTCTCAGATTCAGTATTTGTAAATTTTTAAGACAATATATCTAAGGAATAGAAAAGAGAAATAAACATGAGTAGGACAATAAACATTTTGAACCAAAGCAGAAAAATCAGTAGCTTACACTCATTTTTTTCAATATATCACATATCTCAATAAGTACCTTTGCTAAGCCTTCAAAATAACTAACCCTCATTCATATCTATGATCTGGTAAGATAGTGTAGCTACTATACTTATATATCCTTGACTCAAGGATGTTTCTTTTCTAAATGGGGAAATCATCCTGTTTAATCAATCTCGTGGTTTTGTAAGAAGCAACTATGCAAAGAATGAGGAATGTAAGAGATACCTGTGCGATGTATCTTCTCCTATACTTTTACTTTTAACCTCTTTGTCTCTTTCTCTCTTAAGTATATCTACTTTAGACAGAATATCACTGGGGCTTGTTTTTTTTAAAATCCAGTCTGACACACTGTAGTTTTTGATTGGGGTGTTTGAATGTATTCACATTTAATGTTACTATTGACATGGTTGGGTTTATATCACAGTTTAACTTACAGTGTTCTATATGTCTTGTCATTTTTGTTCCTCCTCTGCTGTCTTTGTCTGCATCAACTGAGTATTTTATACTATAGCATTTTAATTACTTTAATGATTTTTTTCCCACTATATTCTCCCCAGTTATTAGTGATTGCTCTAAGACTTGTAATATACACCTTGACTTATCAGAATCTACACTAACTTAATTCCAGTGAGATATGGAAATGTTACTAAATAGCTCTATTCCCTTTTCCTTTTTTGAACTATAATTGTTATACATACTACATTCGTATATGTTACAGACCTAACAATACATTATTTAATTACCACTGTATGTGATTTTGTGGCTAAGAGAAGAAAGGAGACCAAGTAAATATTTGTATGGTTTGTTATATTTATCAGTTTTGCTTTTACTTTTTTCTATCCTAAACTATTTCAGTAGGCTCTGTCCTCTGCCAGCATCTACCACCTTGAATTTTCCATGAAACTTGTAATGAATCCAATCACCACATTTATGCCAGCCTCTGGTCTTCTATTCATTTCTTCTACACTAAGATAATAACTTGGCATCATTTGCCTGCCCCTAGTAAAGCACTTCCAAGTCTGGATATTGCCATTTTCATTGGAATATTTTATCTATATCTATACAACACTGATCTGCCTTTTAATGGCAAGTTCTACTTATTTCTATCACTTTAAAAATGAGCACTTTATATTTTACAACAGAAAATCTCCCATACAGATCCATATGTCTCACATATAACTGTTTAGAAGAAAGGTTAAAATTAACATGAACAACTAAGATCCCTATACTCCTCAGGAATTCTTGTCGATTTGTCTTAGTCAAATTAAGCAAACTAGTATGACATACTCAAAAAGAAAAAGTAACTCTTCTAGTAAAAATAAAAACACAGTTGTTGTTGAGTCGCTAAGTCCTGTCCACCTCTTTGCAACCCCATGGACTGCAAACCCTAGCAAGCCAGGTTTCCCTGTCCTTCACTGTCTCCTGGAGTTTGCTCAAACTCATGTCCATTGAGTCAGTGATGCTACCTAACCGTCTCATCCATGGAACATAGTGAAGAGTTCTGACAAAATGTGGTCTCCTGGCAGAGAGAATGGCAGACCACTCCAGTATTCTTGCCATGAGAACCCCATGAACAGGATGAAAAGGCAAAACACAATATTATAGAGAAATTATGAAAATGTATGTTTTCGATACTGCATATTTGAAACAGAAAACAAGTCAGTTTGCTGGAAATCAATTCGCTTTAAAAGTCGATATTCTGGAAATCAATTCACAAAACAACAAAACACCCCATGACCAATTAAACAATGACTAAAGACACAGAAAACATAATCTGTCCTGAGCTTCCCTGGTGGCTCAGATGGTGAAGAATCTGCCTGCAACGCAGGAGACCTGAGTTTGATCCCTGGATCGGGAAGACCCCCTGGAGAAAGGA
The DNA here is from genome assembly GCA_006410935.1 of Redunca redunca. Classification (NCBI taxonomy): domain Eukaryota; kingdom Metazoa; phylum Chordata; class Mammalia; order Artiodactyla; family Bovidae; genus Redunca; species Redunca redunca. The sequence goes on from SJYQ01003616.1 coordinate 141,623, forward strand.
ATGGCTATAATTGTCTTCATTAGTCATAACGACTTATTTATATATAAAATGACATTGAATTACCTCTTCCCATATCTGATTATCCTTGATATGTTTCACTGAGCAGAATACCCTATTTCAGCCTATGATAATTAATACTTGTTACAACATCATATTAGTTAAGTCGCTCAGTCGTGTCCGACTCTTTGCAACCCAGTGCACTGTAGCCCACCAGGCTCCTCCGTCCATGGGATTCTCCAGGCAAGAATACTGGAATGGGTTGCCATTTCCTTCTCCAGGGGATATTCCCGACCCAGGGATTGAACCCAGGTCTCCCACATTAGAGGCAGATGCTTTAACCTCTGGGAAGCCCAACATCATATTACCTGGTCACCAAAGATTGTCTTTAAAGCTTCCAATTAACATAGATAAGGTATATCTTAGATTTTATTCAGAATCAGGAAAAAAAATCATTTTACATACATTGTTTAATTATGAGAACATATTTGAGAACCAGATTGTGTCATTAGGACTTCCTAAGAAAAATGTACTATACGTTTGGTACTTTTGAAAGTAAGCCTTTTGGGATGCAATCCAAAATACATTTACTTTACAGTAATTCCAGGGTACCATAATTGTCTATTTTAAACTAATAATTATTATAAATAGTAAGAAATTATGACAATCTATAGTGTTCTTGCTTGGAGAATCCCAGGGACGGGGGAGCCTGGTGGGCTGTCGTCTATGGGGTCGCACAGAGTCGGACATGACTGAAGTGACTTAGCAGCAACAGCATACAATAATAAAATGGACTTACTTCTGTGGGGAAGTCACAGATGTTATTATATGATAAATTAAGATATATCAGCTGGAAAGCCAAAGGTGTTAGATCTGGACAATTTAGGAGAAAAAACCCCTAGAAGAAAGTGACAAGAGAAAAAGTTAATTATTTACCATGCACAAAATATTTTATATGAGTTTAAAAAGGTGAGCATATAAATTAAATGACAATGTTTGACATAATAACAAGCCTATAATAATCTTTCATTCATTTATTTTAGCCTTTCATGATAATAATTTCTTAAATATGTAAATAAACAAAANATAAAATGTGTTCTGGATTGTGATATTTTTACTTAGTAAAAAATATATTTGGTCATCTGAAAAACCAAAATATATTTCTTATATATAGTTGGACTTCATCCATGGTTCCTGGCTACTGGCTCCCGGAACCCTTGGAATTTCCTAGACAATAAGAGCAATGGGAACATTTTTTGCCATAATAGTTATTTCCTTATCTTCAGTTTCTGAAGTTGTTTCAGAGCCATAAAGGCAAAATGAGTGTCTTGCTATTCATAAGAAACCCCTTTATAGCACAACTGTCTTTATGTAAATGCAGTAACTTTTGAAAAACTCCTAAGGATGGAGACTGGTTATCAGAGGAACCCACCATGTGATTAGAAGGTTAGAACTTTCAATCCCCTCACCTCTGAAGAGGGGGACAATTAAAGACTAAGCTCAATCGCCAATGGTTAAAAATTTAGTCAACGATACCCATGAACGAAGCCTCCGTAAAACCAGAAGAACAGAGTGTGGAACGTTCCAGGCTGGTGGACGCATGGAGATTTGGGGAGAGCACACCTGGGGAAGGTGTGGAGCCTCTGAACCCTTTCTTCCTCTCCTCCGCTATGTATCTCTTCATCTGGCTGTTATTCATATCCTTTAATATCCTTTGCAGTAAGCCAGTAATCAAGTAAGTCGCTTTTCTGAGTTCTGTGAGCCACTCTAGGAAATTAATGGAAGCCAAGCAGCGGGTTGTGAGAGTTTCTGATTTATGGCCTGTCAATCAGAAGTATGGGGCTTCCCAGGGGCACTAGCAGTAAAGAATCTGCCTGCCAGTGCAAGAGACGTTAAATGCCGCAGGTTCAGTCCCTGGGTTGGGAAGATCCCCTTGAGGAGGAAATGGCAACTCACTCCCATATTATTGCCTGGAAAATCCCATGGACGGGAGTCTGGTAGGCCACAGTTCATGGGGTCGCATAAAGTCCAATATGACTGAAGCGATTTAGCATGGACATGGTCAGAAGTATAGGTAACAACTTACGATTGGCATCCTGAGTTGGAGGGGGTCCTTGGAACCTCCAATCTGTAGCTGGTTGGTCAGAATCGCAGGTCAACATCCTGGGCTTGTGATTGGTGTCCGAAGTGGAGGGCGGTCTTGCGGCACTGAGCACTTTCCCTGGGGAACCCAACGTTATCTCTGGATAGATACTGTCAGAATTGAGTAGAACTGTAGAACACCCAGCTGGTGTCCAGGAATTGTTTTGTGGCGTGGAATTCCCCTATTCCGCAGTGAAATTGGGTTGTGTTCCTACCTCTTTTATTTTCTGGAAGTTTTAGAGAAGCATAGATGTTCATTTTCCTTTAAACAATCAGCAAAATTCACCCATGAAGCCATTCGGTCCTGCATTCTTCTTTGTTCAGAAGTTTTGATTATTTATTAAATCCATTTACTTTTTAGGGGTCTGCTCAAATTTCTAGTTCTTGTTGAGTCAGTTTTGTTAATTTGTGATTTTCTAGAAAATGTTTCATTTCATCCAGGATATTTAATTTGCAGGCATATAATTGTTCCTACTGTTCTAATACCATTTACTTCTGTGTTTACTTATAATCCCATTTACTGAAGCCAGTAGTAACTTTTCCATTTTCATTCCCGATTGTATTTATTTGTACCTTCTGTCTTTCTTTTTTAGTCTAGCTAAAGGTCAACTTTGTTGATGTTTTCAAAGAACTAACTTTTGGTTTCTTTGATTCTCTTGCTTTCCTATTCTGTTTCATTTATCGCCATTCTAATCTCTGTTGTTCCCTTCTTTCTGCTAATTTTGGGTTTAGTTTGCTCTCTTATTCAAGTTCCTTAAAGTACAAAGTTAGGTTGTTGATTTGAGATCTTTCTTTTCCACATATCTATTCCCCACACACAGCAGTGTATCTCCCAGTATCAACATTTCACACACCAGTATGTTTTGTTCTAATCAATGGGCTAACGTTGCTATTGTTCAGTAGCTAAGTCATGTCCAGTTCTTTGTAACCCTACCGACTGCAGCATGCCAGGCTTCCCTTTCCTTCACTATCTCCCGGATTTTGCTCAAACCCATGTCCATTGAGTTGGTGATGCCATCCAAACATCTCATCCTCTTTTGTCCTCTTCTCCTGTCCTTGATCTTTCCCAGCATCAGGGTCTTTTCCAGTGAGTCACCTCTTTACATCAGGTGGCCAAAGTATTAGAGCTTCAGCTTCAGCATCAGTCCTTCCAATTCAGGGTTGATTTCTTTTAGGGCTGACTAGTTTGATCTCTTTGCAGTCCAATGGACTCTCAAGAGTCTTCTCCAGCATCACAGTTTGAAAGCATCATTTCTTCAGCTCTCAGCTTTCTTTCTGGTCCACCTCTCAAATCCATATATGACTATACAGATCTTTGGCAGTAAAGTGATGTCTCTTCTTTTAATACACTATATGGGCTAGTCACAGCTTGTTTTTCAAGGGCAAGTGTCTTTTGATTTTGTAGCTGCAGTCACAGTCTACAGTGATTTTGGAGCCCAAGAAAATGAATTTGTCACTGTTTCCACTTCTTCCCCTTCTATTTGCCATGAAGTGATGGGACCAGATGCCATGGTCTTTGTTTTTTGAACGTTAAGTTTTAAGCCAGTTTTTTCACTCCCTTTTCACCTTCATCAAGAGGCTTTTTATTTCCTCTTTGCCCTCAGCTATTAGGGTGGTATCATCTGCAGATTGTTGATATTTCTCTTGGTAGTCTTGATTCCAGCTTGTGATTCATCCAGCCCAGCATTTTGCATGATGTACTCTGCATAGAAATTAAATAAGCAAGGTGACAATATACAAGGAGCCTTGACGTACTCCTTTCCCAATTTTGAACTAGTCCCTTGTTCCATGTCTGGTTCTAACTGTTGCTTCTTGTGCTGCATACAGGTTTCCCAGGAGGCAGGTTTGGTGGTCTGGTATTCCCATCTCTTGAAGAGTTTTCCACAGTTTGTTGTGATCCACACAGTCAAAGGCTTTAGCATAGTTGATGAAGCAGAAGTTTTTCCCTGGAATTCCCTTGCTTTTTCTATGATCCAACAGTTTGATCTCTGGTTCCTCAACTTTTTCTAAATCCAGCTTGTTCATCTGGAAGTTCCGATTTACATACTGTTGAAGACTAGCTTGAAGAATTTTGAACATTACTAACATTAGCACTAGTCTAGTCAAGGCTATGGTTTTTCCAGTGGTCATGTATGGATGTGAGAGTTGGACTGTGAAGAAAGTGGAGCGCTGAAGAATTGATGCTTTTGAACTGTGGTGTTGAAGACTCTTGAGAGTCCCTGGGACTGCAAGGAGATCCAACCAGTCCATCCTAAAGGAGATCAGTCCTGGGTGTTCATTGGAAGGAGTGATGCTAAAGCTGAAACTCCAATACTTTGGCCACCTGATGTGAAGAGTTGACTCATTTGAAAAGACTCTGATGCTGGGAGGGATTGGGGGCAGGAGGAGAAGGGGACGACAGAGGATGAGATGGCTGGATGGCATCACTGACTCGATGGACGTGAGTGTGAGTAAACTCTGGGATTTGGTGATGGACAGGGAGGCCTGTGTGCTGCGATTCATGCGGTCGCAAAGAGTCAGACATGACTGAGCGACAGAACTGAACTGAACATGACCACATCATTATCAACCTAAATCCAAAATTTATGTCAGAGTTCAAACTTTGTGTCGTATATTCTATGGGTCTTGACAGATGTATAATGAAATGTGTCCATTATGATAATATTAAATCATACAGGATAATTTCACTTCCCTAAAAAAGCCCCTTTGCTCCCGCAGTTCGTGCTTCCCTCCCTCCCCCAGAAACCATTCTAAGCACTGATAGCATTACGGTCACCATGGGTTTACCTTTCTAGAATTTTGTTGTTGTTGCTATTCCTCGTTCACTCCATTACTGCCTCCTTGGCATTCAATTAATTTTTTGTAATCTGTCGTGTTGATTCCTTTCTCATTCTCTCTTGTGTATATCTTATAGACAGCTCCTTAGGAAGGGTTACCATGAAACTTAAATTGGCATCCTAAGTTTAAAGCATCTAGTTTGGATTGATACCAAGTTAACTTCAGGAGAACACAAAACTGTTCTTACTAAACAACTCCATCACCCCAACCACTTCAGGTTGTTCCTTCAATACCATGGAGAGTAACCTAAGTTTTGAAACCTAAAGGAAAAATACCTAACAATACAATAGGAAACTGTCATTAAGAGTATAAGGTATTAAGCATACCTTCAGATTAAGTGCGTTTCTTCCGTGAATTTGACAGTTTATTATGGCCAGGTTGGTCATGGCCAGTATTGTTTCATAGCGTGTTGCCACAATAGTCTTGAAACCTTCACCTTGTATGAAAGGTGCCGCTGTAGGTTCTATCTTTTTAGATTTAATGCTACCTAAATAAACAAAACAAAACAAACGTGAAACATAAATGTGTCATCACTTAGAGTGAAACTTAAAAGGTATTTGTATTGTAACAATCATTGCTGTTGTTGGTTAGTCACTAAATCATGTCAGACTTGTTTGCGACTGCCAGGCTCCTCGGTCCATGGGATTTCCCAGGCGAAAATACTGGAGTGGGTTGCCATTTCCTTCTCCAGAGGATCTTCCCAAGCCAGGGACTGCAGGCATCTCCTGCATCTCTTGCATTGCAGGTAGATTCTTTAACCCTGAGCCACCAGGGAAGTTTCTATGATAGCAGTGAAAAGTGAAGGTGTTAGTCACTCAGTTGTGTCTGACTCTTAGGAACCCTATGGACTGTAGCCTGCCAGTTTCCTCAGTCCATGGAGTTCACCAGGCAAGCATACTGGAACAAGGAGCCATTCCCTTTTCCAGGGGATCTTCTTGACCCAGGGATCAAACCTGGGTCTCCAGCATTGCAGGTAGATTCTTTACCATCTGAGCCACCAGAAAAGCCTGGTAAGTCAACAGAAGTACCTTTTGGAAGAGATTCCTTTTAATCTTCAAACCTCATGGTTGAGATTCCCTACAACTTTCATCCACCCAACCTCAGTTGGTTCTACTGACCAAACTCTTTAATATCAGATAGCACAGTTGTCTTTCAAAAAGAAAACCATAAGCTAATAGATTTCTATCTCAATAATTTAGATTCCATCAGACTTTTATACTATATATAAAAATATCTGATTTTACAATGAATTACACAAACAACTTCTTGCTTCATAAAATGAAGACAGGGTATCATATATACATATCTCAGATAGAGATCACATCCCAAGGCGCAACCTTGCTTTTTCCTTAATGTCACCTTGACACATGATTCCAATACCCTATGTAACTCGGTTTGAAGACCTCACACAGGGAAAGGAAAATAAAAATCCAAACAACTCAGGAGTAGGCAAACAGCAACCACCTGCATTTACTTTATCATGATCCTTGTGGGTTTCACCTTTCCTCAAGAATGGTCTACTCAAGGGATTTCCCTGGCGGTCCAGTGTTTAAGACTCTGAACTTCAAATTCAGGGGGTGAGGGAGTGCTGGCTCAGTCCCTGGCTGGGAAACTAAGATCCCACCTGCAGCTTGGCCAAAAATAAATAGAACTTTTTTTTTTTTTTTTTTAAAGGGCCTATTTAAGCAGACACCCAGGAGTGGCAGGAAGATATTTTGAAATATATTTCACATTCCCAGCCATTCTTGCTGTATTACTTGCACCAATAAATTTTATCAACTCAGTAGCTCTTATATTATGCTTCAGTGAAAAGAAATGGGGCATTCGTACTTTGGCCACCTCACGCAAAGAGTTGACTCATTGGAAAAGACTCTGATGCTAGGAGGGATTGGGGGCAGGAGGAGAAGGGGACAACCGAGGATGAGCTGGCTGGATGGCATCACGGACTCGATGGACGTGAGTCTGAGTGAACTCCGGGAGATGGTGATGGACAGGGAGGCCTGGCGTGCTACGATTCATGGGGTCGCAAAGGGTCGGACACGACTGAGCGACTGAACTGAACTGAGACCAGAGAAAACAATGTTCAGTTGTTAATTTCTAAAATAGACCCCCTTCAGGTCAACAGATGTGAAAGTTAGCCACAGAATGAAGACATATGATGTGATGCAGAGATTCCTTGTCTTGTGGGAGGGAATAGAGTGACAGGAATGGAGAATGAGTGAAGACATAAGTCTGCGGCCTGCTTTCTGTCCACCCATGCTCATGGCTAAGCTCACACTGTTGGTTTCTGATTGAAAGGTAGGGAGATGGAGGTGGCAGAGGTGGTTAGAAATTCCCTGACAGATCTCTGAAGGATCTGAGGATGCTAAAACTCACCTGGAACTTTCAAAGAGGAAAAAAAATCAGAGAGGAATAAACTCTGTCAGTTAGAGATGCTAACCTGATTTGTTCAGGCCTATGACATGGAGGGGCTTCTCAGTGGTTCAGTGGTAAAGAATTTGCCTGCAATGCAGGAGATGAGGGTTCAATTCCTGGGTCAGAAAGATCCCCTGGAGAAAGGAATAGCAACCCACTCCAGTATTCTTGCCTGCAGAATCCCATAGACAGGAGCCTGGCGGGCTACAGTCCATGAGGTTGCAAAGGGTCGGACACAAATTAGCAAGTAAGCACATAAACGCACGTGACATGGAGGACACCCAGAAGGTAATTTATGTCACAGACAGGGACAGGGAGCGGCTAGAAGGCTAGTGTGCGCAGAAAGCCCTGTGGTTGCTACAGTTAATGATATTACACACATATATTTGAAAGTATATCTGAAAGTTGCTGAGAGAGTAAAGTTTAAAATTTTCATCACAAGAAAAAATTGTGAAGGGATGGATATTAACTAAATTTATTGTGGTAATCATTTTATCATATATTCATGTATCAAATCAGTGTGCTGTTCACTTTAAATGTATACAGAGTTACATGTGAATTATATCTCAATACAACTGAGGAAAAAAGAAAGTTTATGGTTGGAGTGTTCTTCTGCGTAAACTGTGAGATTGAAAAGTGTTAGTCACTCAGTTGTGTCCGACTCTTTGAGATCTCAAGGACTACAGCCTGCCAGGTTCCACTGTCCATGGGATTTCCCAGGCAAAAATAGTGGAGTGGGTAGCCATTCCCTTCTCCAGGGGATCTGCCCAACCCAGGGATCGAACCTGGGTCTCCTACATTACAGGCAGATTCTCTACTATCTGAGCCACCATCTCCTACTAAACACATCCATTGAATCACTAATCTGTTATATTATGCTTCCTGTTCTAAAATTTTATGTGATTATTTTTAAAAACAAAAATTTCAGTTCTCTGATAAAATTCTCCAACTATTTTTTTTTCAACACAGTAATCACAATTATTTTAAAATCCTTGTTTGAAAATTCCAGTATCTGAATGTGAGATTCTCATCCTATTGCCTGTTTCTTTCTACTGGTTTTCAGACATTTTATCCTGTTTTTAGGAGGTTGAAAAAAAATTGTGATTTTACAATTTAAAGCTGGACATTGTGGATAACAGTTTTAAAGGGTCTGGATAATATTATCTGTCTCTAGGTTTTCTTTGACTGTACAGGAAGTATCACTGTGATTTATCAAGTATTGGTTTTGAGTTTTGCAGGGGATAGCCTATTTTAGTTTTGTCCTTTCTCCTCAAACACCATTCTTATTCCCAAGGCATGGGTCCTCTGGGTCTCCAACTGAAAGCTTACCAAAGCCCTTCCACTTCAACAGAGCTTGAAAACTTTAAGAATTGTCTCCTGTGCAACTGGTAAAATTCATGCTCACTTAGTGTCTCAGCCGATGTTTCCTGCTGTGTTCCTTAGTGTGTTGTCCAGCGCGCGCCCAGTTTAGAAACACCCAACACCCTTAACACCTGTGGGTCTATTTCTACTGCTTACTCTTTCTGCTAGTTCCCATTCACTTTGTCTTTCTTTGTGTACCTGAAAACTGTGAACTGTTAACTACACACTATTTGTGAAATTGTTTATAGAAATAATGTGAGGTGTAGGATGAAGTCATCTTTCTTTAAACATGATTTTTCATTTGTTTCTGCTCAGTAGCTAAGGTCAAAGCACTTAAAACAGTGCTGGGACATGGCAAGGAGCTGTCATGCTGCCGTATCATTCTTTCCCGCCCAGATTAAGAATACTCTAGCTTTTACGATCCCAATATCAATACAAAGTTGGGTTTATAGTCACCACTTTAAAAATAGTAGCTGGGGATTTCTGTAGCGGTCCAGTGGTAAAGACCGTGTTCCAAATACAGAGGGCCCGGATTCGATCCCTGGTCAGGGGACTAGGCTCCTCATGCTGTAACTGAAGGTCCTGCATGCTGCCCCCAAGACCTGGCGCAGCCAAATAAATTAAAAAAAAAAAAANGTCTCCAACTGAAAGCTTACCAAAGCCCTTCCACTTCAACAGAGCTTGAAAACTTTAAGAATTGTCTCCTGTGCAACTGGTAAAATTCATGCTCACTTAGTGTCTCAGCCGATGTTTCCTGCTGTGTTCCTTAGTGTGTTGTCCAGCGCGTGCCCAGTTTAGAAACACCCAACACCCTTAACACCTGTGTGTCTATTTCTACTGCTTACTCTTTCTGCTAGTTCCCATTCATTTTGTCTTTCTTTGTGTACCTGAAAACTGTGAACTGTTAACTACACACTATTTGTGAAATTGTTTATAGAAATAATGTGAGGTGTAGGATGAAGTAATCTTTCTTTAAACATGATTTTTCATTTGTTTCTGCTCAATAACTAAGGTCAAAGCACTTAAAACAGTGCTGGGACATGGCAAGGAGCTGTCATGCTGCCGTATCATTCTTTCCCGCTCAGAGTAAGAATACTCTAGCTTTTACGATCCCAATATCAATACAAAGTTGGGTTTATAGTCACCACTTTAAAAGTTGGGTTTATAGTCACCACTTTAAAAATAGTAGCTGGGGATTTCTGTAGCGGTCCAGTGGTAAAGACCGTGTTCCAAATACAGAAGGCCCGGATTCGATCCCTGGTCAGGGGACTAGGTTCCTCATGCTGTAACTGAAGGTCCTGCATGCTGCCCCCAAGACCTGGCGCAGCCAAATAAATTAAAAAAAAAAAAAAAAGTTGCTGAGTAAATAGTTTAAGGAACTGATAATAAGGTGTGACATATGTGTGAATCACACACATACACACAAAAGCACAGAATCACAAAAACTCCATGGCGAGAGAATCATACATATAACTTTTTAAAGAACAATATAAACCTATTTACCTTCATGTAGGCTCAGCATGCTTTGCTTTGGGACAGTTTCTATATGTTCATGTTCTGTTACACGGCTTTCTAGAAAAAAAAATTAAAATAGGCCCATGGTTAGATGTGTGTGAAATTTCATGTTGAGGATGTTAGGACATTATTATAATTGTTCATCTTTTAATGAATTGAGGTTATCCATGGGAAAAAAAAATGCACCCAGAAGGCATCCATCTGCACTGGCATTCTGCTTCTAGACTTCATCAAAACCACCTGACGGAGGCCCATTTTCATTCCTACTGCTCCTTTTTATGAGCTTCTCTGATCCTTTGAAAGGCTTTATCTGGTTCCCATCACCACTGTTGGGGGTGGAGTTTCCAGTCTGTCCTTGGCAGACCTGCAAGGTCAGGATTTCTGTCACTGCATTCTGCCCCATCTGTTAAACATACGGGCGAAAAGGAATCCCATCATTCTATCCTGCAGACCCAAGGAGGAACCACCCGCCATGTGCTAGGGTGCTCCTCTGCCTTTGCGCTACTTGACCCCAATATTACAGACCATCTGCAGACTGGACTTACCTATCGCAGTCTGTCTTAGAGGTTTCCTCGGTAAAACTGGCGACGGTATGAACATGGGACCTGGGAAATCAGTAACGTGGAGTGTCACCGTTCGGCTGTGTACACGGCCAGACCACGGACTCGCGCCTTTCACCGGCGTGGTCCTCCTTACAGGGATCGGCACTGTTGCGCTTAAATGAAACAGGGGCTGCTTAAAAGTATAGATGTTGCTCTCTTGTAAAAAGTGCTCAGAGTGAACTTCCTTGAGCTTGGGACTACGCACTGAAGGAGTGGCACTTCGAACTCTGGAGAACTCCGAAGAGAGAATCAGAATGTCTTTTAAAATGCTGGCGTAAATGTTTTGTAGTTTTAATGGCCCTTCTGATTTCTCTGGACCTTCCATCTTGCTTATTTCTTTCCCAAAAACCCGAGCCGAAGCTGAAGGACACCTGGGGAAAAATATGGAACCAGTAGCAGTCTCTGGAATGTGCCAATAGACTTGCTTAGCAGATTTTTTAGTTGTTGAAATAGTCATCACTCTTCGTTGTACATGATGATCAAGGAAGAGGTTTTGAATACTGACAGGGGTTTGTGCTCGACCCCTTGGAACGACAGGAAAACTAGTTTTATCTCTTTCAAATGAAGTGGTTTTATCTTGGACGAAGTGTACACGTGGTAGGCTAGTTTCACCAGTCCCGACTAAACCAGAAAAAGAAAAAAGAAAGCAGAACTAGATTATGTTTATCAAGGTGTCAGGAGCAAAACGATTAATGTATTAGCATTCATAGCTTTTTAAATCCACTCACCCTCCCTCACCTTCTTAAAATGTTTCTGTATATACTCACTCAATTATCAGCACTTTTGTTTAGCTAACAGGGATAAAGTTTGAGTGAACAACTGGAGAACTGAAAAGGCTAAACTGTGTTAGAGTATGGAGCTATTCTTGGAAGAAGCATGACATAAAGGGAGATTTTTGAACAGTTGCCACTAAAATCTCTGGCAATATAGAAAGTTAAAATGACTTGAAGTTGGGCTGTTTATTATTTATCATTATCTCTTCCTCATTTGAAACTTCTTTGAGGAAGGATTTACATTTCTTTTCAAAGCCAGATGTCAGACCCAGGTGTCTCTTGAGCATGATAGCATTCTGCTACTGGCTAAAGGTACCACAAGTTCATCCGGGTTACAACCAGAAGTATTCTTTTCTCTCTTAGGTCCAGAAAATGCAATATGCCCTCATTCTTAGGGACTTCACTACATCCTATTATGCTTTCTCTTTCTGATGTGATGGAAAGTTAAATGATGTTTTTGTCTATTGTCTCAGTTGAGCACAATAAATGATGAGGACTTCAGCATTCTAATGAGATAATAGATTTGTTAAGGCAAGATTTGGCCAAAGAGATGGCCAAGGCAAGTCCAACTCTGTTGTTCATACATGAGAGATGGCAAGAGGCTGATCTGTATTTGTAGAGAGGATTTTCTCTGAATAGAGCTCTTGGAGTGTTTTGTGTTTTCCTGATCTTCCTCTCCTTATGGTGGGTGAAAGAAGGATTTATCCCCACTTCCAACCAAGTTAGGGTCTAAATCATCTATAGAGAACAGAAGTGTATGCCACAAGGAGAAAATAATATCTCACCACTCCCTACCATGGTTTCCCCACCCCTATACACCTACAGAATAACAAAAATGATTCGGCCCTTCTAGTGCTGTGTCCCAACTTCAGGAAGACAAGAGAATCCTTAAATCTACTAGACCTCTACCCCCTGGCATTTGGTGGGGGGAGAGGGGGAGCAGTGCAGAGACTCAGGACTGATGGTCCCCTTCACTCTTAACTCCTTAACTCTTCCTCACCCATAGCCCCCACCTAGAAAAATACCAGAAATTATGAGTGAGGCAAGAGAAGCAAAAGAACAAGGTATTTCTCTGGGCTTCTATAAAAATGAGCAGACCTAGTCTGAGTTGAGTGAAAGGGCAAGGTTTAATTGCATGCTAGATGAAAGTACCAATTTAGATTGGACTTGTGGTTTAATAGGATTTCCCTGGTGGCTCAGACAGTAAAGCATCTGTCTACAATGCGGGAGACCTGGGTTTGATCCCTGGGTCGGGAAGATCCCCTGGAGAAGGAAACGGCAATCCAATCCAGTACTATTGCCTGGAAAACCCATGGACAGAGGAGCCTGGTAGGCTACAGTCCATAGGGTCACATAGAGTCGGACACGACTGAGCGACTTCATTGTGGTTTAATATCTAAAAATGAGACAAGGCTAATAGATGAAAGTGACTAGAAAAGCCTTGGGAGAGAGATGTCACATCTGATAAAGGGCTTCTATCCAAATAAAGAGCTCTTAAATTCAGCAGATAGGAAAAGAAGCTAGTACTTCCCTAGTGGTCCACTGGCTAGGACTCTGGGCTCTCAAGATAGGGGGACCAGGTCTGATCGGTGGTCAGGGAACTACATCCTGCACTCTGCAACTTGTGGACAAATGAATAAATACTTTTTTTTTTTTTTAAGCCAATGAACACAGATACTGCAGTATTCTTTTGATTAGTGTTAGTATGAGTATCTTTCTCTGTCCCTAAGATATACCTATTTGAATGCAGAGTTCCAAAGAATAGCAAGGAGAGATAAGAAAGCCTTCCTCAGTGATCAGTGCAAAGAAATAGAGGAAAACAATAGAATGGGCAAGACTAGAGATCTCTTCAAGAAAATTTGAGATGCCAAGGGAACATTTCATGCAAAGATGGGATCAATAAAGGACAGAAATGGTATGGACCTAACAGAAGCAGAAGATATTAAGAACACGTGGCAATAATACACAGAAGAACTGTACAAAAAAGATCTTCACGACCAAGATAATCACAATGGTGTGATCACTCACCTAGAGCCAGACATCCTGGAATGTGAAGTCAAGTGAGCCTTAGGAAGCATCACTATGAACAAAGCTAATGGAGGTGATGGAATTCCAGTGGAGCTATTTCAAATCCTAAAAGATGATGCTGTAAAAGTGCTGCACTCAATATGCCAGCAAATTTGGAAAACTCAGCAGTGGCCACAAGACTGGAAAAGGTCAGTTTTCATTTCAATCCCAAAGAAAGGCAATGCCAAAGAATGCTCAAACTACCACATAATTGCACTCATCTCACACTCTAGACAAGTAATGCTCAAAATTCTCCAAGCCAGGCTTCAGCAATATGTGAACCGTGAACTTCCAGATGTTCAAGCTGGTTTTAGAAAAGGCAGAGGAACCAGAGATCAAATGGTCAACATTCGCTGGATTATCGAAAAAGCAAGAGAGTTCCAGGAAAAACATCTATTTCTGCATTATTGATTATGCCAAAGCCTTTGACTGTGTGGATCACAATAAACTGTGGAAAATTCTGAAAGAGATGGGAATCCCAGGTCACCTGACCTGCCTCTTGAGAAACCTGTATGCAGGCCAAGAAGCAACAGTTAGAACTGGACATGGAACAGACTGGTTCCAAATAGGAAAAGGGGTATGTCAAGGCTGTATATTGTCACCATGCTTATTTAATGTATATGCAGAGTACATCATGAGAAACGCTGGGCTGGAAGAACCACACCCTGGGATCAAGATTGCTGGGAGAAATATCAATAACCTCAGATATGCAGATGACACCACCCTTATGGCAAGAAGTGAAGAAGAACTAAAAGGCCTCTTGATGAAAGTGAAAGAGAAGAGTGAAAAAGTTGGCTTAAAGCTCAACATTCAGAAAACAAAGATCATGGCATCTGGTCCCGTCAGTTCATGGCAAATAGATGGGGAAACAGTGGAAACAGCATCAGACTTTATTTTGGGGGGCTCCAAAATCACTGCAGATGGTGATTGCAGCCATGAAATTAAAAGATGCTTACTCTTTGGATGGAAAGTTATGACCAACCTAGATAGCATATTAAAAAGCAGAGACATTACTTTGTCAACAAAGGTCCATCTAGTAAAGGCTATGGTTTTTCCAGTAGTCATGCATGGATATGAGAGTTGGACTATAAAGAAAGCTGAGCACCAAAGAATTGATGCTTTTGAATCGTGGTGTTGGAAAAGACTCTTGAGAGTCCCTTTGACTGTAAGGACATCCAACCAGTCCATCCTAAAGGAGATCAGTCCTGGGTGTTCATTGGAAGGACTGACGTTGAAGCTGAAACTCCAGTACTTTGGCTACCTGATGCAAAGAGCTGACTCATTTGAAAAGACCCTGATGCTGGGAGGGATTGGGGGCAGGAGGAGAAGGGGACGACAGAGGATGAGATGTTTGGATGGCATCACCAACTCAATGGACATGAGTTTGGGTGAACTCTAGGAGTTGGTGATGGACAGGGAGGTCTGGCGTGCTGCAGTTCATGGGGTCCCAAAAAGTCAGATGTGACTGAGCAACTGAACGGAACTGATGGGACTGGATGCCATGAAATTAGTTTTCTGAATGTTGAGCTTTAAGCCAACTTTTTCACTCTTCTCTTTCACTTTCATCAAGAGGCTTTTTAGTTCTTCTTCACTTTCTGCCATAAGGGTGGTTTCTTCTGCATATCTTAGGTTACTGATATTTCTCCCGGCAACCTTGATTCCAGCTTGTGCTTCATCCAGCCCAACATTTCTCATGATGTACTCTGCATAGAAGTTAAATAAGCAGGGTGACAATATACAGCCTTGACATACTCCTTTTCCTATTTGGAACCAGTCTGTTGTTCCATGTCCAGTTCTAACTGTTGCTTCCTGACCTGCATACAGATTTCTCAGGAGGCAGGTCAAGTGGTCTGGGATTCCCATCTCTTTCAGAATTTTCCACAGTTTATTGTGATCCACACAGTCGAAGGCTTTGGCATAGTCAATAAAGCAGAAATAGATGTTTTTCTGGAACTCTCTTGCTTTTTTGATGATCCAGTGGATGTTGGCCATTTGATCTCTGGTTCCCCTGCCTTTTCTAAAACCAGCTTGAACATCTGGAAGTTCACGGTTCACATATTGCTGAAGCCTGGCTTGGAGAATTTTGAGCATTACTTGTCTAGAGTGTGAGATGAGTGCAATTATGTGGTAGTTTGAGCATTCTTTGGCATTGCCTTTCTTTGGGATTGAAATGAAAACTGACCTTTTCCAGTCTTGTGGCCACTGCTGAGTTTTCCAAATTTGCTGGCATATTGAGTGCAGCACTTTTACAGCATCATCTTTTAGGATTTGAAATAGCTCCACTGGAATTCCATCACCTCCATTAGCTTTGTTTGTAGTGATGCTTCCTAAGGCTCACTTGACTTCACATTCTAGATGTCTGGCTCTAGGTGAGTGATCACACCATCATGATTATCTTGGTTGTGAAGATCTTTTTTGTATAGTTCTTCTATGTATTCTTGCCACCTCTTCTTAATATCTTCTGCTTCTGTTAGGTCCATACCATTTCTGTCCTTTATTGATCCCATCTTTGCATGAAATGTTCCCTTGGTATCTCAAATTTTCTTGAAGAGATCTCTAGTCTTGCCCATTCTATTGTCTTCCTCTATTTCTTTGCACTGATCACTGAGGAAGGCTTTCTTATCTCTCCTTGCTATTCTTTGGAACTCTGCATTCAAATAGGTATACCTTTCCTTTTTGCCTATGCTTTGCCCTTCTCTTCTTTTCACAGCTATTTGTAAGGCCTCCTTAGACAGCCATTTTGCGTTTTTGCATTTCTTTTTCTTGGGGATGGTCTTGATCCCCGTCTCCTGTACAATGTCACGAACCTCCATCAGGCACTCTGTCTATCAGATCTAGTCCCTTAAATCTATTTCTCACTTCCCCTGTATAGTCATAAGAGATTTGATTTAGGTCATACCTGAATGGTCTAGTGGTTTTCCCCACTTTCTTCAATTTAAGTCTGAATTTGGCAATAAGGAGTTCATGATCTGAGCCACAGTCAGCTCCTGGTCTTGTTTTTGCTGACTGTATAGAGCTTCTCCATCTTTGGCTGCAAAGAATATAATCAATCTGATTTCTGTGTTGACCATCTGGTGATGTCCATGTGGAGGGTCTTCTGTTGTGTTGTTGGAAGGGGGTGTTTGCTATGACCAGTGCATTCTCTTGGCAAAACTCTATTAGTCTTTGCCCTGCTTCATTCTGTATTCCAAGGCCAAATTTGCCTGTTACTCCAGGTGTTTCTTGAATTCCTACTTTTGCATTCCAGTCCCCCATATTGAAAAGGACATCTTTTTTGGGTGTTAGTTCTAAAAGGTCTTGTAGGTCTTCATATAATTGTTCAATTTTTTCTTCTTCAGAGTTACTAGCTGAGGCATAGACTTGGATTATCTTGATATTGAATGGTTTGCCTTCAAAATGAACAGGGATCATTCTGTTGTTTTTGAGATTGCATCCAAGTACTGCATTCATACTCTTTTGTTGACCATGATGGCTACTCCATTTCTTCTAAGGGATTCCTGCCCATGGTAGTAGATATAACGGTCATCTGAGTTAAATTCACCCATTCCAGTCCATCTTAGTTCACTGATTCCTAGAATGTCGATGTTCACTCTTGCCATCTCCTGTTTGACCACTTCCAATTTGCCTTGATTCATGGACCTAATATTCCGGTTCCATGCAGTATTGCTTTTTACAGCATTGGACCTTGCTTCTATCACCAGTCACATCCACAACTGGGTATTGTTTTTGCTTTGGTTCCATCCCTTCATTCTTTTCTGGAGTTATTTCTCTGCTGATCTCCAGTAGCATATTGGGTACCTACCAACCTGGGGAGTTCCTCTTTCAGTATCCTATCATTTTGCCTTTTCATAGTGTTCATGGGGTTCTCAGGGCAAGAATACTGAAGTGGTTTGCCATTCCCTTCTCCAGTGGGCCACATTCTGTCAGACCTCTCCACCATGACCCGCCCGTCTCTGGTGGCCCCACATGGCATGGCTTAGTTTCATTGAGTTAGAGAAGGCTGTGGGCCGTGTGATCAGATTGGCTAGTTGTCTGTGATTGTAGTTTCAGTCTGTCTGCCCTCTGAAGCCCCCTCTCAATACCTACCATCTTACTTGGGTTTCTCTTACCTTGGACATGGGGTCTCTCCTCATGGCTGCTTCAGCAAAGCTCATCCATTGCTCCTTACCTTGGATGTGGGGTATCTCCTCATGGCTGCCGCTCCTGGACCTTGGATGTGGGGTAACTCCTCTTGGCCACTGCTCCTGACCTCGGACATGAGGTAGCTCCTCTTGGCTTCTCCTGATCTTGGATGTGGGGTAGCTCCTCTTGGCCACTCCTTTGCTGTGCATCCGCTGCTCTATCACTTCATGGGAAATAGATGGGGAAACAGTGGCAGACTTTATTTGGGGGAGCTCCAAAATCACTGCAGAGGGTGACTGCAGCCATGAAATTGAAAGACACTTACTCCTTGGAAGACAAGTTATGACCAACCTAGACAGCATACTAAAAAGCAGAGACATTACTTTGTCAACAAAGGTCCGTCTACTTAAGGCTATGGTTTTTCCAATGGTCATGTATGGATGTGAGAGTTGGACTATAAAGAAAGCTGAGCACCAAAGAATTGATGCTTTTGAATTGTGGTGTTGGAGAAGACTCTTGAGAGTCCCTTGAACTGCAAGGAGATCCAACCAGTCCATCCTGAAGGAAATCAGTCCTGAACATTCATTGGAAGGACTGATGTTGAAGCTGAAACTCCAGTACTTTGGCTACCTGATGCAAAGAGCTGACTCATTTGAAAAGACCCTGATGCTGGGAAAGATTGAGGGCGGGAGGAGAAGGGGATGACAGAGGATGAGATGGTTGGATGGCATCACCGACTCAACGGACATGAGTCTGAGTAAACTAGAGGAGTTGGTGATGGACAGGGAGGCCTGGCATGCTGCAGTCCATGGGGTCGCAAAAAGTTGGACATGACTGAGTGACTGAACTGACTCATTTTTATATTTAAAGGGAGTTTCTTGCAGACAATATGTAGTTAGCTCTTGTCTCTTATCTACTGTGACAGTTTCTGTCATTTAGTTGGCATACTTAGACCATTCACATTTTAACAAATGACTGACATTGCTGACTTAACATCTGCCTCATTTGTAAAGTTTTCTATTTGTTGCAGCTGTTTTACTGTGCCATCTCTTTAAAAATCTTGTGTTCTTCTTCTGTCTTTTCTGGTTTTAGTTGAGAATTTTATGAGTCAGTTTCTATCCTTCGGTTTCATTCCTCTGTTAGCATATCAATTACACTTATAAAATTATTTTAAATGCTTGCCCTAGAGTTTGCAATAGATATTTACAATGAATCTAAGTCTACCTTCAACAAACACGACACTGCTTATTGGCGATGGTTAGTATCTTTTAACAGTGTAGTCCCAATTCTTCCTTCCATTCCATATAAAATTGCTGTCATCCATTCTATTTATCCCTGTGATTGTAGNNNTGTATTATACTCACGCAATATATTATTATTATTGCTTAGATTAGTTACCTATTAGATTGAGTTACCTATTAGATTAGATCACTTTTCCTTTTCTGATACTGTTCTTTTTTTAGGCAGACCTGAGGTTTTTTTTTGTTGATCAAACAGTGTGTAACACCTTCTCTTACTAACCAATTTAAATCATTTTCTTCTTTCAAAGTCTACCTTAAACCTTATATTGGATGGCTAAAATTCAGGGTTTTTCTGTGAGATATTACCAACCCAATACAATCCACCTTTCTTGATTAACACAATCCATACTTATTGTTCTCATTAATTAATTCAACAAACATTTAACACCTCCTGAGACAGTAAAGAATCCACCTGCAATGTAGGACATCCGGGTTCGATCCCTGGGTCAGGAAGATACCCTGGAAAAGGGAATGATTATCCACTCCAATATTCTTGCCTGGAGAATCCCATGGACAGAGGAGCCTGGTGGGCTATAGTCCACGGGGTTGCAAAGAGTTGGACACAACTGAGAGACAAACACTTTTTCACTTTTTTACATGTGCTAGCTGTACACATAGTGCTGAGAGTACAATTACACAGCAGAAGTCTTACTGCCATCGAAGGTCTTGCAATTTAATATAGAAAATAGGCTTCCCAGGTGGCGCAGTGGCCAAGAATCTGCCTGCCAATGCAGTGGCCTCAAGTTCGATCGCTGGGTCAGGAAGATCCCCTGAAGAACGAAATGGCAACTCACTCCAGTATTCTTGCCTGGCAAATACCATGGATAGAGAAGCCTGGAGGGATACAGTCCATGGGGTCAGAAGATAGTCAGACACCATTTAGTGACTAAATAACCAGTCTTCTTGCCTGGGAAGTCCCATGGACAGAGGAGGCTGGCAGGCTATGGTCCATGGGGTTGCAAAGAGTCGGATACAACTGAGCAACAGATAATACTAGGCAGGTAAACTATTATACTAGAGAATAAGAGGTCAGCAGAGGGTAGGTCGGGGATACTTTGGGATCATAAAGGAAAGTACTCTGACTGGATGCAAAGAGAAGAGGTGCTTAGGGAAATCTGCCCAATGAAGATGATATCTGTCTTGTCAGTTCAGACTTCCCTATTTTTGGATACATTTCCCCATGATTTCTATTTTTTTTTCTTTTAGAATGTTAAAATTCTACTTTTCCAATAGACTCTTCTGCCATCAAAAACTATACTGATCTCCTCTATAATTAAACATATTTCACTTCACTTTTACTAATTTCTCAAGCCTTATCTCATGCCCCATTGCTGCCCCAGGGTTTCTCACATTTATGAACTACTGCCGTCTGTACCATTGAAAGTGAAAGTGAAAGTGAAGTCACTTAGTCATATCCAACTCTTGTGACCCCATGGACTGTAGCCCACCAGGCTCCTCCATCCATGGGATTCTCCAGGCAAGAATACTGGAGTGGGTTGCCATTTCCTTCTCCAGGGGATCTTCCTGACCCAGGGATCGAACCCAGGTCTCCCAGCTTGCAGGCAGATGCTTTAACCTTTGAGCCATCTGGGAAGCCCGTCTTGGACATAAATTGTATGCTGCTTTGTATTGTTATTTTAGGTTCTCATTGTATGCATATCAATACATACAATAGAGTTTAACTAAAGGTCTTGAAAAGTCCTGAAAGTCAGGGACCAGATTTATGTCATTAATTCTCTACAGCATTTAGTGTTGTATGCAAATCGTACATACTTATTTCAACTTTATTTCAACACTTGACTACTCATTTTTATAAATTGTACTTCAGACATTTTAGGTATTTATTCATTCATTCATTCAACAAGTATTTTGAACACCTATTACATGCAAAGTACTCTGCCAAGAGCCTTTGGGGACATAAGATTAATAATAGTCAAGGTCATTAACTATCCGAGTTGCCAAAGCAAGATGATCCGTCCCTGTACTCCCCCCACCCACCCCTCATCCCCACCACAAAAAGAATTATCCAGCTCAAAATGGCCATAGTGAGAAACTGCTAGATGATGAACTTCAGCAGAAAAATAAATGGAATACTACAGCCAAAGAACTGGTAGTGAGCAGTATATCTATATAACTGTGGGTATTACTATTATACAACAGATTATAAATGCAGAAATATAAAACACTGTAGAAATATATAGAAGTGATATAACAAAAGTAGGTAGGAAATGTGGGAAAGAAAATTATATATAACATAGGTGTATTGATTCACACATCTTTTATGACCATGCATCAACAGGATTTAGCACTGTACATCAAGTTATAGACTAAGCATATTTTAATATGCTTATAAATGTTGACACTAAAATAATTAACATAATCAACTAAAATCAGGTGATAGAAGAGAATGAAAAGGGGGAAGAAAAGGATGTATGCTAATTTTATCATTGCTTATCAGTAAGTAGTCAATATATACCATATACAGAAATAGATTAAGAGTATTATATAAAGTTATAATCGTAAGTGGCTCTCCTTTACTTCATAGCATTTATCACAGGGTAATTTTACATTTACTTATATGATTGTTGGATCTCACCAAAGGGTAACTAATAAAGAGAATTGGCAGGGTTTGTTTTACTCAATATTATATCTCCAGTTCTTAGCACTGTGCTTATAAATACAGTCAGTTCTCATGATTCAGGGCAGTTCTGTTCTCTGGTCTCAGTAAGCGCTGAATTATCCAACACTGAGCTATTACTTCTTGAGGAAATACAGGGTCGGGTTCCTGCAAGCCTCTGATCTCAACATTATCGGCAACCAATCAATACACACAACCTTGTTTTATATATCTTCCTATTTAAAGACACTTTAGATTGTTGATTCATCAACCCTGAACTCTCAGCCAACAACATTGTAACTCAGGCCTGAAGGAAGATTATCTAAAGCACATCACAGCCTTCTTGTACTACACTTGGGGGCTATTTTAGACAATTAAATCACCAACCAAAAGTACAGAATTCAGAAATTATGGCACTATTTAGACCGGAAAGGTGGCAGTTGTTTATGGGAGCTAAAACAAGAAGGCAGAGCAGTGTCCTTTTCCCACCACTGTTGGGAATATGTACGCTCTCGCTGCCCTGGCTGGATCCAAGAATTACCATATATGCCCTCTTGCTGCACACAGTCTCACTATTATAAAATAAGAGGGAAAGAGCTCCATATACTGCTCCAAAGTGTTCTTCATGGTATATTTTGAAGTTAAAAAGACAAAACATAGTACAATGTTCTGGGTTGGGGATTACACATGGATTCTAGCAGTTAGGTAAATTCACTCCTACAGAATCCACAAAAAATGAGAATCAACTGTATTTGTAGTTTGAATTAGATGTTACCATATTACCCAAAAATCTGTAAGTTGTAGTCATTAGTGAGTGTCTTTATATTTATATTTATTTATTTGGCTGCTGCAACATGTGGGATCTAGTTCCCTGGCCAGGAATCAAACCCTGGGGGCCCTGCACTATCAACATGGAGTCTTAGCCACTAGACCACCAGGGAAGTTCCCAGTGAGTGTCTTTACTGTGATGCTGAACTGTGCAGGTTGAGAAAATTCTATGAAAAACAAAAAAAGCTAATAACATATCTGACTAATACACATACCTGCATGGACTTTCTTCTGACATAAAGACAGCTTAGGGAGATTTGGAGGTAAAGGTCTTCGAAGAAGTTGTGGGTGTTTTTGCATTTTAATAATAAGCACTATTTGTCACAGCTATGGGTGAAGAACTTAAAAGTTTTTAAATAGGTTTCAATTGTTGCTGAAAAATTCATTCAAATCCAGATTAAATCCTAATGAAAATCATTCCATGCTAATACTATACTGAGTCCAAGCAGAATTCTATAAAAGAAAAAGAGGGTAAGAAAAACAATTCCTTAAGTCTTGTAGAAACAATCTAGATAAAATTTTGTCTTATAATTAACACAAAATTTAAAAATACATAGACTATTACCAATCAGGACCATCTTAAAATTTCACGTGTTAACCAGAAATTCAATCTGGCAGTGTTATTTCAGCTAGTAAATACTGCTTTTCCAGAATGGTAGAAACGACACTCATTTTTTCTCCTACCTCCAAAATGTTATCAATTTATAAATTTGGGAAGAGTTTTTCGTCAAAAAAGGTGAGGCAGTCCCTCCATGGCCCCTGAAAATCCACAATATCTAACTCTTGATCAAAAAGTTGTTTTCTTTCTGTGATAACCACTTATTTTAAATTCAGTCACTACAGTTGGGCCCTAACTATTTAACCCCCAAATTAAATGCCTTCAATATAATGAGATTTTCTACAATCCCAGTCCCGATTAGTACTGTTTAGAAATGATGCCTGAAGATCGAACCAAATATTGTGTGCTTCGTCGGGACAGTGTCAAAAAGCCTGGTACATGGCTATGCCGTTGACAGTCTAGACGGGTACGCTCCGGAGCACAAATGGCCTGCTTTATACCCCTCCAAAGATGACTTGGCACGCAAGCGCTCACGATCTGTTTCCCGGTAGTGAATCCCACTTGATGCTGGTAATTTCCCGTTCTTATTTTTGGAAGAGGTGCTTGGAAACGTTGGACCCCTATCCTTTAGGGCAATCAGCTGCTTTTCAAAACAATCAGCTTTTCCTTTTTTAATCTCCTCTTCCTGGGAACGGAGGCAGGTTAAGGTGAACTGAGGTCGCAGGTCTTCCGGCGGGATGCTGTCCCGAAAGAAAGAACCCAGGTCACCTTCACCCGCCGGCCAGGTCTGGCCAAGTGGGCAAGTCTCCTAGCAACCAGAAGCCAATACCCACGTCCGGTCTGCCGGGCGCGCAGGCGCAGGAGGGGAGGGCGGGGCCGGGCGGGGCGGGGCGCGCACCCGCCCGCGGAGCCCAGCTTAGCTGGTCCCGCCCCACCGGGCGGCGCGCGCGGAGCCCTCTAGCCTTCGTCGGCCGCCGTGCGGGACTGCAGGAGAAGCCCGCTCCACGTGCACCTGCTGTACGGAACCCCGTGGTGACAATCGTTATTACTGCTTTTATTCTTAGTGACAGTGACCACTATCATGTATTTACTTTTCTCACTTGCAAGATGCTTAGCTCGGGTATCTAGGGTCCGGGCTGGTGTTCTTTCGTCCTGCACTTCTGCGCAGCCTTAGTCGCCTGGCTGATTTTGCAGGTCTCCAAAATAGCGAGCATTCTGTTTCTTTTCTTTTAATGCAACCTGTTTTGTCTTCCTGATCCTTTAAAGTTCTTCGCTGAAGAGGAAACTTGTAGAAATAGGGCATAAAGGATGGAGCGGGCTTAGAAAGAAACCCATTTCTCACTGCCCTTGTTATTTATCCCGATTCATTTCGTGATTTGTGTCCTGTGTCGTGGTGTTGATGAACCTGTATGTACAGTGATCGATACATCGTGTGTGTTTGCATGTATGTGCATACGTCTCTTTGGAGATTTGAGGGAGAAAGTGTGAGAGATAAAATTCATTAGGTAGGTGTGTGAATCCCAACTCAGAAAGTAAAGTAGATGGAGTTTCCTTCCAGTCTTGTGTTTTGTTGTGCTTTATTTCATAAATGTAGGAACTTTAGTAACAGCTGTTGGAAGATGAGACTTGTGTGTAAATCTTTGTAACTTTAGGGATCTTTCAAGATTTATCCCCTAACCACTCTTCCTTTTTCTCCATAGGAACAAGCATATATTTTTAAACAGTCAATTTTAAAAAGTGGAAAAGTAAAAAAGTATTTAATCAGATTCTGGGAAATATTCTGCACCTTGTTTTCCTTTGCATGTGGTTTCTTTTAATTTTAAAATAGCTATGTCCCGATTACACTACTGCCCCAGACCATGAATTTATTCCATTTTTGTCTGTGTCCACTGCACAGATGAATCAGCTTCTCAGCAAGAGGAGAGTGTTGACAAGTAAATCTGATTTGCTAAATTTTATCCCAAGTAATATGTGTTGTGCATATTTTGTAAGTGTGAAAGATGTTTATATTTTTACCCATAAAAAAGGTTTATGTTCCAATAGATAGAGTCGGGTTCCTATCCTCTTGAGGCTTCCGTGGTGCTTCAGATAGTAAAGAATCTGCCTGCAATGCGGGTGCTATGGGTTCCATCCCTGGGTCAGGAAGATCCCCTGGAGAAGGGAATGGCTACCCACTCCAGTATTCTTGCCTGGAGAATCTCATGGGCAGACGAGCTGTCCGGCTAGAGTCCATGGGGCCGCAAAGAGTTGGACTTGACTGAGAGACTAACACTTTCACTTTTTCCCCCCTCTCTGTCCTCATAAAAGTTGTTCGAACTGCAAGAACTTCTGAGATTAAGTTTTACCCACCAGTGCTTGGCCTTTGAAATTTATGCTTAGGATTGCATAGTCAAAAATCAAAGCGATATGCTTATCAATAGTTTTTTAAAAAACGCTTTGTCACATGTGGAATCAGGCATCAGGCTTCATTGCCTGCAGATTTCTTCTAGCAAATACCAGGCAGAAACTAGGGCTGATTAATATGTAATCTCCAGGGGTGTGAATATTTTGTCTTCCATTGCTTCCTACTTCTGTTATTTAGGATGCAATGTTTAGGCAAATGAGATTGTGATTATGAAAATTAAATTCATGGCTTGGTTTTATATGTATGTATATATATACACACATATATATATCAGTTTTTCTAACATAAATTATAGGCTTTATCTATGGAAATGATGTACAAGTGCAGGTCAGATTTAGAAAGTACACATTACATTCAGTTTGGGTTCTTTTATTATTTTTACTTAATTTATTAATTTAAAAAATTTTTTTGAGAGTATTGCTACCTCAATCTCCTTTTCTCCTTGTTTTTGTTTAAATAATCATGTCTCTTTAAATAATACAACTCCCTCTTTGATTTTAAAGGCTTCCTTTACCTGATGTACAGTACAGGCAGCCTTTTGATTGTCCCATTAGCTTTGCAATTTGGCAGAACTGTGCGATGAAGCTTGACAAACTGAACCACAACACTTTTAACAGATTGTGTTCAGGAGGCCACGGTAATGGTGAGTGCCAAGGTTGTGTACATCCTGCATTTCTTTAAAAATGTTGCTAAAAATGAGATAAAAGCCTTATGCACAAGCAACCTTGTACACCCTGAAGGTAGTGCTATTGATTTTCTAATGAGTGGGGGATACTTAGGGGATCTCAGATTTGCTATTGGTGAAAAGACTCAGCTTTGTTGGAATGGTGTAGAAACTGTTGGTAGAAATTTTCTGTTTTCTGTATAAGGCTCTGTTAATTTGTTTTCCT
Source organism: Redunca redunca (assembly GCA_006410935.1). Taxonomy (NCBI): domain Eukaryota; kingdom Metazoa; phylum Chordata; class Mammalia; order Artiodactyla; family Bovidae; genus Redunca; species Redunca redunca. The sequence goes on from SJYQ01003616.1 coordinate 168,055, forward strand.
CTTTAAAAGGATTGGAGGTTTCTGGAATAGTTTGGTCAGTGTAAATTTAATTTAGCATTTTACTTTATGGAAATAGCAGTGATTTTTATGTTTATGCTCATGTTAATTCTTAGAAGTGCTTTTTAAAAATGAATAGTTAATTTTGAGAGCACATTGGGTAAACCATTAAGTCTCCAAGGTAAGCCAAGGCACAAAAATGCTTTTGAGAAAGAGGTTATTTTCTTGACCTGTTTTATATATATACTAAAAAATGTCTTTATTCTTTTTATCAGTCACAGTGGCTTAAACATATACTTTTGTTTCATGTTCTTTCATTCTGCTTCATACAGAACCACTTTGTATTTTCTTAAGTATTAATAAAGATATTTTAAAGTAGCTTCTTTTTTTTAAACCTCTCCTATTTCATGGTAAAGAGTCTGCTTGCAATGCGGGAGACCTGGGTTCGATTCCTGGATGGGGAAGATCCCCTAAAGAAGGAAGTGGCGACCCACTCCAGTATTCTTTTCCGGAAAATCCCATGGACGGAGGAGCCTGGTGGGCTGCAGTCCATGGGGTTGCAAAGAGTTGGACACAACTGAACGACTAACACACACTAACACAAACACATCTTGTTGTACAAGCAAAAACTTCATTTCTGTTCCTAATTAATTTTTAGCCAGTTATTTAGTTTTTTCTTGTTGTCTTTCAGGATGATAGTCCTGGGATTTTTTTTTCCAAAAAAATTATTAATAAGGGAAGGCCATACAGCCTGCATCACAGAATTAAAAAAAAAAAAAATCCGAAACATAATGAAAGAACAATGTCTATCTGTTTTAAAAGCACATTCATGAATTCAGCCATTCATTCCAGAATGATTTATTGGAAATTATGAGTAAAGTTCTTTGCTAGGTGCTCAGCTTTAAACTTTATGAAAACAACAGGTGATTCATTGGGAAGCTTTATAATTTTAGACATTAAAATGACATTTTAAATCTTTTCAAAGGCTTTATTTATATATAGTTACGACAACTTGAAGTTTTTAAATTTTTAAACATATTTTATTACTTTGGCAGGTAGAATAATGTTATTTAGTCACACTACCTGGAATACTCAGAAATATTTCTGTATTTCCTTAGTTTCATTGATTGTTTTAGACCATCTGTGACCTGCTGATATTGCGCGTGCATGCATGTGTTGCACGCATGCTCAGTCGTGCCTGACTCTTTGCAACCCCATGGACTGTAGCCTGCCAGGCTTCTCTGTCCACGGGATTCTCCAGACAAGAATCCTGGAGTGGGTTGCCATTTCCTTCTCCAGGGAATCTTCCTGACCCAGGGAGCGAACCCGTGTTTCCTATTGTTCTGGTATTGGCATACAGCTTCTTTACCACTGAGCCACCTGGGAAGCCCTTCAGATGATATTAGGCATCTGTAGATGTTGTATGATTGTGTCCTTCACCAGAAAAAGGTAAGTAATATTTGTTTCCTTAACGTTAAGTTGACTAAGCATTGTCTTTCATTCTGTGAGTGATGCATTGTCGATGGTGGGACTCGTCTAAGTGTTAATTTTATGTTGTATCTTACCCCAGAGTCCTTGTGTTAATTGAAAATTCTGTTATTTGCATCAAATGTCACCCAAAAGCAGCATAGCTCAGCTCTGCTGGGTTCAGATCCCTGGCTGTCGCTTGATAACTCTGTGCCCTTGATCCAGCTACTCAACCCCTCTAAGCTCTTGTGGTTTCTTCACCTGTAAAATTGGGGTAAAATGGTACCTGACTCAGCATATTGTGAGGATTTAAAGAGAGAACTGGGTCAAGGACTTAAGTTCTTGCAGGGTAGAGTTGAGTTCTCATTAGATGCTAGTGATTAAAAACAAATGGCTCAGGTTTCCCGTCTGTGTGGTCCCTGCTTTATGTGATTATAGTTGATGTTAACTGAAGTTATTTGGAGGGTTCAAGGGTGACTCCTGGGCATTTATGCATAAAATATCACACTTGATGTGCTAACATCTCTGATATGTTGGTGAAAGAGGTATGCAGTTAGATTGTTAACAAACGCTCCAGGCAGGGCCCTCTGTTCTGTCATTGGTCTGTATACCCCTCTGGGCTGCGGAGCAACTGTGGGACAGCTCGTGCCTGACAATGTCCTGGTGCAGTGGCGTGCCTTGACCCGTGTCGTTCAGGTGAGTTGAGTCCGTGAGTTGCCATCCACATGGATGGAACTGGACCTAATCCATGGTGAGTGTCAACCAGTGACCCAGAGATGAAAGCTGCCTTGTTCTCCGTGTCCTCCAGGCCAGCTCGTGAGCCAGACAAAAGTGGAAAAGCCCAAAGAGCTGCAGAGCTGACCCTCTTTGGAATTGCTAGAGGGAAAGATGTCCTGAAAGCATATATTTTTCTGTTTGTTTGGTTTTTTTTTCCTAATGTGTGCTCCAGACTTTGGGAAAACAATCTATGGATTCCTTGGGACCTTCTAGGGTTTAGTACCAAACTTTAAAGTCACATGCAGTTCCCATGAGGTGTAGAAGTTCTTTGCTCTTGGTTCAGTCCTCAAAAAAAGACCTCTAACATTTAGAGCTGTAGGTGAGCAGAAATGCTTTGTAATGAGCTTACTCTTCATTCTAAGGCAAGTAGCAATTTATGATCTTGAACAGTAAATATGGTGGATTCGTTTTTCAAACCTATCGTTCTGTTTTATGCCCTTGGTCCTAAGTGTTGTTGTTGTTTAGTCGCTAAGTTGTATCGGACTCTTTAGCGATCCCATGGATTGCAGCCCGCCAGGCTCCTCTGTCCATGGAATTCTCCAGGCAAGAATACTGGAGTGGGTTGCCATTTCCTTCTCCAGGGGATCTTCCTGACCCAGGGGTCGTACTCACGTCTCTTGCATTGGCAGGATTCTTTACCACTGAGCCACCAGTGAAGCCGTATTATGCTGTCTGTCCTAAGTGTTGCGTGGCTTAAATTGTGTGTGGGGACCGTGGGTAGGGAAGAGCACCGGTTGCCTGGACCAGTCATGGTGCTTGATATGCTCTGTGTTGGTGAGGAACTTTTCACTTGTTACACCACAACTGGTCACACAGAAGCATCCCTTCTGTTTCAGAATCACACAGCAAGTTTAGTTTGCTTTTGGCAGTTCAGGATTTACAACAGTCTCAATCACCCCACCTTTATGCTTCTTTAAAGAAATTTTAAAGATTTTTTTGATGTGGACCGTTTTTAAAGTCTCTGTTGAATTTGGTATAATATTGCTTCTATGCTTTGGTTTGTTGGCGGTAAGGCACATCGGATCTTAGCTCCCAGGAGTTTTGATGTCGAGCGTTATATCAGGATTGAAATCCATGAGTCCTGGGACATAGCTTCTTTCCTCACCCTGTTCCTTCATTTCCTCTGCCAGTTATTCCAGGTGAACCAATACCCTCCAATGGGAGAGATATGGTGTCCAGCTCTGTTCAGGGGCTTTAGGGAAGACAGATTATGGGGCTTTATTCTTCCCTCCACTGCAATTCCAAGCACAGAAACTACCCTTTTCATCTGTTTGACATGTTAATATATGGCTCTGCTTAAGACATGCTTTAGAGAAGAGGTTCTGTAACTACAAGAGATTTTCAGCAAACCACCAAATAGCATGAGAGTAAGTCTGTGCTCCTGCTTCTTGTTAGAGGGTACCTTGTCCTGAGTCATGGAGACCTTGCATGCCATTTCTGGTGGGGTACTTCCCTTGCACCCAGAAACCCTGCACCCCCATCACTCCCCAAACCACCTGTATCAGACCCATCCCGAGATACTTTTAGTCACCTCTTCTTGCAGCAACATCTAAGAAAACCAGACCATCCCCTTCTTCCCCAACCCCCACTTCCCAAACCCAGACTCCCTACACTGAAAAGGATTGCTTCCAGAGGATTTGTACCTTTGCATATCACTTTGCCCAAGTGATTCCTTTGGGGAGGAGAACAAAACATCTCCTCCTCACTTTTGGTCTCTGCTTCTTCTCAGCACATAGTTGTGAGGCATTTGATGTCCCCAGTGAAGAGAGATGGGATCAGTGAGGAGTTAAGGTGATAGACCACAGTGATTGAAAGTGGAACCACGTGTGTAGCAACTCCAGCTTGCCACTAATTGCATAGTAGGAATTATTTTGTTAGGAACAAGAAGGACCGGTTTTGCTAATCTTGTCCTGTGAGCGGTAAGAGGAGCTGTAAAGAATTAGAGCAGCTGTGATTTTTAGACCCACACCTGAGGACTAGACTTGGTCCAAAGTGTTTTTAATACATGCCTTTTGGGAATTCTATGGCGATCCAGTGGTTAAAACTCTACACTTCCACTGCAGGGGATAGAATTTCAGTCCCTGGTCAGGGAACTAAGAACCCACAAGGCATGTAGTCTGGCAAAAAAAAAAAAATGTATTTTACTTGTTTATTATTTTCAAGAGGAAAAAGTCATTTTCAAAGAGAAGTGTTTTCTATAACACGTGGAAATATTAGAACAGCGAATGCTTCAAGAACTTGCTCTAGTAGTGAATGGTATGTCTATGAAGAGGTCAGAATTTTTCTGAGTTAACCATTTGTGGCTGGAGGATGAAGCAGCCTCAGAGGGGAAGGACTTGGGTTGAAATGCAAGTGAGGACTGTGTCTGCTGCTTGACATCTAGGACTCCCCCAGATGACCTCTGCCCTTCAGGAACATCTGCACAAAGATAAACAGGCACCTCTCTGCCAGGTGCCTCGTAGAAATCTCTAGGAAAGGACAGGCTTTTGATGGGGTCTGGGTGAAGCACAGGAAGTTGGAGGTACCACAGCCCCAATCAGAGATAAGATCAAGATCCTGTCTCCTAAAACAGTAAATTGCCCTTTATAGGGTTGTATACATTGTTTTTTAAACAATGGGTATGTTTGTTGAATGTGCAATCGAAGGTGAAATAAGAAATACCTTTACTGAATCACTCTAGGAGAGCTCCGTCCTCAGTCTCCATAGGAAGAGCCATTAGAACTGTTGGGATGGTTGTCATCTGTGTTATCCATCTAGAAATTTTCTAAAACTGAACTGGGACTCAAGGGACTGTTACTGCCTCTCATGGTCTTCTTCTGAGAACCTGTTTCCTCACCTCTAAGCCTCCTTCCATATTCATGCTCTGAGGTTCTGTGACTAATTTATATTCATGAGCTGTTGTTGATCAATTAATCGGTATGTGTGTGCATGGTCAGTCTCTTCAGTTGTGTCCAGCTCTTTTCGACGCTATGGACTATAGCCCACCAGGCTCCTCGGTCCATAGGATTCTCCAGGCAAGAGTACTGGAGTGGGTTGCTATGCCCTCCTCCTATAGCCCACCAGGCTCCTCTGTCCATAGGATTCTCCAGGCAAGAATACTGGAGTGGGTTGCTATGCCCTCCTCCAAAGGATCTTCCCGACCCAGGGATTGAACCTGAGTGTCCTGCATCTTCTGCATCACAGGCGAATTATTTACTGCTGAGCCTCTGGGGAATCCCCAATTAGCATGTGTAGCTAAATAATTATTGAATATGTTAATACTTTCCAGCATTGACCAGTATTTTCCAATATTCAATTCAGTTATACCAATACTGGTATATTTCCATATACTAGTCTTAGAGTAAGAATGTCTATAAATCTATTTGATTTTCAGGTATTAGACTGGGAAAAAGACTAATGCTGGGAGGGATTGGGGGCAGGAGGAGAAGGGGACGACAGAGGATGAGATGGCTGGATGGCATCACGGACTCGATGGATGTGAATCTGAGTGAACTCCAGGAGTTGGTGATGGACAGGGAGGCCTGGTGTGCTGCGATTAATGGGGTCGCAAAGAGTCGGACACGACTGAGTGACTGAACTGAACCAAAAGTCAGAAGACCCCAGATTCAAATCCCAGGCCTGCTCTTGACTAGCTGGGCAATATTTGGCAATCACCTCCCAAAGCTTCAGTTTCTTTATCTATAAAATATTCTTCAAAAGACTGTTAATTCCATTAGGTTAGAAATCATACCTATTTCATTCACTACTGAATTCCTGCATCCAATGCAACGTCCAACATGTTCTAAAGCCATAGTTCACATTTTCAATTGAGTAAGACTGGGGAACTGCATCATACATTTAGTTTACAAAAATCTGCCTATTTGCACTTAGTGAAAAGCAGAGAGAAACAAAAACAACCTAAATAGGCCTGAAGTTCTGATTGATTAATCCACTCAGTGCACATGTGTGACAGACTGATGCTAAAACCAAAGATGTGGAACTACTCTTCTTCCCTTTCCTATTTTAAGAACCTTGCTGTACAGAAAATATAAATCATTATTAAAAATTTAATATTGTACTTTGGAATATGGACACTCACTAAATAATACATAGTATGTTATTATATCCATCCCACATAATTTACAAGGATGACTGGATTTGGTTGTAATCACAAACCCTTTTAAGCTCTACTTTATGGAAGATTTGTAGGAGTTTCCAGGGAGATTTAGATTATAACCAGCTTTTTTTTTTGTCTTAGACTTAACCTTGAGAAGCTTACCTCATAACATTGGGTTATCTCACAGGGTCACTCTGAGTGAACTGAAAATGAAAGCTTTGTGAACTAGAATCCCTGGACAAAAATAGCTATTATCCTATTCACTGCTCTCTCGGTATGGTTACTTAGCTTGGACAAGGTCAAGGGCCTTGATTACAACCCAGTCCTCTTGACTCCCAGGCTAGAGTGCTGGCATCTACCTCACAATTTAGCCCAACAAAAAGCTGTTAAGTAATTATTAGGAGCTCAGCAAAATGCTCACCACATATGGTTTAAGGCATAGAGCAATGGCCTCTGAGAGCCCAGTGATTCATGCAGAGTCAACAAGTGCTCCGCTGGCCCCAAAGCATGGCCAATCTTGACACCCTACCTGAACATGGAGACAGATGCTGTGGAGCGTGAGATGGAGGGGCGCTCATACATACACACAGAGTTAGCCTTTAATCCTTGGCACTGAGACCCATTTCTTCACTGTTCCAAACCGCTTCTTAATCGTTGCAAACTTTTTCCTCAGTTCAAAGCTGCCTTGTTTCCTTCTTGTTTCTCTGAGAAACAGGCTATGGGTTGTGTATCTCTTGATTCTCCCTGGCCTGTAACCGTTCGACCTTCCTTTCATAATAGGATCTTGATTTCCTTGGGAGAAAAACTTTTCTTTCTGAAGCCACCTAGACCTGAGAAATGAAGGGAACCCCATCCCCATCCCCTTCATGACTCAATGGACATGAGTTTGAGCAAACACCGGGAGGTAGTGAAGGACAGGGGGGCCTGGTGTTGCTGTACACGGAGTCACAGAGAGTTAGGCACAACTGAGCAGAGCAGCTGAATGACAGCAAGGATTAGTTTATGAGTGAATATGTGTGTATCTTAAGATAGTCTAATCACCGCATCCCCAGGCTTATTGGAAAAGAGGCAATCTCTTTCTATAGAATAACTAACCTATAGAACATAAGCCTGGAACTGCCAAGGCCAGCCCATTTAGTGGTTATCTGAACCCAGAGCCAATGTAGGAGGAAACATAGTCTAGACACAGAGACACAGACTAACATCAGGTCCTGGAAAAATTGCCTGAACCCTTGGATCCCAGTATACCTGTCTTCAAAGTCAAATGGTCCTGGATTTTAAGTTACGTTCCCCAATACATTTAGCTTTTAGTGTAAGGCAAGTTGGATTTGGCATCTCTTAATTGCAGCGAATAGAGTTCTAACCAATTATATATTCATAAAAAAAAAAGGATGACAAAACAGGCGTGGAGATGGCATGAGCAAAGACCTTAAGGCACAGATACAGGCCTTTGGGTGTCTCAAAATATTCATCAAGAGACACAGAAGGCAAATGAGGGGAGGGGGCATATCATAAAAATGCCAAGTGATCAAAAGACATCTTTGGAGAACCAAATGCAGGGCTGAAAGTAGGCAAATACATGCCTAGGCTCAAAGGCAGCTTATGAACAGGCTGGTCCAGTTACATTCTCCTCATTCAGGGAAACCCCTACCACATGCCAGATGCTGAACATCTGTGGTTAGCATTGTTCCTTTAAAGAATAACACAGATTCTTCTCCGGGCAAGCCACACATTTCCATTAGCTGTGGTCAGAAGGGAAACCGTGCACCTTCAGACAAGTTTCAGCTGTCAGACTGCTCTGGGGCACGTCTTTCAGGGCCGCTGATTCATCTTCTCTGTCGGCTGGCTGTGGGGGACGCACACCTGTGTCCCAGGGCGACTTCAGAGAGAGGAGAGACAAAAGACCACGTCGGTCTCCAGCTGCCTCTACAGACACTCTGACCACGGTGTGGACACAAATACAGCCATGCCTGGTGGGCAGTCAGCAGTGGGGTTGTTTATGTTCAGCTCCTGGGACCCATCCCCACAACCCCCCACTGGGGGCTCTTCCTCTGAATTCTGCCCCAACCGATGGCTAGGGCTCAGGGAGACCGGCTGACATCTGGGCTTCATTTGATTCCCCGCTTGCCCACCTCTCAGTCATCCATATGCTACATTCTTCAACCATTGCAGAATGCAAGCTGCTCAGAGATGCTTTGAGGGTAGAGCCCCAAACTGGGGTGGAGGTGCAATCATATTACGCCCACATTTAACTTATAAAAAATTTGCTTTATGCACCAAATAGAGAAAGAGAAAAATAGAAACTGAAAGCAAATAAGACAATAGGTGTGAGTGACTTGACCCTTCCATCGCTCTCCCAGGGTAGACGCCCTGTCATGAGTGTGAGCAGATGGTTCCCACAGTACATCTCAGCTCCTGCAGCACTCTCATTGCATGGACTTCTTGCCTCTCTGAGCATACTCGTCAGAGTAAGTAGAGTGAGCTGCTGTAACGAACAACACCCAGTTTCAGAGGCTACTTGTCTACTTACAGGCAGTGTGAGGTGGGTCTGGAGGTGCGCCTTGGTGACTGTCTTCTTAGCAGTGATTCAAGGATCCAGCATCTTCCGATGGTGATGCTGCCATATGAAACCTTATGGAAGTGGGTGGAAGCTATTGCAGGTTGGACTCTGAGGTAGAGATGGGAGTACAGGATGTTTAATAGAGAGCGCTCTTAGGATCATGCACATGGAAGGGAGAGACGGATGTAAGGCCAGGCTGAGATGTGATGCAGTCTCCCAAAGGTCTCCATTACCCCAGTGGAGAACTCTGGGGCTGGTGGCCTTTCAGAGCTGTCCTGGGTTGGGGCAAGGTGGTTGTGCTGTTCAATCTCTGTGTTTACCAGTCGTTGGGTGTAGATGTGGACCATCTTCCAGGAGAACTTTGAGCAGCTGAGGAACTAATATTTTCATTGCTAAAGGGAGGTCTGGGTGGCTCATCACAGCCTCTACAAAGACGGGACTAGAGCAGGAGTCAGCAAGTCTTTGGTAAATAGGTTTTAGAGGCCGTATGGTCTCTGTCACAACTGCTCATCTCTGCTGTGGTAGAATGAAAGCAGCTAGAAGCAATATGTAAACAGATGAGTGCAACTATGTTCTATTAAAACTTTATTTACAAAAATGAGCTCACAGGCCATGGATGGCTGATTCTGGACTAGCGGATGACAGAAGTAATTAAGGGGCAACACTACAGATGAGTTAGACCACCCCTGTCCATGTTTCATTGGCTGGTAAATGGCCTCAGTACATGGCCCCAATTTAACTGCACAGAGTTAGAAAATGGAGTCTTTCTGTGAGCCTCAAAAGATAATAAATGGAATTTGTGAGCATCTAGCCAGACTCTGCTTCAGTATGACTCTTGCAAATTATATCTTAAACATGAAACAGCCCTGAAATATTGCATGCATTTCCTCATCTCTATTACTAAATAAAGTATTATACACTTTAACCTCAAAAGGGACTTTGGACATTTTCAAGAGTACTTCTCACTGTGTGACTGTTGCTCCATACACTGACTTTGGAAACTAAACCCCTTGTGAACTCTGACTCCACGTGGTATAAAAGGGTGAAGAGCAAGAGTGATAAGTTAGGAGTTTGATATTAACAGAGATACTTTACTATATACAAAATAGATAACAAGGACCTACTGTACAGCACAGGGAACTATGCTTGCTACGTTGTAATAGCCTATAAGGGAAAAGAGCCTGAAATATATATATATATATATATATATATATATAACTGAATTACTTTGCTATATACCTGAAACTAACACAACACTGTAAACCAACTATACTGCAATTAAAAAAAAAGAAAACAAGAGTGCGGAGTCGGACAGACCCAGGTCTAGAGTTTTGCTCTGCCATTTACCAGCTCTAGTAACCGGTCATATTTCCTTCTTGATCCTCAGTTTCTGCTCTTCTAAAATAAGATGCTAATAGTACCCACTTCACATGATTTTTGCAAGGATAAACATGCTGCAATATACATAAAGCACTTAGCAGCTGGCACATAGCAAGCATTCAATAAATGCCAAATACTATCAATTCTTTATTAAGAGAAGGGGCATATAACAGAGGTGATCAAAGTCTTCTGGGGTGACCCAATGTGATTACATCTTCTACAAGTTAATCAGAGCATTCTTCCCAACATTCTGAGCTGGGATGAGTAATTGTTCCTGTGAGTCTTATAATTAAAAATAAATAGAAAATGATAGTAATACTTACCTGACCAGATTGTTGGGAGAACAAAGTTTATAACAATAAAAATGTATTGAGAGCTGACATGCCAAGCAGTATAGTAGGTTCTGGCTTCCCAGCTGGCTCAGTGGTAAAGAATCTGCCTGCCAACCAGAACACATGGGTTTGATCCCTGGAGAAAGAAATGGCAACCCACTCCAGTATTCTTGCCTGGGAAATCCCACAGACAGAGGAGCCTGGTGGTCAACACCCCATGGGGTCCCGAAGAATCAGATATGACTTAGCAACTAAACAACAATAACATAGTAGATTCTATGGAAACAAATATGAATAAGATATTGTATTGTTTATCTATTGCCCCAGAGCTTAGTGATTTAAAGCAACAGTAATTTTATTGCCCACAGTTCTGTGGGTTGGCCAGGTGGTTCTGCTGATTGCAGTTGAGCTCACTCATGCAGACACAGTCACCTGGTAACTTGACTGTGAAGTGCGCTCAGCAGTCCTCAGTAGGCCGTGTTCCATGACAACAAGCACAAGTATGCACCAGTCCTCCGCTTGTATCTTGACTGCTGACATCCCACTGGGCCACAGGCAGGAATACTGGAGTGGGTTGCCGTGCCCTCCTCCAGGGGCTCTTCCAGAGCCATGAATCAAACCCCCATCTCTTATGTCTCCTGCATTGGCAGGTGGATTCTTTTACCACTAGTATCACCTGGGAAGCCCCTTCATTTTCAGCCTAAGTAAGGTTTTGACAGGCTTTCCAGTTGACACTGCTGGAAAAGAACCCACCTGCCAATGCAGATTGAGAAGGCAATGGCACCCCACTCCAGTACTCTTGCCTGGAAAATCCCATAAACGGAGGAGCCTTGTAGGCTGCAGTCCATGGGGTTTCGAAGAATCGGACACGACTGAGCGACTTCACTTTCACTTTTCACTTTTATGCATTGGAGAAGGAAATGGCAACCCACTCCAGTGTTCTTGCCTGAAGAATCCCAGGGATGGGGGAGCCTGGTGGGCTGCCATCTATGGGGTCGCACAGAGTTGGACACGGCTGAAGTGACTTAGCAGCAGTAGCAGCCAATGCAGAAGTCATAAAAGAAGCAGTTTCAATCCCTGGGTTGGGAAAATATCCTGGAGGAGAGCACAGCAACCAGCTCCAATATTCTTGCCTAGAGAATCCAAAGGGGAGAAGAGCCTGGCAGGCTACAGTCCACAGGGTCGCAAAGATTCAGACAGGACTGAAGCTACTCAGCATGCACACACAGAAGGGTACAATAGGGTTCCTTGGTTGGTTGTTTCTTAGAACACTGCTGTCCTCTTTCTGTGCTCTATGAACTTTCTGTTTAAAATGGAAAGTGTGGCTTCTTGGGATGGCCAGTGTCCCTACTTAGTCAACCATAGATATAACACGCTTACCTTGTACACTGGTCCCCTCTTATCCATGGTTTTTCTTTCCATAGTTTCAGTAACCTGTGGTCAGCTGAGGTCTGAAAATACTACATGGAAAATTCCAGAAATAAATAACCCATAAGTTTTACATTGTGTACTGTTCTAAGTTGTGTGATGAAATCTCATACTATCCTGCTCCATCCCACCTGCCACGTGAATCATCCCTTTGTCCAGCATATCCTGCCTGTTAGTCAGTTAGTCAAATGGTAGCCATTGAGGTTATCAAATCAACTGTCAAGCTAACACAGCACTTGTGTTCAGGTAACCCTTATTGTACTTAATAATGGTCCCCCAAAGGGCAAGAATGGTGATGCTGGCAGTTCAGAGTTGCCAAAGAGAAGTCATGAAAGTGTACCCTTAAGGTTCTCAATTTAATGAGGAAAGGAAAAAATCATAAGCCTAAGTTCCTAAGATCTATGGTAAGAATGAATCTTCTATTGCAAAGTTGTGAAAAAGGAAAAAGAAATTCATGCTGGTTTTGCTATTGCACCTCAAAGTTAGGACCACAGCACATGACAAGTGCTTAAGATGAAAAGGCATTAAATTTGTACCATAAGATATTTTGAGAGAAAGACCGCATTCACATAAACTTTTATTATAGTGTTTTGCTATAATTCTCCTAATTTATTAGTAGTTATTATGGTTAATCTCTTACTCTGCCTATTTTATAAATTAAACTTTATCAGAATTAGGTAAGTTTAGAGAAAAACTATACAGGGTTTAGTACTATCTGCAGTTTCAAACATCCATTGGAGGTCTTGGAATGCATCCCCTGCATATAAGGGGCACAAGTGCACTTATTTGGAATCTCGCTGAAACCCTCCACATGATGAGTACACTGGAATTTATACTCTGGGCATCACAAATACTACTATACATGAAGGGGTGGCAGGCAAGTATGTTAGACATGTTTCTCCTGCTCACACACTTGCTCCATTGTCCGGTCAAATTTCCCATATAGAACTCAAGTTCAAAGATCAAATTATTAAAATTTCAAGATGGCAATTAAACCAAGCCCAGGGCCCTTCCTCTGAGCCCAGGACCTGGAACACACCCATGCAGCTGGAACAGCCATTTGGAATTTTCACAGTCATCTCTAGCTAAACACATCCCCAACTGATGTCTTCAACTACCCACCAACTCCACCATCAAACATTCCCCACACCTTCTCCTCCCCATCTTGGGAAATGGTTCATGCTAAAATCACACACTGGTGGACACCTCTCTCCCTTACCACCAGCTCCTCCTTTCCACCACCTCCAATCCACTGCCAAACTCTGTGGATTTTCACATTCAAAGTCTCTCCCCAGCCTGTCCACTTATATATATATATATATATATATATATATAAATTTATTTTAATTGGAGGCTAATTACTTTATTGTATTGGTTTTGCCATACATCAAAATGAATCCGCCACAGGTGTACATGTGTTCCCCAACCTGAACCCCCCTCCCACCTCCCTCCCCATACTGTCCACTTTTACACAATTCCACTGCTCTGCATGTAAGCCACCATCAGCTCTCATCTGAACAACTAAAACTGCCTTTTCCTTGGTCTCCCAACTTAGAGAGTGAAGTAAGTCAGAAAGAGAAAAGCAAATATTGTATATTAATATATATATGTGGATTCTAGAAAAATGGTTTTGAGGATCTTATTTGCAAAGCAGAAATAGAGACAGAGATAGAGAACAAATACATGGGTCCCTAACGGGATGGTGCATGGGAGGGATGGACTGGGATTGACATATATATATATTACTGATACTATGTATAAAATAGATAACTAATGAGAACCCTACTGCATAGCACAGGGAACTCCATTCAGTGATCTGCTGTGGCCTAGATGGGAAGGAAATCCAGCTTCCACTTTTGCCCTTTAAGATTCACTTCCCGAATAATTTTTGGAGTGGTCAGCCTGACATGTAAAGATTTGGTTCAACTCCTGCTACTGAAATCCTTTCATTACCTGCTCCTTCTGAGCCTTTAGATCTGAGCTCTAATGTTGCTTTTTCCTCAAAGAGGCCTTCCTGGGGCCCAGAGACTGAGTGGGCTGGCCCTATACCCATCCCATTCTTCTCTCTCCTAGAGCCAGTTCTTCTCCTCTGCCACATGTATCACAACTTGAAACTGTATATTTGTGGGTGTCCTTTGAGCTTGAGTATAAATTCAGGACTCGAATTCATTTGCCACACTATTTATCCAGCAACAAGCACAGTGCAAAATCCTTCGTGGGCACTCAACTTTTTTTAAAGTAATGAACAAGAGGATATATGAGCTGAAGTAGAAGGAAGGGTCTAGGCTAATTCCAGGGTCTCTGGGTGACATGACAGGGGACCAGTGGTGGCACACAGAGGGAGCGGCAGTTCTGAGGGGAAAATCATGGATTTGGAAAGAGAATGAGCAGATAGAGGCATGTCAACTTGTTTTGTGAGCCGCGACATTGTAAATGTGTAACAGGGACAGAAGCCAGCATGAGCCAGTGTGAGCTGAGGTGACTAGGTCATCGAGACCAAGGCCCTGCAAGAGTGAATGAGCACTAGAAACAATTACGTTTGGCAATAGGCATAAACCAGGACTGCCAGCAAACAGGACATTGGTAACCCTAGGAACAGATTATATAAAGATTCGTTATAGATATATAGACACAGATAGACTGTCCTGGAGTCCAAGAGCAAGGGTACAGAGAAAGCTCATTCATTGTAGAATTGTTCATAAGAAAGCTCTAGGGAAAAGGCAGTTTCATGTCCCTGTTTCTCTGTCTTCCTTTCCCTCTCTCTCTTTCCATCATTTCTAGTTGCAACTTCCCAGGGAAAGGCTCTAACTGGTCCAGCTTTGGTGAAGTGCCAGTGCCCACCCCCCACGCCCATCCCCAGTTCATTATACTGGGACCAGGAGGCAGGAGACCACCTCACAGACATGGTTTCCAGGTAGTACATGAAGCTGGGCAGACTCTCCAAAAGGGATCAAACACAAAATGTAACTAACTAATGTTAATTAGTCATATTATACTATAACTAGTATAATTAGTTATATTATACTATTATAAATAACTAATATTATATTAGCTCAGCTGGCAAGGCATGATGACACATCAAATAAATGTTAGAGTCGGATGCTACCCAAAACCTCATAGCAGGGAAGAACAATCAGGGAAGACTTCCTGGAAGAGGTGATCCTTGAGATCCACTGACTTTGGATGGAGGTGGAGGAACCAGAGAAGTTTCAGAAGGGAACAGCATGAACAAAGGCCAGGAAGCAGGATAAATGATTATTTGTAGATCGGTCATTCTCATTTGGCCTTTGCTATTCCCCCAGTTAGCTGCATGGTTTGTTATTGCAAAGTCATTTTTTTGGGTAAGAATCTGTTTGAGGATTTGAAACCTTGCTCCCCACTATCCTTCTGCTTCTCATAGGTGGGCAGAGTGAGTAACTGGCCATAATTGGCATTGTCTACAGGGTTCAGGCAGGCTTCTCTGGTGGTTCAGCGGTAAAGAATCTGCCTGTAGTATAGGAGACCCAGGAGATGCAGTTCGATCCCTGGGTTGGGAAGATCCTCTGGAGGAGGGTGTGGCAACCCATTCCAGCACTCTTGCCTTGAGAATCTCACATACAGAGGAACCTGGTGGGCTACAGTCCATAGGGTCACAGAGTCAGACACAACTGAAGCAACTGCGCCCTGCAGCACAGTGTTCAGGCTGTGGGACGAATAACTGAAGCCATTCTATGAGATGCCATTGAGACCACTTACAAAGATTTCTCTAACAGAGCTTTCCCAGTCATGTGCTAGTGAGTCAACCTGTACTTATTTTTAGTGATATAAATGGCAGCAGAACAGAACATAGAAGTCGTTGCAGGAAGTAAGGGTAAATATCACATTGTGAAACTTGTTTCAGTCACATTTACATGATGTGTAGGTCATGGTCAAAAGTATTTCAGAACATTGCCTGAGTCAGACTCTCCTTTTCAGAACTTCTCCCGAGGAATGGCTTTATGGGAGTGAGTGTAGAAGTCAATGCTATTAACTGGAGGCTTTCCCAAGATTTGAAATGAGGATAGAAGAGAATCCTCCAGTATCTGGGGTTTTGTGTCTTAAAGAGGTGCAGTGATGTATGTCAGCCTCAGTTTTCAAGTGCTTCAGTTACCTTCCTCTCATTCTCTATCCCATCCTCCTTTTACCCATGAAGAGGTCCATCGATATGGAGCAGGAAAAAGGGAAACAGCACAGACTGGTGTGCAATAGTGATGCATGGTTTGGACAAGAATTTGCTGTTCATCAACCTCAATGTGGATTCCCCTGGTAGGCTGCTCTTGGAAAATGCCTTCACAGTGACAGGTCATGATCCTGGAACTCTCCCGCTAAGATACAACCGACCAGACCTCCCTCCCATCCACAAACAGATCTTCCCAAATCTTCAGACAGCCATACCAAGCATTTGGGTCGTGCACCAGGTTGCACAGGGTGGACCAGCCCCTGAGGAGTAAGCTAAGCAAGTTCCCAGGGTCTAGCTCCAAGGTCGGGATGCTAGGAGCCAACAGATTCTGCCCTACTCTTCTCCACCCATGGAAAAGTGCAGCCTTTGGGTCATTGAATAGGCCACTGAACAAATGCCCAGTTGGCCCGTGAGCCACGCCTTGCTCATTTCACTGTGGGAGGTCAGTTTCCTTTTTCCCCTGAGAATCCAACACTGAGTTTCCCAGTCCCTCTTCTCATTACACATTCCAGCTGTTTCCTGCAGCCGCCTGCTGGGGTGAGAGCACTGGGCTGGAGATCTGGCTCTGAGACCAGGCTCCAGCACTCTTTAGCCATAGCTAGGCTGCAAGTCCTCTGTTCTCCTGGAGCACAGTTTCTTCATCTTCAAAATAGGAAAAGCCTCCCTGGGCTTCCCTGGAGGACTGTGGACAGGATCAGGTGGCACTATTGCCATGTTCCCTTCCGGAAGCCTGGGGTGGTGGGCATATGATAAGCCACTGTCTCTGGCTGCAGTCTGTGGAAGCTGGAGGGGTGGGGTGGAGGGAGAGGCCAGGGTTGATGCTCAGACCAAATGCTGACCCAGGGATACCTACATTGTACTTGGCCCTTGGCCCACCCACAACTTTTCCAGCAATCTTGCTCCACCTTAAAACCACCCAGCGAGAAAAGGGGGAAACTATTTCCCTCAGTCAAACCCTCGGGTCCTCCCTCTGAAACCAGAGCTTCAGGGAGAGTAGCGAGTGAGTAGTGACTCAGTGTTTAGTCTGTGGCATTTTGGGAGCATAGGACGACTCAGGGGGGTCTCGCTGAGCTTCCAAGGCGGCTCGTAGGAGTCTGTCTGGGAATGAGGCTGAGTCCGGGATGACTGAGGCTGAGGGGACATGCTGTCCAGAGCAGTGAGGAGGGAAAGGTTTAAAAGGCTGCCCTGAACCTGCAAGTTGGGGTCAAACATGGGATGGGCTGGGGTCAACGTGGAAGACCTTCCAGGTGGAGGTTTCTGGAGCCGATGTGAGGCCGTTTGGCAATCAGAGAGCTTCTTCCCCAGTGGATCCCCGGAAGGGAATGTAAACAGCACGTGGTCTCCTCAGGACCCCATGCATGACTAGAGCTGGGGAAGGAAGAGCCCTGGCCCACCTCCCAGGCTCCTGTCAGACCCCCCACCTCGAACCCTGGGAGAAGTCAGCAATGGTGCCCCCAAGTCTCAGCCCCATCCACGGGAGGAAAGTGCAACAGAAGAAACGTCTGCTCCTCTTCACGGGAGTAAAATGGCCTCTGTGTGCGTCTCTGCTCCCCCCTCAGGCCTCTGCTCTCCCAGCTCTCTTTCTTCCCAGCTTTTATAAACATAATATGTGATGCTGGGGCTCACAAGCCAAATCCTGGAGATATCTGGGTTGGTCTGGCATATGTGGTTCGTTTGTTCCATGAAGGCCTGGCTGCCAGGTTGAAACACATCCCCGGAAAGAGGCAGGGAAAGAAGAGGAAGCAGGGGTGAGTTGGAGGTGTGAGGAATCCAGGGAATGAGGGACAAGCCAGGCTCACACTCTGGAGGTGTCACCACCTTCTCAGCCCACGTGCTTAGTGACAACTGGGGACACTTTGATTTGTCCCTTCCTGATGTTGCAACCTCCCCAGCCCCAGGCCATGCCTTCCACCTGCACCTTATTTCTTCCAAAGTTTAATGCCAGGACTCAGCAAGTCATAAATAATGGTAAAATAAAGAATACTGGTGGATGTTAAATCATTCAATATATCAGGCTGACCAGACATCTCCCCCTTTAACACAAGGGGTCAATGACAGCAAAAGCAGCTGTTGCCTGCTGGCCACTAGCCATTCACACCATGCATTTTGACCAACCCAGATCAAATCTGAGCACACATAATTATCTTTTCCTAGCGTTATTGCAAAGTCCTTTCTCGGGTTTTCCCTTTTATCTCCCAGCCTCTCTTTCCCTAGTCATATCAGCCCATATGCTTCATAGGAGACCGGTGATACTCATGCAGATGAGTTGCTTCAGATGCAAAGAGATAAGTCCAGGAATAAAATTGTCTTTGTGTTGAAGGAAGACAGAAGATGCTCAACCGCCTATCTTCATAACGCTTCATTTTATCACTGCTTGACATGATAGTCTGTGTGTTATATGTATCTTCTAGCTCCTCCATTAAAAGATAAACTCCATGAGGATGGAGACCTTGACTTTCAGGGTTGATTGCTCACTGTATCCCTAGTGCCCAGGACAGGGCCTGGAACCTAGTAGGTGTTCAGTGAATATTTACTCAATGAATGGATGGTTGACTGAATCTCTCTGATCAGGTTGTATTATGAATGACAAGTGAAATGTCTAACCACACAAACATAATGGGCACAAATGTGTATGTACACTCACACACAGGACTGGGAGGGTTTGTGTGAATATGTAATGATAATGATAATATTAATTCTGACAATAATAGCTAGAAGTCAAGCCTCTCTGTGTCACAAACTGTGCTCAGCATGTACCAGCCTTGTGTCAGTGAATATTCACAATGTCTTGCCCTACTTTAAAGATGACAGAACTCTGAGAGATTAAGTGACTTGGCAAAATCAAGACTTAGTTGAGAACAGAGCCAAGACAGGAGACAGATCCATCTGCCTATAAAGTCCATGCTTTTAACCATGATATGCTTCTCAAGGTCATCATTTCATTCAAGAATTTATTGTGTCCAGCAAAATATTCTACAATTATTATTCAACTTCTCATGGTACCTAATCTCCATCACTAAATTGGAACTTCACAGAGTTAGGGACTATATCTTATTTCTCTGTTATATTACAAGCAGAACCCAGTACTATGAGCTGACCAGAGCAGATACACAATACATGCCTATCCAGTTAATTAATTAATTAATATAACCATAGAGCACATCACAAAAGAGAACTCAACTATAGATGACCGTCGAAGAAAGAAAGAAATGATAAGACAGAGGTGTCAAGATGGCCCTCAGTCAGTTCAGTTCAGTTGCTCAGTCATGTCCGACTCTTTGGGACCCCATGGACCGCAGCACGCCAGGTTTTCCTGTCCATCACCAACTCCCAGAGCTTACTCAAACTCATGTCCATTGAGCCGGTGATGCCATCCAACCATCTCATCCTCTGTCATCCCCTGCCTTCTCTTCCTTCAATCATTCCCAGCATCAGGGTTTTTTCAAATGAGTCAGTTCTTCACATCAGGTGGCCAAAATATTGGAGTTTACGCTTCAGCATCAGTCCCTCCAATGAATATTCAGGACTGATTTCCTTTAGGATGGACTGGTTGGATCTCCTTGCAATCCAAGGAACTCTCAAGAGTCTTCAACACCACAATGCAAAAGCATCAATTCTTCAGTGCTCAGCTTTCTTTATTGCCCAACTCTCACATCCATACATGACTATTGGAAAAACCAAAGCTTTGACTAGACAGACCTTTGTCGGCAAAGTAATGTCTTTGTTTTTAATATGCTGTCTAGGTTGGTCATAACTTTTGTTCCAAGGAACAAGCATCTTTTAATTTCATGGCTGCAGTCACCATCTGCAGTGATTTTGGGGCCCAAAAACATAAAGTTTGTCACTGTTTCCATTGTTTCCCCATCTATTTGCCATGAAGTGATGGGACCAGATGCTATGATCTTAGTTTTCTGAATGTTAAGTTTTAAACCAACTTTTTCACTCTCCTCTTTCACTTTCATCTTTAGTTCTTCGCTTTCTGCCATAAATGTGATGTTACCTGAATACCTGAGGTTATTGATATTTCTCCCGGCAATCTTGATCCCAGCTTGTGCTTCATCCAGTCCAGCATTTCACATGATATACCCTGCATATAAGTTAAATAAGCAGGGTGACAATATACAGCCTTGACATACTCTTTCCCAATTTGGTACCAGTCTGTTGTTCCATGTGCAGTTCTAACTGTTGATTCTTGACCTGCATACAGATTTCTCAGGAGGCAGGTCAGGTAGTCTGGTATTCCCATCTCTTTCAGAATTTTTCATGGTTTGTTGTGATCCACACAGTCAAAGCCATTCGCATATTCAATAAAGCAGAAATAGATGTCTTTCTGGAACTCTCTTGCTTTTTCTATGATCCAACAGATGTTGGTAATTTGATCTCTAGTTCCTCTGCCTTTTCTAAATCCAGCTTGGACATCTGGAAGTTCTTGGTTCACGTACTATTGAAGCTTAGCTTGGAGAATTTTGAGCATTACTTTGCTAGTGTTTGAGAGGAATGCAATTGTGTGGTAGTTTGAACATTCTTTGGCATTGCCTTTCTTTGGGATTGGAATGAAAACTGACTTTTTCCAGTCCTGTGGCCACTGTTGAGTTTTCCAAATTTGCTGGCATATTGAGTGTGGCACTTTCACAGCATCACCTTTTAGGATTTGAAATAACTCAGCTGGATCCATCACCTCTAAAATGGCCCTACCTGGTTGGAAATTTCTTGGTAGGGCCAAGTTTTTTTCTCTTTATATTTTCAGTTGTTCACAAAATTCTTGGCATCATGCCTGTTGCATGAATTAAAGAAAAACTGGTTCATAACCTGGGGTCTCACACAGTGGAAGAACTGAATAGTCTTAGGGAGCATTTTATCTAGACTTCTGATTGTTTTGATGGATAAGCACCTCTAGCCTCTAGCACGTCTAGCCTGTACCATATACTCCAAAAATTCACTAAATCAATGGTGGCCTCATAGTACCTGGCACAATACTTGACACAGAGTGAGTATTCAATAACTGGTTACTAAATTATATGATCAAATGACTTTTGCTGATCTAATAAAAAGTTTCCATTTATTGAGTCAGGTACTTGAATTAATCATCTCATTTAATCTGCATATTACTCTATGGAGTAGGTGTTTTTTAAAAAATCTATATTTTACAAATAAAGAAACTGAGGCTCAAAAGGGTTAAGAAATCTCTCTAAGGTCCCACAGGTAGAAATTGAATTGTTTATTTAGAAATGTTTAGCCTTTGGAATGCTAACAGGGTAGGATGATGCTTGGTGCTGCCCTATTAGCTCCTTCTAACAGAAGCAAAGTGACCTGACAACATTGTTTAGTGACTAAATCATGTCTGACTCTTTTGTGACCCCATGGACGGTAGCCTGTCAGACTCCTCTTTCCATGGGCTTTTCCAGGTAAGATACTGGAGTGGGTTGCCGGTTCCTTCTTCAGGGAGTCCTCCTGACACAGGTATCAAACCTGTGTCTCCTGCACTGGCAGGCCAGTTTTTGTATCACTGAGTCACCAGGGATGGTCCTGGAAATACCCAAATCCATGAGCCCGCTTTCTGGAAAGAACATCAGGTACATGGCAGAGACTTAAGAGGCACCATCTTCTGACTTCCCCATGGCCCACAGCCAGAATCCCCCATTTTCTCCTGCCCTTGCAGTAACAACTTCAAGTCTCAGGTAGGATCCTGAAAGGTTGAAGGTTCTTGGTCCACAAAGGTGTCCAGTACCTAAGTTCTTTGCTTTCATTGTGTGATTTAGGGGTCTCAGAATGGTGTGATGTATATACTGATTTTATTCCCATCCTTTGGAGGAAGAAACTGAGGCTCAGGGAGGTTGAGTTTACTTGTCCAAGTTCACATTGCTGGGAAGTGGCAGAGCTGTGTTTCAAACTCAGTTCAAGTGGCTTCCTAAGCTCATACCTCATACCTTACCACCACGACTGCTTTATTTAATTTTATAGTCAAAATGTTACTATTTTATTTTATTGAAGCAATGTTGTGTTAATTTCTGCTGTATAACAAAGTGACTCAGTTATATATATATGTGTGGGTGCGCGTATATTCTTTTTCATATTCTTTTCCATTACAGTTATCATAGGATATTGAATATAGTTCCCTGTGCTATACAGTAGGACCTTGTTGTTCATCCATCCTCTATAACAATTTGCCTCTGCTAATCCTAAATTGCTATTCCTTCCCTCCCCCACAACTCCTCCCCCTTGGCAACCACAAGTCTGTTCTCTATGTCAAGACATTACTGTTGATATAATGATTATGATTATGGAATAATTATAATCAGGTAGTGTGTGTTTACTGTTCACCACACATTCTTCTAAGAGTGTATTTCTTATCTGCTCCTTCACCAATGCTACGGAGCAAGGACTATTAGTCACATTTTACTGACAAGAAAACTGAAGCTAACACAAAGAAGTGAGTGATAGAGCTGAGATCTTAACCAGGCCTGGCTAATTCCAACAGCTGGATACCTCCAACCACTCCTGGTATCCATGTCCTTAACCATCAAGCTTTCTGGTCTTCCTATTTTGACTTTTGGCTTTGAGGCTATATTACATTCTTCATCTACTCTATGTCTTATGCTGTATATTTCTTGGGAATTAAGGTCAGGAAGATTTACAAAGACACTGATGACTCTATCTTCTACTGGACCAGTCAGGGGTAACCCTGGTTTTCCTCCCTTTTCTACAAAATCATCAGGTTTACACTCTCATAGGACTTTAAAATAGATGGGAATTGGAAAGGTGCTTGTTCTCTGCTAGAATACATTTGGTTAGAAAAAGTGTGAGATAGGGAGAAAAGGTATGAGCTCTCATTCATGAGCAGAATGGCTTCCACAAGGAGAATCTGTTTGAAATCATTCCTTTAACCAACTGCCTCTTGATGAAAGTGAAAGAGGAGAGTGAAAAAGTTGACTTAAAGCTTAACATTCAGAAAACTAAGATTATGGCATCTGGTCCCATCACTTCATGGGAAATAGATGGGGAAACAGTGGAAACAGTGTCAGACTTTATTTGGGGGGGGCTCCAAAATCACTGCAGATGGTGATTGCAGCCATGAAATTAAAAGACACTTACTCCTTGGAAGGAAAGTTATGACCAACCTAGATAGCATATTCAAAAGCAGAGACATTACTTTGCCAAAAAAGATCCATCTAGTCAAGGCTATGGTTTTTCCAGCAGTCATGTATGGATGTGAGAGTTGGACTGTGAAGAAAGCTGAGCGCCAAGAATTGATGCTTTTGAACTGTGGTGTTGGAGAAGACTCTTGAGAGTCCCTTGGACTGCAAGGAGATCCAACCAGTCCATCCTAAAAGAGATCAGTCCTGGGTGTTCTTTGAAAGGACTGATGCTGAAGCTGCAACTCCAATACTTTGGCCACCTCATGTGAAGAGTCGACTCATTGGAAAAGACCCTGATGCTGAGAGGGATTGGGGGCAGGAGGAGAAGGGGACAATAGAGGATGAGATGGCTGGATGGCATCACTGACTCGATGGACATGAGTTTGAGTAAACTCCAGGAGTTGGTGACGGACCGGGAGGCCTGGCATGCTGTGATTCATGGGGTCGCAAAGAGTTGGACACAACTGAGCGACTGAACTGAACTGAAGCAACAGCAAGAAAGGAAACACATGTGCAGAGTAAGAAATACAGGTGCTAAGTGGAATGCCCTTTAGCAGGTAGGATTAGACCCCTTCAAATAACATTGCAAAACCTATAAAAACCTGTTGGAAAATGAATAATTTAAAGAGATGGCTCTAGGTGTTTTCCAGAAATAAGCATGTTATGTTGTTATCAATAGAATCAACACTGTCAGAGCAAGTCTTACACATTCATTAAGCTGGCAAATGCTTCTGGGTCTAATTTAGGCACTCAGGGAGTCATCAGAATAACTCTGAACATCCGTATGAATTTATGGTGCGTGTTGCTTTTTCACATATACCATATATTGCTTTGTCCTTACCACAAACCATTGAGACGTACAGGATTTTCATTCAGAATTAAGAAGATGAATGTTAAGATTTTAGGTTCCCTGAATTAAAAGGCATTGATTTTTCCATTACCCTTAAATGTAACAATAATAGTACATATAATACTAATGATGGAAATTAAGGGAATAGCCTGGCAAAGCAGATATACTCGCCTTTCACAGTGCTGCCTGGGCCTTGTGTGATATGTTGGCTTCCTGAATTTTGTAAGAGATGATGAAGAGTGAGTTAAAAATGGATGTGATTCTTCCCTAATGGATGAGTATATTCAGGTGAGATAATGGTGTTGCCTGTCTAAAGAGAATGCATTTGTGCATTCATCAAATACAAGGACATAAGGCTTTGCTGGCACATGACAAGATTTCGTGCAAATTCCCAAAAGGCACCTCATCTTTACTCCAGGTAAAGACATATTTACTAACCAGCACAGCACTACTGGCCAGATTTAGCTCCCATTCATCCCTCAGGCCAGATACCTTTGTCCAGTGTACAAATTGCTTACCTAAAGCAAAGACTCATGCTCTAGAGGAGGTGATGATGTATATAAGTGGGTCATTGCAGGAATGTAATTAATATAAGAAAAGATTTGAGAAAGTTACTTCAGGAGGATTAACTAGGAGTTCTGTTCAAAATTTTACTTTTAATACTACTGTTGAGTACTTTTAACAGTAGAACTCCTATTGAGGTTTGAGAGAGCCCAACTAATAGTGTTCTTTTTCCCTCACCCTGAACCAATTGAGAGATAAAATTTAAAAATAAACTGATATTAGAGAATGTGACTTTAAGCCTATGAGCAAGTAGACATTTTCTTACTAAACCTCAGAAAGAGACCAGTTTACACACCTGATCAGTTACCAGTCACAGTAGGTTTTCACTACCTTCAACCCACCTGGGGACTGGTCACATCAAACTCAGTGTTTGGAGAATCCAGGCAGGATGTGTGTCCCTACAAGTGAATTATATATGAGAAATGAGGAAGAAGAGATGGAGATACCCATTCCCAGTTCCTTATCCCCAATTCAAAAATTCAAAAGGCCAGGAATTATAGCAGAATTACTCCCCCATGAAAAGAAACATCAAAAATGGGGAAGGACTTTCACTCTACCCTGCTCTCATCTAACAAATATGAAGATGTTATCCTCTCCCAGCTCACAAGCAGGGACCATATCTGTTCTACTCTCTACTTTTTCTCTAGTATCCATCACAGCCCTTGGTGCACAGTAGGCCCTCAATAAATACATTTAAAAAAATAATGATTAGGGACTTAACCGGTGGTCCAGTGGTTGAGAATCCACCTGCCAGTGCAGGGGACTTGAGTTTGATCCCTGGTCCAGGAAGATTCCACAAGCTCCAGGGCAACTAAGCCCATGAGCCACAACTACTGAAGCTCATGAGCTCTAGAGTCTGTGCTCCTCAACAAGGGAAGCCACCACCACAAGAAGCCTGCACACTGCAAGGAAGAGTAGCCTCTGTTAGCTGCAACTAAAGAAAGCCTACATCCAACCACAAAGACCCAGTGCAGTGCTCAGTCATTCCAGTTATGTCTGACTCTTGCAGTCCTGCCAGGCTCCTCTGTCCATGTGATTTTCCTGCCAAGAATACTGGAATAGGTTGCCATTCCCTTCTGCAGGAGCTCGTCCCCACCCAGGGATCAAACCCACATCTCCTGCATTGCAGGTGGTTTCTTTACCGTTGAGCTGCCAGGGGAGCCCAAGCAAGACCCAGTGCAGCCAAAAATAAATAAATAAAATTTTTCAATGATTAAAAGCTGGCTGAAAAGCTCAGAAAAAGCCTTCAGAAAGGAAAAGTCATGTGAATTAAGCCTTAAAGAATCAGTAGCCAAGATAAAGCAGTGATGGAGGGGAACTGCGGGGACGTGAATAGAGGCAGCAGGATCTGTGAAAAGGTGAAGATGGGAGGTGTGATACAGGGGAAACCAGGTGGTAAGATGCCTCAGATGCCAATCAGAGCAATATAGGAAAAGAAAGAAAAACACGGGTGAACTGTGGATTCACGGAATAATGTCTGGGTAAACAGGACAGTCCATTCTGAAGATCAGCCCTGGGATTTCTTTGGAAGGAGTGATGCTAAAGCTGAAGCTCCAGTACTTTGGCCACCTCATGCAAAGAGTTGACTCATTAGAAAAGACTCTGATGCTGGGAGGGATTGGGGACAGGAGAAGGGGACAACAGAGGATGAGATGGCTAGATGGCATCACGGACTCGATGGACGTGAGTCTGAGTGAACTCTGGGAGATGGTGATGGACAGGGAGGCCTGGCGTGCTGCGATTCATGGGGTCGCAAAGAGTCCGACACGACTGAGCGACTGAACTGAACTGAACTGAACTGAAACAGGACAGTATAGCAGTATAGTTGAGACCCCTTACAAACCTGCCCCCTCAAGCCTCCTGTTCAAATGCCCGTGGAGATGTACCAAAGGGCAAAATCATCCTCAACAGAGTGAACAGATTATAGATTACATCATTCCTGGGAGAAGTTCCACCATCCACTCTATGGAAGGAGATGCTGCTACAAAGTATGTTCTAGAGCTTTGTTTCACATGCTCCACCGTGAAGCAGAAGAGCAGAACCCCCAAAAGAAGACACCAACACTCCCACTCACACTGCCATTCCCTTTTAATGGGCAAAGACTTTAAAGGTGCATAAAGGAGAAAAATGTTGAATTGTGTGCTGTTTAGAAGAGTTTCACCCAGAAGAAAATGGCTTAAAATGGTTAAAAATAAAAAGATGAGTATATCATTGACCCGTAGACTTGTCTAGGCTAGGGCAGACAGGAGAATCCATTCATGAATTCTCAGTGTGACACCACAGCAACTAACTCCAGGAAAAAATCATAACCAAGCCCAGTAAAATCAAACTACCACAGTCATTACTTAATCTTTCTGTCTTCCTTCTGGCTCACCTTTGATTGCTACTACCCGTGGGCCTCTTACCTGCCCCCAGGATGCTCACCTACCGGGGCATGCTGGCCTGCAATCAAGTGTACCGTGAAAGCTCTCTTACACAGAACTGGGCACACACTCTTCCTTGTACAAGGCCATCCTCCTGTTCTACCAGTGTTCTCTTTTGGCCACAAAAGGTAAATGAAGTGTGCGGGAGTTGTCCAACCTCGATTTTTTCTACAAGTCAGTCTTTTAAATACACAGCCCAACCCAGGACCCCTGTGTCCTCAGATACAAGAGCAGACATGTACAAAGAGGAAGCAAGGGCACCGATAACCATATCAGATGATACAGAAAGCAAAGTAAAAGTGCTTTGCATTTGGGACAAAGAGGGTTATTTTATTTTTAAATGTATCTATTTATTTTTGGGTGTGCTGGGTCTTTCTTGCTGCTCGGGCTTTTCTTCAGCTGTGATACATGGGCTTCTCACGGACATGACTTCTCTTGTCACTGAGCACAGGCTCCCGGGTGTGTGGGCTTCAAGATTTGCAACTCAATAGCTGTAGCACACAGCTTAGCAGCTCTGCAGCATGTGGGATCTTCCCAGATCAGGGATCGAACCCGTGTCTCCTGCATTGACAGGCAGATTCTTTACCACTGAGCCGCCAGGGAAGCCCATTGAGGGTCATTTTAAATGGACACATGGTAGACTCCACTACAAAGACATCGCTAATTTTTATGGACCCAGTATTCATAAAGTGAAAACTGCCATTGCTAATCTCAGTCCCTCTCATTTCTCTTTGTATTGTGACAACCTCCCAGCTTGTCTCCCTACCTTCTCTCCTGGGACTCTGTAATCTCACTCCCTACTGAAGACAGAAAAGATTTTTAAATGCATTCTGTGAGTGTCGGGGAGGTGAGAGCAGGGATAACACTTTATGTTGTTCTTTCTTAAAACAGCACTCAACACCAGTGCCTGGCACCTGCTGCTGCTGCTAAGTCGCTTCAGTCGTGTCTGACTCTGCGTGACCCCATAGACGGCAGCCCACCAGGCTCTCCCGTCCCTAGGTCTACCTAAATGTTTTAGAGTAAATAAGAGAAGAGTTTGGGGTGGAGGGGGCATGGAGGAAATGAAAGGAAGGAAAAGAGGAAGGCAGGGAGGGAAGGACCACTTAGAAGAGGCAAGGACAGACAACTAGTAAATGTCAGCACGAGGAAAGAAATGGAGTAAGACTCCATTAGGGAGAAAAGTGAAAGTCGCTGAGTCGCATCTGACTCTTTGTGACCCATGGATATACAGTCCATGGAATTCTCCAGGCCAGAATACTGGAGTGAGTAGCTGTTCCCTTCTCCAGGGGATCTTCCCAACCCAGCGATCAAACCCAGGTCTCCTGCATTGCAGGCAGATTCTTTACCAGCTGAGCCACAAGGCAAGCCCAAGAATACTAGAGCGGGTCGTCTATCCCCTCTCCAATGGATCTTCCTGACCTAGGAATCAAACGGGGGTCTCTTGTATTGCAGATGGATTCTTTACCAACTGAGCTATCAGGGAAGCCCTCAGGGAGAAAGGGAGAGTCAACAGATGAGTGTTCTCTGAGTCTTCTTTTGGGGGATCCAGGAGTTTGCTCCCAGAAATCTTCCATCCCTTTGAGGGGCTGAGACCTTCAAAGGGATGGAGCCAAGCCAGGAAGGCCTGTCAAATGAATCAAGTGTTTGAAACAAAGACACCCTAAAAATCCAGGAATTCTGGTCATTTGTCCCTGTAACCCACATGAGAGTGTGCATGCTAAGTCACTTCAATCATGCCTCACCCTGCAACCCCAGGGACTGCAGCCTACCAGGCTCCTCTGTCAGTAGGATTCTCCAGGCAAGAATATTGGTGTGGGTTGCCATGCCCTCCTCCAGGGAATCTTACCAACCCAGGAATCAAACCCATGCCTCTTAGATCTCCTGCACTGGCAGGCAGGTTCTTCACCACTAGCACTACCTGGGGAGCCCCACATGGGACAGACCAAAGCCATGCCCAGAATGAAGCCACAGAAATTCAACACACTGCACTGGAGAAGCAAACTAGCTAAACAGCCCATTTCACTTGCATTTGTCCTTTCAGGGGACATGAACCTTATGTGAGAGTTGCAGAAGCACCCAGTAAGAAATGACGGGTCCTGTCACCTTGTGTTCACCATCATGGCTGTCTAGGATCATCATCTTGGGGCCTCCAAGATGCTTCTTCTTAAGGACAGAAAGAAGCTCACATTCCTGCTCTCTGCTCCACCCTCCCTCTCTTCCTCCCCTTCTCCCCCATCCTACCCCTCCCTAAACACACACACAGCACCCACCCCCACTCCTTCGCTAACACACAAACAGCTGTGTTCTCATGACTGGAATGATATGAGATCTATTTATTTGGGCTTAAGAAGAAAATGTTTATAATTCACAAAGTCAATGAATGGTTTCCTAGCAACTTCTTGTATAACTGTTATGAAATAATATTTTTTCACTTTCTCCCTTAGTCGCTCTCTCTCTCTCTCCCTCCTTCCTTCCCCACCTTCCCTCCCTCTGTTTCTCTCTCATATCCTCTACCTGACCACCAAGGAGTCTTTTTCTATTTTAAATAACAGAATACACTGAGGGTTTGATTTAATAAAACTGCAAATCTCTCCCTAGAAAAATACATGTAAATAGACACATACTCATTCACACTTCTGTGCATACAATTCAAGCAGTTCATAGCACCCCTGAAACCTACCCATGGAACCCACTTAATAACCCTTTCCTACACAGGTAACATCCCCTTA
This sequence comes from Redunca redunca, assembly GCA_006410935.1. Classification (NCBI taxonomy): domain Eukaryota; kingdom Metazoa; phylum Chordata; class Mammalia; order Artiodactyla; family Bovidae; genus Redunca; species Redunca redunca. Next base: position 197,992 of record SJYQ01003616.1, read on the forward strand.
GTTTGACTTCTCTCTTATCCTGACAAGAAAAAAAAATGGCTATGGGGTGGTTATTCTGGCAAAAACTTGATGAACTAAGCTTACTTCAAACTATCTCCTCCACCCATCCCCAGCATTACACATTCTAATCCCAAAGCATCGTTTCGCCTGCCCAGCAGCATCTGTTCTGCCTGTCTCTCCTTGCTTTCCTCCAGCTAGCTAGCTGGCAGCTAGCATATGTAAACACACTTTATGATTGCCTGAGAAAATGCTGTTAACACAAGGCACCTGCAAAGCTTTCAGTATGCATGTCACCAGTCTCCTCTTTCGGCCTGAGCCACCACTGGGTGTTGGCGAGAGCCACGGCCAAATGCAAATGCTGGAATACCCTACTCTCCCACACTCCTAAACACAGCCCAAGGTTGACTTCACTGCTTCATGAGGCCCAGGGGCCTTGTAAATGTCAGGTGGTTTGGGGATAACCAGTCACCTCAACATCATCAAGTTGGAACATCTCCTTGATCAATCCTTTATAAAATGAGAAACAGAATAAAGGCAGATGCTAACAGTGATCTCTTAGTATTTATTATGATTACTTTCCAGGCCCTGGGTTAGACACTTACCTTACATATCCTTCTTTTGTCTAAGGTGTCACTTCCAGGAGTCAGTATGGTGTGGAAATTAAATAGGCAGCCTCTAGAGAGAGAGTAACCTACTTGGAAGCCCATCTCTGCTACACACCAGCTATGTGACTTTGGCCAAGTTGTTTAGCCTCTCTGGACTTCAGTTTTTCATCTATAAAAGAACTCTCCTTTTATCATTTACATTATTATTCTAGCAATGCTTTTAAACATCTCTGTTATAGGGTTGTCCCGAGGATTAAGAGAACCATTAAATATATTACATTTGGAACAACCTAGGACTTCCCAGGTGGCTCAAGTGGTAAAGAGTCTGCCTGCCAGTTTAGGAGCCATATGAGATGCAGTTTCAATCCCTGCGTCAGGATCTCCTGGAGGAGGAAGTGGCAACCCACTCCAGTATTCTTGTTGGGATAACCCGATGGACAGAGGAGCCTAACAGGCTACAGTCTATGGGGTTGCAAAGAGTCGGACACGAATGAAGAGATTGAACACACACAGAGACTGATTTTGATTACTGCAAGAGACAATCCTTGTTCTGGAGGGAATACACACTGAAGTATTCAGAGGTAAGGGGACATTGTGTCTGCAACTTCCCCTCAAGAAGGTCAGAAAAAGAAATGATAATATGTATATAGAGAGAATGACAAGGTGAATCTAGCAGAATGCACTTCGTGGAAACCTAAGAATATTGGGGGAATCTTCGTAATATACTTGCTACTTTTCTATAGATCTGGAATTACTTTGAAATAAAGTGGTTTGGATGGGCTTCCATGGTAGCAGAAGGAATCCACCTGCAATGCAGGAGATGCAGGTCGGGAAGATCCCCTGGAGAAGGAAATGATAACCCACTCCAGTATTCTTGCCTGGGAAATCCCAAGGACAGATGAGCCTGGAGGGCTACAGTCCATGAGGTTGCAAGGAGTTGAACACAACTGAGCGGACAAGAACAAAAACAACGTGTTTTGGAAAAGAAAAAACAAAGCATCAATCTTTGTCCATGATTGCCCCTGAGCATACTAGCTGTGGGGCATGTTTTCTTACATTCTTATGTATAGACACAGCCTCATTCCAGAGAAGGCTTCCTTCTTGATGTTAAGACCATAGTAGATATGCTTTTCCAAGAGAGAAAATACTCCTAAACCTTCCACTGGACCCTTCACATTAAATGAGAGACTTTTAAAATTAGAAGGTATTGTTCTTTTTTGTCCAAGAGGATGTAACAATTCCTTACCCCTTTCTCTACTCCTAAAAAAAAAAATGTCCATGGCTACACTCATCATCTAACACCCACTCACAAAACCCATTTTTGTCTGCCAGATTTTCACAGGCTTCTAAAGAATGTGGTGAATTTGCTGTTGCTGAATGTGGTTTATTTGAGCAAAATTCCTCAACCCCCTATTTCCATCCTCACTTTCATCATCCCTGCCCTTTTCCCCAATAGGTCACTTAAAAACAGGACCAGAGAATGAGGGAAGGAATGGCAAGGGCGAGGGGGGAGGCTGCAGCTCATTCCTCCGAGTAAGATTTGTTTAGTGAGCCCCTATTATGTGCTGCCAACAGGGACAGGGACCCCAGCAAGAAGGAGGAGCCTGACCTGCCTGCATGGAGATTGCCTTGCAGAAGGAAAGTGGGAGCTGCTAACCAAAGCGTAGAGAGTGCTCCAGAAAAGGAGGTACAGGGTGCTGGTGGGGCATGTAGGAAGAGAATAGGTCAAGGGAAATCTTATACCTGAGGGATGACCACGTGCCAGTTAGATCAGAGGGGGTCTGGGTGAGGAGTGGGAAGGAAAAAGAATGATTTTTCACTCATAAAAATAAACACCCTACTCTCCCCCTACTCCATGCCCACATGTCCACTCTCTGCATCTGTGTCTTTATTCCTGCCCTGCAAATATCTGTACCATTTTCCTAGATTCCATTTAATTCACTCAGTCATGCCCAACTCTTCAAGACCCCATGGACAGTAGCCCACCAGGCTCCTCTGTCCATGGAATTCTCCAGGCAAAAATACTGGAGTGGGTTGCCATTCCCTTCTCCAGGGGATCTTCCCAACTCAGGGATCAAACCTGGGTCTCCTGCATTGCAGGCAGATTCTTTACCATCTGAGCCACATGGGAAGATTCCATATGTATGCATTAATATATATTTGTCTTTCTCTTTCTGACTTACTTCACTCTGTATAAAGGGCCTAGGTCCATCCACATCTCTACAAATAATCCAATTTCATTCTTTTTTCTGTAAACATATATACACTGCTGCTGCTGCTGCTAAGTCACTTCAGTCGTGTCCGACTCTGTGTGACCCCATAGACGACAGCCCACCAGGCTCCCCCATCCCTGGGATTCTCCAGGCAAGAACACTGGAGTGGGTTGCCATTTCCTTATAGGTAGCTCTGAGAAGATGTTGTTAGCACAGAGCCCAGCTCTGTGCTATGTGATGACCTAGAGGGGTAGGATGGGGCAGGGAGGTTCAAGAGGGAGGGGATATATGTATACGTATATCTGATTCACTTTGTTCTACAGCAGAAACTAACATTGTAAAGCAATCATACTCCAGTTTTTTTAATTAAATTTAAAAAATAAGCATGCATATACTTTCTTAAAGCAAAATCGAATAGCCCATAGTAGAAGGAAATAATACAGGTTAGAGTAGAAATAAATGAAATTTTTAAATGATAGAAAAGTTCAATGAAAGTAAGAGCAGTTCTTTGAAAAGATAGACAAGATTGATAAACCTTCAGCCATCCAAGAAAAAAAAAATAGACCAAGGAAAAAAGAGAGAGGGTCCAAATAAATTAGAAATAAAAAAGAAGTTTCAAAATGACATCCCAGAAATACGAAGGACCGTAAGAACAATTATATGCAAATAAAATGGATAGAAATAGATAAATTCCTAGAAATGTACAGTCTAATATCAAAACCTCAGGTTCTAATCCAAGCTGAAATTTCTGCCTCCAGACCCTGGCCCCTCCCCAGCACTCAGTTCAAGCCGCACTCCCGTCTGGAAGCTGCCATTGAGGAGTGGGGACCAGAGGGTCTTTTCTCTCTCTGCTGCAGCTCCTCTCTTACTCCCTAATGCTGTTTCTGGTCCCTTGGGGGAAGGGGGAGAGCAGGAGCTAAAGGAAGCTCTGACTTGGCTGGTACTTGCCAGGTGACCAGCCGTGCAGCAGATAAGAATGACTTTGTGGTGGTTGGAGATCTCTCCTTGGTTCTTCTCTCTAGCCCTTCTCTGGCCTAGGTGACCCACCCCGACTGACTGATCACCACAACCTTCTCCCATCACCCCACACAGCCCTCAGCTCACCTCATAGTTCCAAGGAGAGGGGTGAACCCTGCCACAGTGATCTGCCATGGCTTCCTCATCCATTCTCTGCCACTGCTCCCCTCACCATTGGCTATCCTATCACGAGCCACTCAAACCAGCTTCTCGCCTTTAAACTTCTCCAAGCCAGAATCTAGCAACAGTCCCTGCATCTCTCCAAACATCCCCAGGCATCCCCAGATTCTCCCAAGAGCTCTCTAATTACACTCATCTTCAACCCAATGGAGACCTAGAGACCAGGAGTTTGCACAACTCAGCCAATATGGGGGCAATGGGCATATTTGCTCACTTCCTGGGGGCCCTCTCTACTCTCTGTGAAGGGGAGTTCCCAGTCTCTGACAGCTTTCTGCACACAAAATCCCCCCTGCCCTTCTTTCCTTGCTCTGTCTCATATCTTTCAGTTTATTCACTCAGTCATGTCCTACTCTTTGCTACCCCATGGACTGCAGCACGCCAGGCCTCCCTGTCCATCACCAACTTCAGGAGTTTATGCAAACTCATGTCCATTGAGTTGGTGATGCCATCCAACCATCTCATCCTCTGTCATCCCTGTCTCTTCCTGCCTTCAATGTTTCCCAGCATCAGGGTCTTTTCCAATGAGTTAGTTCTTCATGTCAGGTGGCCAAAGTATTGGAGTTTCAGCTTCATCATCAGTCTTTCCAATGAATATTCAGAACTAATTTCCGTTAGGATGGACTGGTTAGATCTCCTTGCTGTTCAAGGGACTCTCAAGAGTCTTCTCTTAAGCATTGGCTGAAATGAGTGATGGCTACAGGTCACAGAGCTGGTCTGGGACCACACTGTACATGGATGGTCTAGCACAGTGGGTCTCAACAGGAACAATTTTGTGCCCTCCTCCACTTCAGCGACATTTGACAATGTCTAGGTTGTCACAGCCACCACTCCTTGGACGTGGGGTTGCCCCTCCCGGCGACCGCCCCTAGCCTTGGGTGTGGGGTTGCTGCTCCTGGTGGCCACCTTGGCCTTGGGCATCGGGTTGCTCCTTCCTGCTGCAGCCCTTGGCCTCGGGCGCTGCCCCTGGCCTCAGACGCAGGGTATCTCCTCTCGGCCGTCACCTCCGACCTCGGACACGGGGTAGCTCCTCATTGCCATTCCTGTGCCCTCGCAGCTTGGCACTCTAGGCCACTGTCCCTGACCTCGGACGTGGGGTAGCTCTTGGCCCGTGCTTAGTGCGCTAGCCTGCCACCGCCAAGGAGAAAAGGAAAGATATAAGCATCTGAATGCAGAGTTCCAAAGAATAGCAAGAAGAGATAAGAAAGCCTTCTTCAGTGATCAATGTAAAGAAATAGAGGAAAACAACAGAATAGGAAAGACTAGAGATCTCTCCAAGAAAATTAGAGATACCAAGGGAACATTTCATGCAAAGATGGGCTCGATAAAGGACAGAAATGGTATGGACCTAACAGAAGCAGAAGATATTAAGAAGAGATGGCAAAAATACACAGAAAAACTGTACAAAAAGGATCTTCACGACCTGAATAATCACGATGGTGTGATCACTCATCTAGAGCCAGACATCCTGGAATGTGAAGTCAAGTGGGCCTTAGAAAGCATCACTANAAAGTGAAGAGAAACTAAAGAGCCTCTTGATGAAAGTGAAAGAGGAGAGTGAAAAAGTTGGCTTAAAGCTCAACATTCAGAAAACGAAGATCATGGCATCCGGTCCTATCACTCCATGGGAAATAGATGGGGAAACAGTGTCAGAATTTATTTTTCGGGGCTCCAAAATCAGTGCAGATGGTGACTGCAGCCATGAAATTAAAAGATGCTTACTCCTTGGAAGAAAAGTTATGACCAACCTAGATAGCTTATTCAAAAGCAGAGACATTACTCTACCGACTAAGGTCCGTCTAGTCAAGGCTATGGTTTTTCCAGTAGTCATGTATGGATGTGAGAGTTGGACTGTGAAGAAGGCAGAGTGCCGAAGAATTAATGCTTTTGAACTGTGGTGTTGGAGAAGACTCTTTGAGAGTCCCTTGGACTGCAAGGAGATCCAACCAGTCCATATTGAAGGAGATCAACCCTGGGATATCTTTGGAAAGAATGATGCTAAAGCTGAAACTCCAGTACTTTGGCAACCTCATGTGAAGAGTTGACTCATTGGAAAAGACTCTGATGCTGGGAAGGATTGGGGGCAGGAGGAGAAGGGGACGACAGAGGATGAGATGGCTGGATGGCATCACTGACTCAATGGACGTGAGTCTGAGTGAACTCCGGGAGTTGGAGATGGACAGGGAGGCCTGGTGTGCTGCAATCATGGGGTTACAAAGAGTCGGACATGACTGAACGACTGAACTGAAGTGAACTGAGGTTGTCACACCTGGAGGGGTGTTACTGGCATCTAGAGGGTTGAGAGGTAAGGATGTTGCTAAACATCCTACAATGAGCAGGACAGCCTTTCAGAGCAAAGAACTAGCTGGTGCAAAATGTCAATAGTGCCAAGATATGGAGAAACTTGGCCTTGTACCTCCCTTTATATAATGTTGGGGGGAGTGGAGAGGTGCCTCTCAGGTTTGGGACCTTGGTCAAGAGTAGAAAAAAGTCCCATTAGACATCTGTCCTTTATTATTTGTATTAAGAGCTCCTGAGGGAGTGTAGCTCTAGACTGGATCAATCCAGCACCTCAACCCTGCTTCAAGGGCCCTTTGAGAGGGACTGGGGCATCCCCAGTGCAAAACTCACTGTGCTAGTCCATCTGCTTAGGCTGCCTCCACTTTTGTTCCCAAGATGGCTGCTTCACCTTCTAGACTCCGAAGTCTGGGGACAAAAGAGGGAACGTGCATGCATGCGTGAGTGCTAAGTCATTTCAGTCGTGTCCAACTCTTTGCGACCCTATGGACTGTAGCCACTAGGCTCCTCTGTCCATGAGATTCTCCAGGCAAGAATACTGGAGTGGGTTAACATGCCCTCCTGCAGGGGATCTTCCCAACCCAGGGATTGAACCCATGGCTTCTGCAGCGCCTGCCTTGCAGGTGGATTCTTTACCACTTAGCCACTGGGGAAGCCCCAGAAGAGGGAGTGATTATCTTTTTAATCCACAAGGATAGCTATTCACAAAGACCCTGTTGACATCCGTTTCTATCTCCCTGCCAGCACTGGGTCAGGTGCAAGGAGGTGGCAAGGAGGATCCCTGGCTTTCACTAGTCAGGATTTGAGGCTGGAAGTGTCCAGTCTCACCAGAACAACACAGCCACCCATGACCTCACACTAAGTTTTGTCCTGGCAGCAAGTACAAAGTGGAAGGGTGGCTGATGGGTAGGAACCCAGCAGTGTCTGCCACGTCCTGATGCTATGTCCCTGGCCTGCCCCTCTCACAGTTCAGACAACTTGTTCACATAGTGGCCCTAGGGCAAGTGCTTCTCTGGCATCAACACACATCACTGCCACCAGAGGCTTCTGCACTGGGACCCTTGCAGATTTGCCCTGTGTACCACTGCCTCTGATTGCTCATGTGTGTCCTTTAAATGGTCATCATTCAGAACAGAGTTTCCCTGAGTTCCATCAGGTCTTTCTAGTGAATTATCAGACCTGGGGCCTAGGGATCATGGGAAAACAAAAACAAAAAAAAAGTGAAAGTGTTAGTCATTCAGTCATGTCCAAATCTTTTTGGCCCCATGGGTTGTTGCCCACCAGGCTCTTCTGTCCATGGAACTCTCCCAGAAAGAATACTAGAATGGGTTGCCATTCCCTTCTCTGGGGGATCTTCCTAACCCAGGTATCAAACACGGGTCTCCCGCACTGCAGGCAGATTCTTTACTGTCTGAGCCACCAAGGAAGCCCCAGGGATCATGGGGACTGCTGAATCTGTAGCCAAGTCAGGTAGGATGTGTGTAGCCTAGAGACTCCCACTTGCTCCTCACATCTGAAGTAAGAGCTGTCTTGTTGGGGACCTGACTTGTGGAACCTGATGCTAACTCCAGGTAGTTAGTGTCAGAATTGAATTGTGGAACACCCATTTGTTGCTGTTGGAATGCATCAATCATTAAATCGATATTATACATATATGTTTTAATCATTCCCATTTTAGAGATAAGAAACTGAGACAGAGTGGATTCACACTCCCACAATCACATAGGAGGAAGCCATAGAGCCCAAATTTACACTCAGATTTGTTTATCTCCAGAGCCTGAGCACAGTGCCAGGGGTAGTGCTAACATTTTGTTCACGTGGATGATCCTCCTGCCATTGTGTATTATTGTGCAATGCACAACAGCACTTCCCCAGCATTGGCCGGACTTGCCTGATCACCAAAATCACCTGGGGCAAGTAAACAGGCACCCCCAGCCCATCCTCCAATGGCTCTGACTCAGTAAGTTTGGGGTGAGGCCTGGGAATTTTTATTTTTAACAAGTTCCCCCCGGTGATTCTGACAATCAGGCAGTTTGGCAAACACTGCACTGCATTTACCAGCCTCCTTGCTCGGGTGTGTCCACCTGCCCTAGAACCCAGCCCTCCTGTTGCCCAGGTTTTGTCAGGGACCTGATGCATCCCTGTGCAGAGTTTCTAAGAGCTGGATGTAGCCTTTTCCAATCTCCATTCTGTTGCTCATTCTTACATGGGAAGACTTTTCACAAATCAGGCAGTGTGAGTCCAACTCAGCAAGGCCAAAGCTATCATAAGCCCCCCTCCCGCTTCTTGCTCTTCCTCCTATGTTCTCCAGCTCAGCAAAGGACCCACCATCCACCCAAACGGCAGAGCCAGGAATCTTTGGCACATCTTTGCTCAGCTTTCTCCTTTACTCCTCATTTCCTGATCACAATTTTCTAGTGATATCTACCTCCCACATAATACAAATCAAGCCCTCCTCTTCTTCTCCTCTTTGTTACTGCTTATTTAACATCCAACTCCACTTTTCACCCAGACCAGCTTGCTAATAAGGCTTTCTGCCATCATCTTCTGCTCCCATAGGAGACAGATTGCATAGTCCAAAGATGTTTACAGTATCTCCCATCTCATACATTCTTCTAGAATCTTGCCACTACTCCATCAAATGGTAGGGTATAATATACCTTCTCTTGAATATAGACGTGCTTTTGTGACTATTTCAATCAATAGAGTATGCAAAAGTGATGCTGTATGACTTCCGAGGCTAATTCCTAAAAGGTGATTCAGATAACACTTTACTCACTATGACACTCACTCTTGACACCTCCAGTCTCCATCTATGGCTCCACACCAATAGTCAACTGTTCTGAGACCACCATGTTGAGAGAAAGCCCAAATTAGCTCACAAGAGAGATCTCTTGACATTGCCTTGAAACTACACAGAGAAAGAGAGATGTCTGATCAACCCCCTGTTTCTCCAGTCCAGCACTATTAACAGCTCCAGCCATCTCCAGCTACAACTGCACAAGAGACCCCAAACCAGAAGTGACCAACTGTGCCCCTCCCAAAATGTAAAGAAATTCTGCTGCTGCTGCTGCTGCTAAGTCGCTTCAGTCATGTCCGACTCTGTTTGACCCCATAGACGGCAGCCCACCAGGCTCCCCCGTCCCTGGGATTCTCCAGGCAAGNAAAGTGAAAAGTGAAAGTGAAGTCATTCAGTCATGTCCAACTCTTTGCGATCCTATGGACTGCAGCCTACCAGGCTCCTCCGTCCGTGGGATTGTCTAGGCAAGAGTACTGGAGTGGGGTGCCATTGCCTTCTCTGAAGAAATCATGAGAGATAATAATAAAATAATTGTTCTAAACCAGGAAGTTTTAATAGTGACATTTTTATGCAGTTAAAGTTAACCAGAGCCTCATTCAATGGGCGCACAGTGGCCAGAACTGCATGAAACATAGCTACACAGGGCTGAAGAGTGAATTGTTTGTTACCAGTCAGTATAGAAAATGAGAGTAAGTATTAAGAAGCTTTCTTGGGGTGGTTTTTTTGAATCTAATAATTTGAAAAAGTTGGACTTTTGTTCTGTCTGGATGTGGGCAGACCTGGGTTCAAAGAGCAGAGAGGAAAGCATTTTCGATTGGTTGGTCAAACACAGCCCCTTTGGGAAACACCAGGGCATTGAAATGATGGAGAAAGGCCTCGGGTGAGGAGTGCGAGGAGAAAGGACCAAGCAGAGGTGAGAGTATAAGGCAAGTCCCAATCTAACACAAGAAAAAGAGTGACAAGTTCAGGGGACTAAAAGAAAGTGAAGTGTCTTTAGACAAATGCTCACCTTGAGAATCCCTTTAGCTGCAGGTCACAGGAAGCCCTTCTCCAGGGGCTTAAACAAATTGTGGTTTATTTTTCTCGTTGCATCAGAATCTTGTTGTGGCACCATCATATCCTCGTGGCAGTGGACACTTCTTGCGCACACCAGCCAGTCTTCCAGAGGCCAGAACGTACAACTCTTCGAGGGCTTTCTCCAAAGTTCCAGAAGGTCACTCTGCCCTTGGGGAGGATGAGGAGTGTGTGTTCTGTATGGGCTCCCACATGCCTGAGCAGGATTCAGCCCCAGGTGCCCAGAGGGCATACTGAATAACTCACCTTTTATCGCCTTTCTTCTCCCCCTTGTCTTCTGCTCCATGTCCCTCATCCACATTTCCAGGGATCACTTACTAAATAGACTGCTTGCATTCTATGGAGCCAAAGCAGCCTGAGCAAGATAGAGAATGGTCTGTGGTAATGCTGGAAAGTAGAGACCAGAGAGACAGAAGGGAGTAGACTCGCCTGCAGACACACAGAAATCATCACCCAGCTAAAATTAGAAGATGCTCCCACGTGGTAAGTCTGTCCGTTTCATGAGACTGCATTGTGCTCACTAAGAAGTCTGGAGCAGAATGGTCAGCCTTGAGTTGCCTCCAAAACCATCCTGGTGATTCTTCCTACAAAGGACCCCACCCAAATTCTTAACTCCTCATGGTTTCCTCCAGCCAGGTAGCACCTACCTCAGAGCGTTTCTAATGCTGAGACTCTTAGACCAAAAACAAAGAGAAAAAATAAAAAAGGCTCAGAGGGCTGGGAGTGTCCCTACCAGTATGTTCACATCAGTCAGCTTGAAGTGGAAGAAACATAGCCCTTGAAGTCACAGACTCTGCTGCACGTATGCCTTCTCTATCTGCTTGCTGTGCGACTAAGGGAAATTTTATTAATTTTTCTGTGCCTTTTCTGTAAGTAGACATAAGCTCACAATGCTATCTTGCTGGGTCATTTTGAAATAAAACATGGAAAAATGCTGAAGTTGTGCCTAACCCATTAAGTCCTCAGTAATGGCCAATCTCCTCTCTTTCCATACATTCCCTTTCACTACAGAAGGAAAGGTCAAGGGAAGATATATTGGCCAAATAATCAGCTGCACTGCTTGGCATTTCTCATCCCACTTGCTTCACATGATTATTTCTATGAGGCTAATACCTCATACATTATCACTGCACTCTAATACAAGCGGGTCCATAAAAAGAGGCCCAACTAAAATAAAACCATTATAATCATGGCCCAGTTTTAATCACTGGCTAGTGGGCTCCCCAGTGGTTTGATTAAGAGCCAGGCCATAGTCAAATAATCAAACTGCAGATGCTAGGAGAGCAAGTCAGCTTGGATTTAAACAGTGGCAGAGACTCAAATGGTAGTGGGGAGAAAAGAGAGATGAGGAGTGGAGAGGCAACCTTGCACAATGTTGGAATTTCCCTTCCATGTCCTCCCGAGTTAATTGGCCCAGAAAATTACCAGGCTTGTTAATGAATAATAGGCTCATTCCTGAGCAGTCCCTGGGTCAGGCAGT
>SJYQ01003617.1:0-74348 GCA_006410935.1 Redunca redunca
CAGCATTCCAGTCTTCCCTGTCCTTCGTTATCTTCCGGAGTTTGCTCAAACTCAAGTCCGTCGAGTCAGTGATGCCATCCAACCATCTCATCCTCTGCCACCCCTTTCTCCTCCTGCCTTCAATCTTTCCCAGCATCAGAGTCTTTTCCAATAAGTTGGCTTTTCACATACGTAGCCAAAGTATTGTAGTTTAAGCTTCAACATCAGTCCTTCCAATGAGTATTCAGGGTTGATTTCCTTTAGAATCGACTGGTTTGATCTTCTTGCAGTCCAAGGAACTCTCAAAAGTCTTCTCTAGCACCACAGTTCAAAAGCATCAATTCTTTAGCACTCTGCCTTAATTCTGATTGGCCCAGATTAAGTCAAATGACTGTTCTGAACCAGTCCCCTGTGTCTGGGAGTGCAGTGACAAGATCAGCTTAGCCTGGGTCTTGTGCCCACCTCATGGTGGTGACTGAGGTATTGGTCGGGTGGGAGGGAAGTGATTAGCAGCCCTGCCAGAAGCATGTGAGTGAGGAGGTCCCTAAAATGGGCAAAAACTACCCTGCCACCGTCTTGGTCCATTACGGTTCCAAGTGTTGTATTAGCTGAGTGTGGGGAGTGTGGTGTGGGGGCAGGAGATGCTTGCGGTCGTGACAGCTCATCACTCCATCACTCACATACTCATTAGCCATGGTCTTTGAGTCCCATTGGGTACCGTTCTGGTTCAGGATCTAGCATTAGTTGAAACAGACAATCCCTGCCCTGGTGAAGGTTTTATCTTTGTGGGAAGAAGCAGTCAACAATATAACATTGATAAGCAAAATGCACGTAGAACGTCTGATGGTGCTAACCACTATAAGGAGAAACAGCAGGTGGTAGGATGGAAGGCAAGTGTGGGGCTAGGGTTTTACAGATGGTGGTTGGGGAAGGCTCACCAAGGAGGTGAGGTTTGAGCAGAGCCCTGCAGGGGGTGAAGGTGCAAGCTATGCAGACATCTGGGAGAAGAGCCTTCTAGAAAGAAGGTAGAATGAAAAAAGGGGCAGAGGGGAAGGGTACCGGCAGACTCAGGGAACGTCTGGAGGCCAGTGTGACTGGAGCAGAGCCAGAGCGGGGCAACAGTAGAAGCTGAGGCCAACAAGGGGACAGGGCATTGGCTCCAGAGTCTCCTGGGCCACTGTGAGCTCTGGGGCTCGTCCTCAGGGAGGGCGAAAGCCACTGGAGGCGCTGTGCTATGTCAGAGGATCCCATCGGCTCACTGTGGTTTTCTCCCCAGATGATTTTAATCAAGGTGAGAGCAGGGACACTGTCTAGGTATCCACTCATTCATTCATTCATTTACTCACTCATTCATCCTTTTATTCAGTAAACATCTGCTTAATACCTACTATGTGCCAGGTGCTAGGAGCTCACAACTTAGTGCAAAAGAGACATAAAGCAAGATGTCAGTGCCTTGTGGTATAAGAAATCCACAGACAGCCCCTGTGCCCTCATCCAGAAAGGGCAGCAGTGCCAGTCCCATCCAGTGGCTCCTGCTGGCTCTGAGTCCAGCATCTCGGGTCCCTCAGGCCGATCGAGATATAGCTCCTTATGGTTCAGCAGCCTAGAGCAGAAGGATGCTTTACTCCTCGCCAGTGTGCTTTGTAGGCAGTGTGGCTGGGAGAACGGGAGACCACAGCGCACTGCTCACCAGGGCCTGGTGCCTGTGCCATCGCGGGACTCTTGCCCCAGCCAAGGTAGGCTGGGTGCGGTCCCATGGTCAGTTCTCCAGCCACCCGTGATCTGAGTTTGAGGGTGGAGGCTTCATGATCCTGCATGGCCATGCCCTGTGTGGGATGGGAGAGGAGAAGCAGATAATCTAGATCCCTAGATTTCTCTTCTGGGAGCTGTCCTTTTGATTTCCATCCTCCCAGCTTCTTGCACAGTGTTAACACAAACTAGACTCTCAGTGAATAACCTGTTGCTTTAACACTAGTGGGACGTGCATCAACCGCTGCCTGTGGGACCCAGGGCTGGGGTCTGCATCACTGTGGAGCCTGGGGGCCAGAGGGTACCAGGGGTGAGCCCTGGACTTATCACCTGGAGGACTCAGAGAGTGGGACTGCCCATGTCCACCTCAGGCAGCGCAGCAGAAGCAGCTGCTCTGGGGACTGATGAATTCATTTTGAGGCATGGAGTTAGAGGTGGTCATGGCCTGGAAGTCTCAGGATCAAAGGCCAGGGCCAGAGGGAGAGGAGAGTTCAAGAGCTGGAGGGAAATGAGCCGTGGTGTGGGTGTGTGTACTGCTTAGATACCCAGTAGAAGAGCTCCGGGTGGTGACTGGGCTGAGGCCAGGGAGGAGCTGGATGGAGAGTTCCCATCTCACCCTTCCTCAGACTCCCCACCACTCAGCTGACTCAGGGCTACTGATGTTTCAGCTCCAGACCCCGTGGATGCTGGGCCAATGGGAAAACAGAGCTGAGACCTCTGGAGGGAGCAGGCCTGTGTTTCCTTGGCGCCCTTCTTCACAAAGGTGTGTCACGGGTGAAGGGTCTAACCTTGGAGGAGGGTTGGACCGTCAGAGGCGATGGTCTGAGGAAGGGAGCAGTAGATGCATCTTTGAGGATGTGTAGCTCAGTTTGGGAGAAGGCAATGGCACCCCACTCCAGTGTTCTTGCCTGGAGAATCCCAGGGATGAGGGAGCCTGGTGGGCTGCCGTCTATGGGGTCGCACAGAGTCGGACACGACTGAAGCGACTTAGCAGCAGCAGCAGCTCAGTTTTGGAGGAGGAAATGGCAACCCACTCCAGCATTCTTGCCTGGAGAATCCTGTGGACAGAGGAGCCTGTTGGGCTGCTGCTGTCCATAGGGTCACACAGAGTCGGACACAACTGAAGCAACTTAGCATGCATACATGCATTGGAGAAGGAAATGGCAACCCACTCCAGTATTCTTGCCTGGAGAGTCCCAAAGACAGAGGAGCCTGGTGGGCTGCCGTCTGCGGGGTCACAATGAGTCGGACACGGCTGAAGCGACTTAGCAGCAGCAGCAGCTCAGTTTTGAGGCCCTGAGAGGAACTTCCCTAGAGATGCTCTTCTACAGCATTCTCTGAGGCCCTAAGGAAGCTTTGAATGAGGCGAGGAAGGCAGCAGAAGACAGTGTCAGAAGCAGTCCTTCTTTCTGGCACAAAGAGGTGCTCAGTGGAGCTTTTCTGAATAAATGGGTGGATGGATGAAGGAGTGCACGAATTCAAGCATCCATATAATCAGTGGATGATCAGGTGATGTTTGGAACTTCTATAAGTGTGTCCCAGTGCCTGGTAGGTGGGCGGCTTTTGATCAATATTTTTTGGGTGATGGGTGAGTATGGGATGAGGGCTTAGGGGTTTCCTGAGCCCACAGAGTGGCCACAAGTCCTAAATAAATAAGCATGGCATGGTTATTTCTCTCAGTTGACTTGCAGGATAATTCAGTAACATGCTCTCCCCATGGGAGCTTCTGCAATTTTCTTTTTCTTATTTTAGCTCCTCCACCATCAACTGGAGGCTGATTTCCATTTCCCTGACCCCCAGGCTGAGAGGAAGTGGGGGGCAGAGTTAGCACCCATTCTTTCCCCGGGTGGGAAGGACACAAAAGCACCCTCATTCTCACTCTCACAGTTGACAGCTTGGGTCCTTCTGGCAATTCAAGGTTCAAGCCAGAACCTTCTCCCCCTCTCTCTCCTTCCCTCTTCCTCCTTCTTTCCCCCCTTCTCTTTTTCCTGAAATGGATTTTGAGTCCATGAGGACTCCAACCCATCTGCCCAGCCCCTGGCATGGCACCAAATCAGAACACCACAGCGCGGCTGCTACAGCCGTCACCATCTGAAGCATGTGTGTGGCACGAGGCTGGGCCCAGTGGACCCGAGGAAATCTCCCTCACTGGCTCTGACCTCAGGGAGCTCAGAACTGGCTCCTAGGAGGCAGGAACACTACAGAGAGGCAGCCCTAAAAGAGGCAGGCACTCCCTGGAGCTCTAGGTTCTCAGGGGAATGTGGAGGCCCTGGGCTGCTGGTGGAAGCCCCCAGAATCACCTAACACATCGGTCTCCTCTCGGCAGGCCAAGCTGCCTTCCTGGGACCATCCCTCTAGAGACTAGGCCTGTGGCGGGATTCTCATGTAGGGGTTCTATCCCTGGACAGCTCTCACCCACCCTCCTGCTACCTCTGCGGGCCCACAGCTCCTGCCTGGTGGAGTCGAGATGCACTCACAGTTGATATTTCCAGGCACTCTAGGGGCTATCGGCCAGCAGTGTGGCTCAAATAATGAGATGTCAGGATCCATCTACCCATCCATTCATCTCAGAAGCGTCTTCCCCCAGTGTCTTTCATGGGGGGACTCTGGGAGCACAGAGCAGGGTGTGGCTAAGAGGAGGGGGGCTGGGCCACAGCAACCGCCATCCATCACTTCCCAGCACTTAGTGCCCGGGGCCCCGGAGGTCTGACGTGGGCCATTTCAGCAGCAAGCACGAGTCCCAGAGAAGAGGCTTCCTCTGGGCAGAACCTTGTCCAAGCCCTGGGTGTTTCGCTGATCAGGCACCTCCTACATGCCTAGCCCCAGAGCCAGGCCCAAGTTCATACCTAGGAGACTGTCCATCTGATGGTTGCTTGGTGACCTCCAGCCTGGTTTGTGGTCCCCTCAGGTGGTCCCCTTATCTTGGGGGATCTGGTGCCCTCCAAAGTGTCACCATCTCCACATCCAGCAAAGAGCATTGGTCAAGAGTGTGGGCTTCCGAGTCAGAATGACCAGTTTGACTCCAGAAACCTGGGACTTACTAGCTCTGACCTTGAGCTTTTTAAAAAAAAAAAAAAAAACTAAAAAATAGGTTTTTTAATTTTTTAATATTGATTTATTACTATTTTTGGTTGCACTGGGTCTCCATTGCTGCACATGGGCTTTCTCTAATTGAGGCAAGTGGAGGATACGCTTCCTTGCAGTGCTAGGGCTTCTCATTGTAGTGGCTTTCCTTGTTGCTAGCGTGGGCTCTAGGCGCCCGAGCTTCAGTAGCTGCAGCACATGGACTCAGAAGTTGTGGTGCACGGGCTTAGTTGATGCACAGCATGTGGGATCCTCCTGGACCAGGGATCAAACCTGTGTCCCCTGCACCGGCAGGCAAACTCTTAACTACTGGACCACCAGAGAAGTCCAATAGGCTTTACTTTCTAAGAGCAGTTTTAGGTACACAAAAGTGAGTGGAAATACAGAGAGTCCCAGATACTCCCTGCCCCCACATGTGGGGGTACTGTCTTGAGCCTCAGTTTCCTCATCTCTACAATGGGGGAAATAATAATCTCCTGCTTAGGCACCAGTGAGGTGATGCTTGTCTCCCGCCTTGTCATAAGTACTTGCCACGCAGTGGCTCCTTTGTCCTCTTGCCTGTGGCCCTTCTGATGCTGACCTTTGTCTCAGGTGACAGGAACGCCCTCCAGAGGCTTTGATGAGAAGGCGTACCTGGCAGCCAAGCAGCTGAAGCCTGGAGAGGACCCCTACAGGCAGCACGCCTTCAACCAGCTGGAGAGCGACAAGCTGAGCCCTGACCGGCCCATCCGGGACACCCGCCATTACAGGTGTGGCCTCTATTGTGCTGGTGGAGGGAAGGGCCGACCCCAGTTGGCTTTTCTTTCAGTCACAGGGGTTTAAGAAAATTTTAGGAAAATTTCCTCAGACTCAGTCCAGCTCCTGAGACATACAAAGCCTTCCTATCTGTTGTTTTCCTGGCTCCTCTTAGTTTCACTGACCTCCTGCAGGTCTGAGAGGCCCAAGGAGACCTCCCGGCCAGGCCACAGAGGTCCCTCAGTACCTCAGTCTGGAGTCCAAGCGAGAGTGGCTGGCCAGAGACCAGGGGAGGTCCGCAGCAGGCGGGTGAGCCTGGTGTTCCTGGTGCTTGGCTGGTGGTGCCCACGGGGCCAGCCCTGCCTGCCCTGTGCAAACAGTGGAGTGCTGTGCACCGCCCCCACGGGCATCCCTTTCCTTGCTCTCTGCCTGCCCCACTGCCTCCCACCCTTCCTCAGCAACTCCCAGAAATGCTTCCCGGTCTTGCTGTTTGTTCTCCTGGCGTAGTAGGTGGGAGAGGCCCTAGACCAGGACCCCAGGGCCTGGAGGCTCCGCTGACCCATATCTGGGCACTGAGGGCTTGGCCTGGATCCCCTCTGCCCTTCCCCCCACCCTCCCCGACTCTGAATTTTCTTGGGTGTTCACCAGGAAACTTAAAGGCGGAATTCCTCTTGGGGCTACACACATTTTAAAACGAGACTCCTCAAATCCAGGCCTAAAAAATAGGTGCTGGTTGGTGACGCAGGCCTCTCCTCTTGCCCCAGTGCTTCTGGCCAGCCTTCTCAGAAGCCTGAGATGGATCAGGGGGTGCATGCGTGTGTGTGTGTGTGTTTGCACACACATATCTGTAGGGTCAACAAAGAAGGTGTTGGCGGTGGTGGGCAGGGCCTCCCCTGGCGGAGCCTGGGGTGTGGGGTGAGCCACGCTCTTCCCCTTCCAGGCCGCAGCTCCTGTTGGACCCCAGACTGTCAGGCCAGGTCCTGATGCAGCCCTGAATCCAGGGAGCCCCCATGAGGGAGGTCTTCCAACGACACCTAAAATGTGTGAGACAGACCTGCCAGCATCGCAGAGAAGACCCCACCAGCCCCAAACTCAAAGCACAGATGTGAGACAAAGCTTTTCAGAGGCTCCTGGCCCCTAGAAGCCATAAATTCCTGTCATCACAGATAAAAATCGCAGAGAAATGCAGGGTGGAGAGGGTTGAAGGGGCGAGTGGGAGAAGGTCAAGTCCACTGTCCAGATGGGGTGTGGGCAGGCTGGTCACCTTCAGGTGGAGAATGGGCATCACTGTCCACATTCCCTCCTTCCTGGGCACTTAGGATTCAGAGATACAGAACTGGGGCCCTAGAGGTCAGTGCAGGGGGCTGACCCCTTCTTCCAGGGCTCCCCATCTCAGCAGACCAAGCCCCTTCCAGCCCCCAAACCCACAAGCCTCTGGGAGGAGAGGCGCTTGGAACACATGGCTTCCTGGGCAGAGGTGAACCTCTCCACCCCTCCTCCTCCCCCACATCCCCTCTCGAGGAGAATTATTTTAAGGCCTCTCACGACTTCTCCTGTGGGGGTCCCAGGCTAGAGGAACTCCTGCCTGTCTGACCCTGTCTGCTCTGCTGGACAGGAAATGGGCCTGGGAATTTGGCCGTAAGCCGCTGTCAGTGGAATGAATGCCGTAATGAAAAAATGATCGTGGCTGGAATAGTCAGGGAGCAATTGTAATAAAGAAGATTGCTATGAAAACCAGGTCTGCGGCTGCCTTCCCGCCGGCCCCAGGAGCACGAGTAAATGCATTCACAGAAGCATTCTCAGAAATGACAGCACTGAAGGCTGGCAGGGATGGATCGTTTTAATTCCCTTTCCAGAAGACAGGGGAGCCAGGGGGCCCAAAATGTGGTGTCTGGAGAAGGTGGGAGCACAGAGCTGCTAGGGGAGGGAGTGGGCTGGGGGGAACTGCCTTTGGTGTCTCCTCAGAGACTTCAGTTTACCCCCTAGATGCCTCAGGGCCCATGGGAAGAGCGAGGGCACCCTACCTGCTGTCGCCAGCCTGGCTGTTCACGTTGGCAGTGAGAGGGAGAGATTCACGGGAGGGCAGGATGGGGGCAATTCCTCCCTAGATCCCACCAGATGTCAGGAGACAGGCGACAAGAAGGAAGAAGCTACAGAGAAAGGCCGTTTTCCCTCTTCTCCCCTCTGCCATTTTTTCTGTTTTGGCTGTTGCATTGGGGCAGGGAGCTCTGTTGGTTGGTCCAGGTTGGTTCTGTCTGTGTGCCTACACACGTCAGAGCCTCCCTTAGCACTTCAGTGACCGTGGGGCTCCGAGTGATCCTAGGACTGGGGTGAAGAGCCCCTGGGCCTGGGAAGTTCCCCCAGCCTGTGCTTTCCCTCCGAGGACTCCAGGCTGGGCAGCCTGAGTGGGTTTGGGGGAGCAGGGCCTGCGCCCAGCCTCAGGGGCAGCAGACTGGACAGAGAGAAGCCTCAAGCCTGGATGCCCCCAGGATGTCCCACAGCTGCCCTCTGTGCTCTCTGCTCTCTTCTCAGTTGTCCATCCGTGTCCTACTCCTCGGAACTGCCGGCCACCAGCGTCATCATCACCTTCCACAATGAAGCCCGCTCTACGCTCCTGCGCACAGTAAAGAGGTAAGCCCTGCCTCATCCCTCATCTCAGTGATGCTGCTCCCGCAGGCCTCGGGGATCTGCTGGGCCCGGGCAAGGGAGGACACTGAGACTGCGCATTGTGGCCAGACAGCCTGAAGACCCATGGGCACTTGGGAGGGGGTTTCTGCCCTTCTGAGAAGCTGGGGTTAGTGAATCAGGGTCAGGACCCAAGAAGTCCAACTGTTAGTGAGATGCATGAACACAAGGTCAGGTCCCCAGGACATGGGCAGAAACGCAGGGGCCAGGAGCTGATGGAGGGAAGGATGGAAGTGAGGCCTCAGGTGGATGGGTGCCGGCCCAGTGGGTACCTGAGAGCAATTCAGAGAGAGATATCCCTTCTGTCCTCCTAAGGTTGGCCCTGTGGTCAAGTTTGACTTCTAATCACCTTGTTTCTTTAATGATAAGAATGGGATTCAGAAAGGAGTACCCAGTGGTATTCCAAGGATTAAAGAAGCTTGGGCTTTCTTCATGGGGAGTGAAGGAAGAGGAAGGATGTCAGGAGGGAAAAGCTGGGGTGGGGGTGCTTTCTGAGAACACCCATCCTGACCCATTAGGTCAGAAGGAGCCTCGCCAGCTTTCCAAGCAGGCAACATCCAGGCCAGCAGGGGTTGCCCTCTGGCCTTGTTGCCATTGTTAAGCCCAGGCAGCTAGAGCAGCTATGGGTCCTGCCTCAACTAAACTAGGACAGTCCCCACCCACCACCTGGGGTGAATCTCAAGTGCCCGAGGGTCCAGGCAGCAGGGTCAGCAAGTGCTTGGAGGAGCCTGAGGAACATCCTGCCCCTCAGTCACTGATCAGGGCAAGAAGGATTTGCTAGCAGCTGCCCATGGCCAGTGTGCTGGCCCCCAAGGTGGGGGGTAAGGGAGTTGATGATAGGAAGAAGGAAGTAGAAGGTGGCCCCTAAACCTGGGCTCATCTGTCTTGGTCACTACTCCAGCGTCCTGAACCGAACTCCTGCCAGCCTGATCCAGGAGATCATTCTAGTGGATGACTTCAGTTCAGATCGTAAGTATCCATCTTCTTTTTTTGCACCACTTCACACCCCATTTCTCCAGAATGCTGAGGGAGGCACTCTTGAAATAGTCCTGGCCACCACAGGCTGACGTCTGCTCGTTACCAGGATCTTCAGTCTTTACTAAGTGCCTTTCCTGGCTCTGCTCCTTGGTGCCAAAGGAGTGGTGTTGCTTTGATGGGACACTAGTGAGATGACATTTTAAAAAATAAAACATCCGCAGCATCCTTCATTATCCAGCTGCTGTGTGCAGAATATTGTCCCCACAAAATGGGCTTCCCAGGTGGTGCTGGTGGTGAAGAACCCACCTGCCAATGCAGGAGATGCAAGAGAAGTGGGTTTGATCCCTGGGTTGGGAAGATCCCCTGGAGGAGAGCATGGCAAACCATTCCAGTATTCTTGCCTGGAGAATCCCATGGACAGAGGAGCCTGGCGGACCTCAGTTCATAGACTTGCAAAGAGTCTGACATGAGTGAAGCAACTTAACACAATCTAGCTCAGAGGGTGTTGGACTGGAGAGGTTGTTGGCACTCTGTGGCACCCCTGGGGGTTATGCCACAAGTACAGGCATTCCTCTGTCTGTCCTGGGAGTAGGGGATGGGGAGATGACCTGTCCCCCAGTGGAGAGGACCACACCTCACCTTCCCAGCCCTTTCCCTGGGCCTGGTCAAACTATATGTGGTCTCATGTCCATATCTAAACAATCTTGCTTGCTTCTCTCCACCCTCAGCCGAAGACTGTCTGCTGCTAACCAGGATCCCCAAGGTCAAGTGCCTACGCAATGATCGGAGGGAAGGTATGTCCTTGAATTCTGGGTGCTACTGTAGACCCATTTTGGTCTAGACTTCTGCTCCCTTTTGATGCCATGTTATACCAACCAAATGTAGTCTTGCTGCATTCCTAGTGGCAAGACCAAGGTCTGGGGAAAGACTCTCTTGCTGTCTTGGAGCAGCCCTTATCACAGCATGACTGTAGGCAAGTAGCTCTACTTCTGGCTGCCTTAGTTATCTCTTCTGAGAAATGGGACTAATAATATACTCTTTCTGCCCTGCATAGTTATTGTAAGGATTAAATGCTTTGAGAAAAGTACAGGGCAATACAGAGCAGATGTACTTGGAGCATCAACAATGGCATAGGATTGTGCATGACACTCTAGGGAACACAAAAGAAGTTTACACGTGGTCCCTGCCCTCAGAGAGCTTATTATGGATTCCAAGGCTGGTGTAATTATATAGGGGTAGGGAGCTAAAGGAGAAGGGAGTGATCTGGGAGGGAGCCTGGAACGGGTGAGGGAGTTGAGAGACAGATGAATGGGGAGCAAGAAAGAGCATTTTAGGCCCAGAGACTCAGCAAAGGCATCAGTCAGGCCTGGGTATATGTAGTACTACCAGCCTCTTGCTGCCTTTCCTACCTTCTCATCTCTGCTCACATTCTCACACTCAGTCCTTGTAACAGCCCTTCATCCTGTTTTACAGATAAAGGAACTAGGGTGTAAGAAGGTTCAGTAATTTGCCTGGAGTGATGAACCAAGGAGCCAGGATTCCACCCCCAGCCAGGGGGCCCACACTCACAGCCCAGCCTCTTAAGCTTCCTTTTCTTATTCTCACTTCCTGGGAGAATCCGACCTGGTCAGCACAGGGAATAAGTGGGATGAGGACAGATGATGGAGGGCCTCGAAGCTAGGGAAAGGCATTTAGACTTGGGAGCAGAGAGCACTGACTCCAGCCTGTCTTGGTCTGGAAGACTCTCTGCAAGTCTTACAGCGTAGTGCAGCCAGAGGGGAGCACCCTGGGGTTCCTCCATGTTGAAGGGGAAAGCGTTTTGGTTTCTAGTTCCCCTTAGGTACCAAACCACACTTTATTGCCACTTCGGTTCACTAAACTCTTGACTGTTCATCAGTGTGTCCCCAGAGCCCAGTGTCTGGCCTCTACATGGGGGCGAGGAGTGGCATTCAGAGGTTGATGGATAGGTGGATAAGAGAAAGGAAGAAAGAGGGAAGAAGTCAGCAAATATGAAGAGAAGTTAAATCACAGTAACTCGGAGGAAACCTGAGCCCTAAGGGGCAGAGAGCCCTGAGCCTTTGAAGGGACGGCTGAGCAAACTGGCTGAGTCCCACCCAGCACCACCATGTCCCTCCCACTTCAGGGCTGATCCGCTCCCGAGTTCGTGGGGCAGACGTGGCGGCAGCTGCCGTCCTCACTTTTCTGGACAGCCACTGCGAAGTGAACACGGAGTGGCTGCAGCCCATGCTGCAGCGAGTGAAGGAGGTAAGTCTCTCTGTCCCTGGGGGAGCTCTGTCCCTCAGGACACGCCCACCATGTTCTTGGCATTGTGGGTGGGGAGGGTATGAACTGTCTCTTGAGAGCTGGACAGGCAGAGTTAGAAACTAAGTGATCTGCTCCCTCCTGAGTGACTTCATTTGTGGGTGAGCCATGCAGCTCCTTCTGCGAATGAGTGGTATTGTTTTCCTCCTGGGTGAGTGATGAGGAGTGGAGGGTGGGGGGTCCGACTGGGAAGCCTGCGAAGGAGGGAGGAGAGGACATTGCTCTCAAGCAGAGGGCCTTCCCATGCGCCCACTGTTCTTTGGAATGGGGAGGATGTGGACACATGGAACCAAGGATGAAGTGATTACAGCTCAACCATAAAAGACAGAGAACCCAAATTAAAAATGAGCAAAGGATTTGAATGGATGTTTCTTCAAGGAAGACGGACAAATGGTCAACAAGCACATGAAGAGATGGTCAACATTAAGTCATTAGGGAAATTCGAGTTAAAACCACCATGAGATGCTACTTGATACTTCCTAGGAGGGCTCATCAAAGGATGGATAGTGCAACTGCTGGTGAGGATTTGGATGAATAGGAGCCTTTGTGCATTGCTGGTGGGAATGTCAAATGGCAGCCACTTTGAAAAACAGATTGACAGTTCCTCAGAAGTTTAAACATAGAGTTACCATATGACCCAGCAATTCCTCTCTTAGATATATATACTCACGAGAAATGAAAACATGCCCCATACACAAACTTGAATCCAAGTGTTCAGAACAGTGTTATTCCAAATAGGCAAAACATGAAACAAACTAATGTCTATCGACTCATGAATGGGTAAACAGAATGTGATACAACCATACAGTGGAATACTGTTCAGCCATAAGAAAGGAATAAAGTACTGATACGTGTTATAGTATGGATGAAAACTATGCTCAGTGAAAGAAGCCAGTCACAAAAGGCTATAAATTATATGATTCCATTTGTATGAGATGTCCAGAGTAAACGAATCTGAGGAAATACCAAGTGGATTCATGGTTGTCAGGAGCTGGAGGGAGGGGAACGGGGGGGTAACTGCTAGTGGGTGCAGGGTTTCTTACTGGGGTATTAAAGTATTCTGGATTTAGACAGTGGTGATGGGGAAGGAAAGTCATGACCAACCTAGATAGTATATTCAAAAGCAGAGACATTACTTTGCCAACAAAGTTCCGTCTAGTCAAGGCTATGGTTTTCCAGTAGTCATGTATGGATGTGAGAGTTGGACTGTGAAGAAAGCTGAGCGCCGAAGAATTGATGCTTTTGAACTGTGGTGTTGGAGAAGACTCTTGAGAGTCCCTTGGACTGCAAGGAGATGCAACCAGTCCATTCTGAAGGAGATCAGTCCTGGGGGTTCTTTGGAAGGAATGATGCTAAAGCTGAAACTCCAGTACTTTGGCCACCTCATGCGAAGTGTTGACTCATTGGAAAAGACTCTGATGCTGGGAGGGATTGGGGGCAGGAGGAGAAGGGGACAACAGAGGATGAGATGGCTGGATGGCATACTGACTCGATGGATGTGAGTCTGAGTGAACTCTGGGAGTTGGTGATGGACAGGGAGGCCTGGCATGCTGCGATTCATGAGGTCACAAACAGTCGGACAATGACTGAGCAACTGAACTGAACTGAACTGATGGTGACATGACCCTGTGAATACACTACAAACCACAGAACTGTACACTTTTAAATGGTGAATTTTTAGTATATCAATTATATCTAATAAAATTATTATATAGTGTGAATTATATCTCAAAACGAAAACAAGTCTATAAAAGGATAAAGTGAGGCCCCCACAGAACACTGTGAGACCATGGATGGTCTCCTCTGATCTGCCACATCCCACATTTTTGTCATCCTAAGACGGGGTGTGAACTGAGGGACAGAGCTAGATTCAAAGTTGCAGACAAGAGCAATTTGAGGGTCAGTGCAGACAGAGAAGAAAGAAGAGGCTCTGTTCCTTGTCCCTCCATGGAGGGAGAAGAGAAGAGAGCAGACATCCTGCTGATGAAGGGCGATTAAGTTTTGCACGTGGTATATGATAAAAATCCACGACCACCACTCTCTCCACATCCCCCACCCCAGGAAAAAAACCCTTTAGTAAAACTGGCATTACCCACCAATATTTTGGAGGTGGATTTGTGTCTAGGAGGTGGTGGAGGGAGTATGAGTCTGACCTTGAAGTGGAGGTGGCATGAGAGGAGTGCCATCCAGGTTCCCCAGGGACTGCAACAGGGTCACTACCCTCAGGCTGCTGGTGGTCTAGTTGGGAAGACTCAACCCCAACATGTGCAAAGGTGGATGACAGTTAGTAAAACAACAGTTCAAACCAGCTACAGAAAAGCCACCTCAGGCAACATCTGATTCGTTGCCCCAGGAATTGTCTGGACTATAATTGCGAGAGCAGCTTAAAAAGAGGAAGAAATCCTCCGCCTGCAGCAATCAGGGAGGGCTTCACTGAGGAGGTGAGATCCCAGCAGGGCTCAACATGGTGTTAGAGGGAGAGGCTGGGAGAGCATTGTGCCCGTGAGACCCAAGCGGGACCTTCTGTGAGCCTGGTGTGGTGATGCAGGACAGCTCCTGGGAGCCTGACATGTCCTTCAGGAGGTGCTGAGTACCTCATGCCTCGAGAGAACTTCACCAAATAGGCAGTTGGGGCTTTTTTCACAGAGTCCCTGACCTCACACCACCTCATGTGTCCTCCCCTAGGACCACACCCGCGTGGTGAGCCCCATCATTGATGTCATCAGTCTAGATAATTTCGCTTACCTTGCTGCATCTGCTGACCTTCGTGGAGGTAGGTCCAGAGCATCTCCAGAAAATGAGACAGTATCTCCCTGCCCTTTACCTCCAGAAAATGAAAGGAGATTGTATGGAGCTGTGGAGTTGGGGATGAAGGGCCAGAGCTGGCAGTTGGAGGCTCCTGGCATGATGCGGGCAGAGTCAAGCTAGTCTCCAATCTTTCCCTGCCCCCAAACTTTGACACATCCTTCTCAAATACAGCTGGCCCATAGAGGATGGGCACGAGTCCTGGCAGAAGAACATGATATGACAGCTATCTTGGGAGTGGGGAAGGGGGAATCCTCAACTTTGCATGGATTCCTGACTTGTACACCCCAAAATGGTGTAGACTTGGCTGAATACAGTAGCTATTAACCACATTTAGCTATTGAGCTCTTGAAATGTGACTCCATTTTCAGTGTGAATTGAGATATGTGGTAAGATAAAATACACACCAGGTTTTGAAGACTTAGTTTGAAAGAATATAAAAAATCTCATTAGTAATTTTTTGTATTCATTATGAATATGATCATCAGTTTGAAATGATAGTATTTTGGATGATCTTGCATTAAAAATACATTATTCAAATTAATTTCATATGTCCTTAGTTTTAGATATGGTTACTAGAAAAATTTAAATTGCATATGTGGCTTGCATCTCCAGCTTGCAAAGTATTTCTTTTGGACAGCTCTGATCTAGGCTTTAGAGCCATGCTGTACAATACAGTAGACAGTAGCCACTTTGGGCTATGTACATTCAAGTTAATTAAAATTAAGTAAAATCCAAAACTCAGTTCCTAAGTTGCCCCAGCAGCACATTAAGTGCTCAATAACCACATGTGACTTGCGTCCACCATGTTGGACAGGGCAGATGTAGGACATTTCCATCAATGCAGCAATTTCTACTGGGTAAGCAGCTCCAGAGAATCTGTGGCCAGGAGCTAATGAGCAGAGTGGATTTCCTCTCTGGGCCTCAGATTTCCAATGGACACAGTCATTAGTTAGATGTTGAGGATGAATGGGAGGGAGCCAGGCATTTATCCTTTGGGAAATCACCTCAGGACCTTGGCACTTGCTGTTCTCCCTCCTAAAGTTCCCTTTTCCCATCAGTCTGCATGGATCAGCCCTTCATTCAGGTTTCTACTCAAATGTCACCTCATCAGAGAGTCTTTCCTGGGTACCCTTATTAGAATAGCATGCACGTGTCTCCTGTCTTTCCTTTCTTTCTTCCTTTCTTTTTTTTTTTTTTTTAGCATTTTCAACCCAACTAACAGGTTATCCAGTTATTGATTTATCTTTGTAAGTCTTTGTCTTACCCATTAGACTGAAACTCCATGAGGACAGGGATCTGTCTTATTCCGAATGAAGGAATGACTACACCAATCGGCCAGGGCCCTCTGCAAGCAGGGTTCTGATCAAGAGAGACTCTCAGGGGGCAGAATGAGGGGACAGGAGCCCTAAGCCCCATCCTCACCCGACTCTGACCCTTAGGATTCGACTGGAGCCTGCATTTCAAGTGGGAGCAGATCCCCCTGGAGCAGAAGATTGCCCGGACAGACCCCACCAAGCCCATAAGGTCAGACCTGCTGTGGCTTCTGGGGAGACCTGTCTCTTCCCTGAGTCAGAGGCTTTGGAGGCTGCTGGGGGCCGGTTCAGTCACCAGGGCTCCTAGAGGTACACAATCTAAGGGCTGACTCTGTTCTGAGCCCTGGGGAAAGAGATCATAGACCAAAGGATGGGCCAGACATCCAGCCCCAGTGACTCTGCAAGTGGGTGATTGTAGGGTAACTGGCCTGAGCCCTGGGGCCATCTAGAGGGGCTCAGATTCTCTAGCTAATGTATTACCTCTTTCCTCTCCTTGCTCCCAGGACGCCTGTCATAGCTGGAGGAATCTTCGTGATTGACAAGTCCTGGTTTAACCACTTGGGAAAGTATGATGCTCAGATGGACATCTGGGGGGGAGAAAATTTCGGTAAGTTGAGGAATAACCACAATAACAATAGTAGGCAAACCCAGATTGAGTGTTTTCATGTGTAAGGCCCTAGGGACTTTATACACATTGACTACTTAAATTCTCACAACGAATCTCTGAAGCACCATTCTACTGGTAAACTGAGGCACAGAGAGGTTAAGTAATTTGTCCAGAGCCACGTATCTAGTAAACAAAGAGGTGGGGTGGTCAGGGAGAACCCGTGGCCACTTGGCTAGACATGTGTGGAGGAACTACGTGGCTGTTTTTCTACCAGAAATGCTGGAGGAGAGGTGGTATGCAGTAGACGGTGGTGGTTCAGCATAAGTAATAGAGTCAGACCCTATTACTGGGTGCAAACCCCGGCCCTACCACCTACAAGCTGTTTGGCTCTTGGTAAGTGAAAGCCTCTCCGAGCCTCAGTTTCCCCAAGAGGCTGTCATGAGCACTAAGAAAGAGGATGGATGAAGGTACTGGTGGCCATTATTATTACTTATGAAGCCATAGGGCTTCCCAGGTGGCTCAGTGGTGAAGAATCCGCCTGCAATGTAGGAGATGCTAAGAAACTAAGGTTCGATCCCTGTGTTGGGAAGATCCCCTGGAGCAGGAAATGGCAACCCACTCCTTTCTCGCCTGGAGAATTCCGTGGACAGAAGAGTTCATGGAGTTGCAAAGAGTTGGACGTGACTGAGCACGCACGTGCACACACACACACACATACACAATACCATAGGAACCCTTTAGCCCCACGAGGAAAGAGTAGAGGCAGTGAACCTCAAGGGTTGCTGGTGAGGTTCATGAGACAAAGGCTGGATACAGATGGAACACTTGATGTAGGGGTTTATGAAAGGGGCTGTTTGCATGGTGTGGACAAGTTATAGGGAACCACGAGGGACAGGGTAGGTCTCGGCTCATGACTTCTGGGGGGTGCAGCCACCCCTAGGTCTGAAAGATGGGGACAGAGCACTCCCCAGTACAAGCTATGCTCTTGGGGTGCCTGCAGTCAGCCCACACACCAGGTGGAAGTTGTCAGGGGATGAACATCCACCCTCACTCTCCCCCTGCCTGCAGGCTGAACCTATCCTAACTCAGGAAGGAAGCCAAGGGGTGTGGCCCACACAGTAGCCTCCCAGATGAAGAGCAGGGTAGAATAAGGTAGAGAACAAACAATCCCAGAGGTTCTCCAGGAGCTGGGGGGGAGAGATACCAAGAAGCCCATAAAAGACAAAGGCCCGTCCTTGCTGTTCCTGGACCCACTCAGTCCTTTGCAGAGCCTTTCCCACTGCTTCCCTTTTCATCCTGACCCAGTTTCTTAAGAAGTAAACAGGCCAGTATCTCACCCATCTGACAGGTGGGGAAACAGGTGGACGCCACCTTCCAGATGTCAGTCAGGAAACTCCACATCTGACAGGTGTAGGATAAGCATCTTTACTGGAGGGATCACTTCAGTGTGGTCAGGTGTGATCCAAGTCACGGTCTGTGCTTCTGGGCTGGGAGGACCAGGTCTTTCTTCCCTCTCGGACTGGGACAGTGGGGCAGACGGGCACTGGGGCTTTGACTCAGAACCAGCTGGAGTGGAAACAGGCATGGAATTTTCTCCCCTTTGTAACTTACTCTTGGAAATGGTTTCTAGGCAGGCATTCGGAGGAGTCAGTGCTGGGAACTGGGGTGCAGTGACCCTTCCATTCTGACCTCCTTTCATGTATTTTGGGCCAAAGTGACCTCTTTTGTGTCCTCGGTCTCAGCCAGAAAGGAGCTTTGGCAAAGCCAGTTTCCTGTCTCAGAAAGCTGCAAAACTAAGGATCTCTGCTGCGTCCAGAGGCCTTTTTCTTTTTCCCTTCCTTTTTTTTTTTTTTAAAAAAGGCTGGGGCCTGATAGAGAAACAAGTCAATGATCAAATAGCTAACTTCAAACTCTGCCTGAGGCCAGAGCTCAGTGGTTGGGGGAACTTGAAAGGTGAACCACTCAGTGGTTCTAGGGAAGGTTTTGTTTCTTCGAAGAAATTTAAAGAAATTCCCAGGCTAGCCCTGTAGCTCAGACATTCAACTGCTGGGACCAGTTTTGAGCCAGGAGACTCCACCGCTGGTGGGTTTGGGCCTTTTGTTCTGTTCCTTTGTGGAAGGATGGGAGGTGCCTAAACGGAGACTCCTTCCTGTTTCCCCTGAGAGAGCCAAATGCAGGCAGGCGCTCAGAGGCCGCCCTGAGCGGGGGTGGCAAATGTGAAAACCTTGGGATTCTCATGAGGCATCCTTTTAAAGTTGCATCAGATCATGTTACTCTGCTGCTCAAGACTCCACAAGGGCTCCCATGTCACTCAGAGCAAAACCCAAAGTCCTCAGACCATCTGCCCTTCTGTCGCAGGAAGGTGGACCCCTTCCAGGCCTGAAACTGGGCTCTTGTCTCACACTCGGAAATGAATTGTTCGAGGAGATACATGTGCTGGCAAAGCAAGAGATTTTATTGGGAAAGGACATCCGGGTGGAGAGCAGTAGGGTAAGGGAACCCAGGAGAACTGCTCTGCCGCGTGGCTCGCAGTCTCGGGTTTTATGGTGATGGGATTAGTTTCCGGGTGGTCTTTGGCCAATCATTCTAATTCAGGGTCTTTCCTGGTGGCGCATGCATTGCTCAGCCAAGATGGATGCTAGCGAGAGGGATTCCAGGAAGTGGACAGACACGCGGTGTCTCCTTTAGACCTTTCCCAAATTCTTCCGGTTGGTGGCTTATTAGTTCTGTATTCCTTATCAGGATCTCCTGTCATAAAACAGCTCATGCAGATGGTTACTATGGTGCCTGGCCGGGCGGTTTCAATCAGTGTGCTCCCCCTAACACTCCCCCTACAAGACACCCCACCAACCTCTTCCTCACTCGCTTTCCTCTAGATCTGTGCCCTTGCTGGTCCCTCTGCCTGCAGTGCTTATCCCCAAGGGCCATGTGACTCTTCCTCCCCTCCTCAGGCTTCAACTCAGCTGTCTCCCCTCACGGAAAACATCCCTAATCAGCCTAAAATTGTGGCCCCACCCCCAGCTCCACTCATTGTCCTCAGTTTTCCTGCCTGCTCTGTCCTCTTCATTGCGCTTATTACCATCGGACAGATATTATGGGCTCAGTGGTAAAGAATCTGCCAGTGCAGGAGACACACAGGAGCCCGTGTTTGATCCCTGGGTCAGGAAGATCCCCTGGAGGAGGAAATGGCAACCCATTCCAGTATTCTTGCCTGGGAACTGCCATGAACAGAAGAGCCTGGAGGGTTATAGTCCATGGGGCCACAAAGAGTTGGACACAACTAGACCATGTATTCTACTCATTTTCTTGTCTACCTGCATTTCTGTTTCTTATTTTACTGAGTTGTTGTCTGCTCTCGCTAGAGTGTGAGGGCTTCTAGAACAGTATCTGATAGGTCATAAATAGGTCCTTGATAAAAATCTACTGAATATACTAAAGAATCTGGTTCAAATAATGGGACTTGCTGAACAAAGTATGGACTTTACATTACGGTTCTGCAACTGAGTGTGGGGGTGACCTTGGAGAGGTTATTTAACATCTTTGAGCTTTATCAGTTCAGTTCAGTTGCTCAGTTGTGTCCAGCTTTTTGCGACCCCATGAATCGCAGCACGCCAGACCTCCCTGTCCATCATAGTCCTTATTAAAAACACAAGGATCATAACACCAATGTCATATGTTAGCTGTGAGAATTAGACATCAGCCATAAAGAGCACAAAGTGCTCAGTAAATGCATGATGGTTAACTGCTTTTGTTGTTGCCATTGTTGCTAGTAATGACAATAAGTAAACAATAATATGACAATATGGGGTATGTGGGATAAAAGTGAAAGTCGCTCAGTTGTGTCCGACTCTTTGCAACCCCATGGACTATTCAGTTCATGGAATTTTCTAGGCCAGAATACTGGAGTGGGTAGCCTTTCCCTTCTCCAGGGGATCTTCCCAACCCAGGGTTCGAACCCAGATCTCCCGCACTGCAGGTGGATTCTTTACCAGCTGAGGCACAAGGGAAGCCCAAGAATACTGGAGTGGGTAACCCATCCCTTCCCCAGCGGATCTTCCCGACCCAGGAATTGAACCAGAGTCTCCTGCATTGCGGGCAGATTCTTTACCGACTGAGCTATCAAGGAAGCCCTAACTGTTAATAGCGTAACAAAGTTAGCCTGGCAGAAATGGGACTAGAATGCAGATCTTCTGTCCCCAGTTCTGAATCTCAGTTGCTGAACCAGTTGCAGAGCTCTGACCAGGAGAAGAGAGAGAGAGGCCTGGCAAGTAGACCTAGAGAAGCCCATTAATATAGCCAACCCTGAAGGCGGTCCAGATATGCCAAATGTCAAGTCCTGGTCCCAGGACCACATCGGGAAGTTGCCTGGTGCACACAGGCTGGCCAGGAGGTAGTCCTGAGTCCTCTGCTCTCTGCTCTGCTAGTCACTGGGAGGGTTGCAAGCAGCTGTGCCAGGTGAGAGCCCCCAGACCTAACCAGGGACCACGAGTGTCCTTACAGCCACCTGGGGAGTAGGAAGAGGGAACAAGGCTGCAACTCATGCAAAGTGGTCTTTCCTTTTTCAAAAACTTAAAAACGAAAAAACAATGCTGTGGATGTTCTGGGACAAGAGAGAGGTGTTTTAATATCACAGGATGTCCAACTGTAGGGTTAAAATGAAAGAGAGGAAGAAATCAGAGGAGCTTATGTGAGGTCCAGCCAGCCACCAAGACCCTTGCCGGAAGTTGACAGAAGGACTGTTGAGTGGAGAACGGAGTGAGAGACTCGTGACATCCCCTTCTGGGAGGCGGGCTGACCACCGATAGCATCTCTTGGCTCCACTAGGGACCAGTCGTCATCTGTGAGAGCTCCTCCAGCATCACCACCACCACCAACCGGAAGTGTGTCTCAGTAGGGCCAGTGCACATGCGTGTGCGTGCTAAGTCGCTTCAGTCGTGTCTAACTTTTCGTGACACGAGGGACTGTAGCCTACCAGGCTCCTCTGTCCCTGGGATTCTCCAGGCAAGAATGCTGGAATGGGTTGCCATGCTCTCCTCCAGGGGACCTTCCCAACCCAGGGGTCAAGCCTGTGTCTCTTGCGTCTCCTTCATTGGCAGGCGGGTTCTTTGCCACTAGGACCACCTGGGAAGTCCCCAGTAGGGCCAGTGGTAGCTGTGAATGGAGACCACGAGGGCCAAGAGGGCAGTCTGGGCCAGCCAGGAAAATGCCAACCGGAGCGGCCTTTCATTTGCTTGGCATTGGTTTTCTAGCCTCTCAGTTCTGACAAGCAGATGTGTTCATCCTTAGCTCGTGTCTGGACAGGACTTTCTAGGCAGAGGCTGGAAATAATTGATGCTGCCCTTTGATTCAGTTTTCCTTCTGTTCATGATCTTGGTGTTCCTTCAGAACTTTTCCTGCTGCTCTGCCAGGGCTTAGATGTGGGGAATGTGTGTGGTGTGTGTGGAGGGGGTCTGTGTGTGGGATGTGTGTATGGAGAGTACGTGTGGTGTGTATGTATGATGTATATGTGGAGAGTATGTGTGTGGAGGGGGTATGTGTGTGGAAGAGATGTGTGGTATGTGTGTGTAGTATCTGTGGAGAGTGTGTGTGTGTGGAGGGAGTGTGTGCAATGCGTGTGGAATGTATGTGCATAGAGGGTATGTGTGTGTGAAGGGTATGTGTATGGTATGTGTGTGGAGGGTATATGTGTGTGACAGGTCTGTGTATATGGAGGATATGTGTGTGTATGTGTGTGTGGAGGGTATGTGTGTGGTATGTGTGTGGAGGGTATGTGTATGATGGGTCTGTGTGGGTGGAGGGTATGTGTGTGGTATGTGTGGAGTGTATGTGTGTGACGGGTCCGTGTATATGGAGGGTTTGTTTGTGTGGAGGGTGTGTGTGTGTGGAGGGTATGTGTGTGTGTGTGGAGGGGGTTTGTGGGATGTATGTGTGCACATTTATGGAGGGAGCAATCAGGAACACATGCAAAGAGTGGGTGCACCCCAGGAGCTCCAACCCTAGCATGTGCCCCCAAGAGGACCCCAAAGGCAGGGGAAGCCAGCTCCTTCCCACACACACACACACCCTCCACACACACACACCCTCCACAAACACACACCCTCCACACACACACACCCTCCACACACATATACCCTCCATATACACAGACCTGTCACACACATATACCCTCCATACACATACCACACACATACCCTCCACACACACATACCCATCACACACATACCCTCCACACACATACAGCACACACCCATACCGCACACACGCCCTCCACACACACACACCCCTCACTCTGTGGGGCTTGCCAAGGGGCCCCAGCCCCCCTGACGGCTGCTCTCTCTGCAGAGCTGTCCTTCCGGGTGTGGATGTGCGGCGGGAGCTTAGAGATCGTGCCCTGCAGCCGGGTGGGCCACGTCTTCAGGAAACGGCACCCGTACAACTTCCCCGAGGGCAATGCCCTCACCTACATCAGGTAGGTCACAGTGCAGAGAGCAGCACACCAGGAGCCGGGCACCTAGACCCCAGCCCTGGCAGTGACTCCTGTGGCTTTGAGCAACTACCCCAGTCTCAGTCTCCCCATTTGTCCCTTCCG
This sequence comes from Redunca redunca, assembly GCA_006410935.1. NCBI lineage: Eukaryota > Metazoa > Chordata > Mammalia > Artiodactyla > Bovidae > Redunca > Redunca redunca. Next base: position 22,850 of record SJYQ01003617.1, read on the forward strand.
TTCTGGGATCCTGGTACTTTCAGAGCTGGAAAGATGAAGTTGGAGGCGTCTCCTCCAGGCCTGTCTTGTCTTGACTGTCTTTTTTCATGAAGGTCTTGGAAAACTGGTGAAATGACCAACTGGGAGCTGCCCTCCTCACACTGGGTCCCAAGTACCGGTCATGGATGTTGCATCCTCACTCTGACTGGGTCAGCGTCTGCCCATCTGTGTTCCCAGCCACAGCAGGCACTTCATCTTGAAGGGGCGTGGGCAGGTCCTGGAAGACCACCCCCTTGCCCACTCTCCTGATTGCAAAAGCAAGGGGAGGTGGGAGGCGTGCCCGGAGCACTCTCCTCTTCCGAGGACAAGTCTTTGTCTTGTCAGACTTGCTTGTTGGCAGCAGGGGCTCCTCAAGTCTAGCTTATCAAATGGCCTTTTGTTTTGCTTCCCTTATTCCATTTTACTGTTTTTATAATTATGAAAGTAATACATGGTCACTAAAACTTCAAGCTGTATTCATGTATATTGTGTGTGTATATATGTATATCTGTACATATACTGTACATTATAATTTTTACTCTTCATATCACATAGAGAGAAAAAAGTGAAAATCCCTTTCACCGAGTCTTACACCTATCCACTTATTCTCTCCAAAAGAAACTACTGTTAACAGATTTCAAGCCTATCATTTCAGGTCTTTTTCAAGGCTGCCTAGTACTCTGCCATGTGGGTGTAGTTCATTATTCTCCTATTGGCCATTTAGGGCTGTCGCCAATGTGTATGACACAGATATTCTTGTATATGTCCCTTTGCCCAAGCGCTGGTGTTTCAGTAGAATAGATTCCTCTAAGTGGAGTGTCAGAGAGTATCCATTCCCGCAGATTTGATGGATGCTGACAGGTTATCCTCCAAAAACACTGTTCTTATGGATACTCCCACATCAGTGCCATTTTGCACACACTCCTGAACATCTCCTCGCCTGGTACTGCATAGAACTGATCTGGATCCCAACCCTAACTCTGTCCCCAACCTGGTGACCTTATTTTGCTTCTTCCTCTCCTTTTAGGAATACCAAGCGTACCGCAGAGGTGTGGATGGATGAGTACAAGCAGTATTACTATGAGGCCCGGCCATCGGCCATCGGGAAGGCCTTCGGCAGGTGGGCCCCTTCCCTAGCCTTGTGCCTTTGCTCACAACCTTAGTGAAATACTAAATCGTGTGTACTCCAGAGAAGCATTCAGGGTGTCCTGAGCAACTGAACCCCACACTCCTGGGCTCTTTGGAGACTGTAGGGTATACGAGACAGAGACAAGGTTCTGGTCCTGGAAGAAGAAGCAGCTTCATGGGGAGAAATAACCAGAGAGGGCTTGCTTATGCAAGCACTGCCCATCCACCAGCTGCCTGCAGGATGGATGTCTGTGGAAGTGCTTAAGGATGGCTGTCTGCAGAAAACACCGGGGGTTTTGGCTTCCTTGCTGTTTCAATCTGACGGTGATCTGTTAGCTTGTTTTCCTGCCCTGGACTCTTATGACTACAGTCTAATTAAGCATTTTCAAAATCAGTTGAGTATGACATGACCAGTATTTTTTTTAAGTGACAAAGAACTAGAACATTTCAGATTAGAACAGAAAATAACAGTTGATTGCAGTTGAGGATAGATACTGTTTTGTGAAACTCTTATTTTAGTTGTATGTCCATATATGCCCATGGGTATACTGGGTCACAATGTAAGATGTATGTATTTCTTACTTAATGTTGTGGTCAGAAATGTTTGAAAACATTATTAGTGGTCTTCAATGAATTTGCCTCTATTTATTTGTATCTATCCCTTAAAGAAAAAAAGTTATGTCATTCTTTGTTTTAGCGTGGAAGTAACATTTGCTGAGGGCATACCCCATGCTAGGCACTTATGTCTATTCATTTGACTCTCATAAAAACCTCTGGAGGTGGATGGTTGTACCCCAACTTTACTGAGAACAAACAGGCTCAGAGGGTGGTGCTGGTCTTCTTTCAGTGGCCATTATGATCCCTGGAGCTGAGCAAGATGTCCATGGACACATCAGACGGTTCTTATTTGCTCAATTTTTGGAAGAATATTTGAAACATGGTTTTCTTGTCGGTAGACGCTTTCTGCTCAGCTGGAATGCAGGAAAGGAAAACTGCTAGTACATTAAGGCTCTGCTCTCTCTGTGAAAATAAGCACCAGGCCATCGTATGCTCACTGAGGTCTTGAGGAGGAAGAAGCCAAGATTAAAGCTTGGCTCCACTTTGAAGAGAGAAATAAGGCATGGCCAGGAGCCCTGGGGCGAGCTTGTGGGTCAGAGAATGAAGTAAGGCTGGAAGACAGACTTGGATAGCTAGCTCTGGGAAGAGGGACCTTCCCCCCGGGGAGGTGGAAAGAGGGGGCTGACCTCCCAGGCTTCTTCCCACTGCTAAGCCTTTCCTCCTCCTTCTCCAGCGTGGCCACGCGGATCGAGCAGAGGAAGAAGATGAACTGCAAGTCCTTCCGCTGGTACCTGGATAACGTCTACCCAGAGCTCACGTGAGTGCCACCTGCAGTTCCTGCATCTGGCCTGGGTGGGGGCCAGCGGCGTGGGGACCCTTGACCCTGATGTCTCCCCGGCCCAGGCAGTCTGGCTCTTTCTAGCTGTTGGTGTTTGTCTTCATGTGATGTGTCTGGAAGAACCTGGAGGATGTTACCAGGAGTGAAGAGTAAGGTGTGGTAGGAGCGAAGAGTTTAACAGACTGGGCCTTAGAGCTAAAAATGGGCGTTGTCGGGACTTCCCTGACCAGTGGTTAAGACTCTGCACTTCCACTTCGGGGGGCATGGGAACTAGGAGCCCACCCAGAGCCAAAATTAATTAATTAAAATAATCTTGTAAAAAAGAAATGAGCATTGTCCCCTTAGGAAAGCAACAGCAAAGGCCGCAGAAACACTCACTTCCTTTGACTCTCTTCTCTCCCTTCTGGGAGTTTATCCCAAGGAAATAAAGCAAACGAGCAAAAAAACTGTTGACAAATAAATGGCCACTGTAGGCTTCTTGCCTGTGAATAAAAAATAGAGACACAACTAACAATAGGGGCTGGGTTTAGTGAATCATGATCCATTGACCTAAACAAATATTATGTGTCAATTAATATTATAAGCATAAACTGTGAGTAAAACATGGGGAAATGTTTGCTTCAGCAAATGAGGAAAGAAAGTGAAAGTGAAGTCGCTCAGTTGTGTCTGACTCTGCGAATGCACGGACTATAGCCTACCAGGCTCCTCCGTCCATGGGATTTTCCAGGCAAGAATACTGGAGTGGGTTGCCATTTCCTTCTCCAAGAGATCTTCGCAACCCAGGGTAAAATGAGCAAATGAGGAGCCAACATGCAAATGGTATATGTATGTGGGCTATAGGACAGTAAGCTGTAATGACTGGGGGGCCTGAGGGTGGGCAGAGTTGATTCTTTTTATTTCAGAATGCTTCTCGGCATCTTGCCTATGTCATTCCTCACCTCCTCCAGGTCTTGAGTCATCTGTCCCGCCTGCAGGAGACGCCCCTGAGCTCTGCGTTTGCAGACTGACCCTTCCCCAGCACTCCCTGCTACTTTTCCTTGTCACCCTTATTGTCATGGAGCTTCTATGTGGGCAATTAATGTTATTGTCATCTTCCCACATTTGACAGTAAGCTCCATGAGGCGAGAGGAATTTATCTGTCTTGTTCACTGCCTTATCTCCAGCCCCTAGAACAATGCCTGTCACAGAATGGGCACTCAATAAATAGTTTTATTTGATTTGATTTGATTTTGGTGTGCCAGATCTTGTTTTGGTGCCCAGGTTTTTCGCTAGTTGTGGTTCCAGGGCTTAGTTGCCCCATGGCATGTGGGATCCTGGTTCCTTGCCTAGGGATGGAACCTGCGTCCCCTGTGTTGGAAAGCAGATTGCTAACCACTAGACCACCAGGGAAATCTCTAATATTTTTTTCTAAATAAATTGCATAGTCAGTAAGGCTCAGTAATAACTTTGAAATTAGCATTCTCCCTTCTAGAACTGTCATCTCAGGAACAGGTGTCTCCCTAAGAATGCTGTCATGATTTTCCAGAACATTCTGCTGCTCAGAGCCTCCGTATCCTCAAAGGAGGCAAATCTTTGAGGGAAGATTTGATTTTGGGAAAACAGCCACAGTTAGGTTATTACCAAGTCCAGTGAATAACTTAGTTGATTAACCCAGATATTACAGTCCTGGGTCCCAAACACAGAGTGACAAGATGGAAACAAGTAACAAGAATAAACTGACTCTGTGAGCAACGTTCAAGGAATTCCAAAACAATTTGAGGGGCAGCAGCATCCTTGGAGAAAGTTGGCGGCCTGGATAACCCCAACTCCCTAGATGATGGCTGTGAAGGGAAGAACATTAGTTTATGAAAGTATAATAAATGAACAGCTTCCTCAAGTGGCCACTTTTAAAAGGATAGTTTTATTCAGACGTGCCATTTCTGAGCGAAACAGGCATAGTCGTGTCTTTATGCTCTGTCAGAGTTCCTATTATCTGGTTGGAGCCAAGGACTCCAGGCCTCAGGCAGGAGTTGGGGAGCCGTGGAAGGGGATTGAGGATGTACACCTCCTCCCACACCCCAGTCCCCATACAGTGCCCCACGTCATCCCCTGAGGACCGAGAGGAAGAAATATTGATAGTTTATAACTAGCATCAGTCTGGATCCATCACAAGACAGGAGAGTGGATGAAACCAGCCGTGCTAAATGAGGAGCATAAGTCATCTTCCCTTTGTTTTGTCACCATGTGGAAGCTTAAAAAAAATGAATTTTTGCTGTTAGGGTAGAAACTGCACTTCATTTATCCAGGTTACTCATCGCCAGTCTGTTCCTTCATGTTCTGCCTCGGTTCTTGGGGGCCTGGAGTGGATCAGATTGTTAGATAGAAAGGAGTTCTCCAGGCCCAAATGATACCGAGTTTCCTCCACAGGGGATCCTAGTAGTTGGGCCACACATGAATGTGGTCAGTGGGGAAACTGAGGAGGCTGAAGGGAGAGGCCTGTGCTTTCCTAGGCCTGCCTGCAGTCCTGCTATGGCTCGGCCGCTTTTCCAGATTGGAGTTCTGCGGCTGGCTTCAGCAATTGCTTATATATACTTTTATTAGGATGGTCAGGAGCAGTTGTGCAGGCTGCGCATTGCACAAATACCACATTTGAAGGGTGCTAGTCACACAGTATTGTACCTTTATTACAACACTTCCTGGCAAATGATGGTAAAAGTCTTCTAACAAAATCAGTATATTATGATGGTTTTCTAACATAAGTAAAGTGTCTTGAAAAAAGGATGCCTATTGCTATTTCTAGAAAGGCGTCATAAGGGCTAATGGGAGCCCTGGCAGCCCAGCTTCGAGGTGGTCCACAGAGAGGAAAGCAGATACAGACTTAAGAGGGCTGCCAGCAAACAGGAGAGCTTAGCCTGGCTCTGCCAGGAGGCACGGGAAGGGTGGTGATGGCCGTCCCGGCTGCTCCAGGGCTGCTGCCACATCAGACACCTCAGGGCTGCATCTGGCTGGTCTTTATTTATTTATTTTCAATTTATTTGGCTGCACCAGGCCTTCGTTGTGGCATGTGGGATCTCGTTCCCTGACCAGGGAGCAAACCCAGGTCCCCTGCATTGGGAGCGCAGAGTCTTAGCCACTAGATCACCGGGGAAGCCCCTGCATCTGGTCTTGCGATTGCTGCCTGAGCCCCAGGTTTCCTCCCAAAGCATCAGTGGGCAAGCTTTGGTGTCAATGACCATTGCCACACCTGGACAGTGCCCACCTCATCTCTGTAAGCTGATCGTCTTACACATCTTCCTAGGCAACAGCAGGTAGGGAGGGGAAGAGAAGAGAAAGGTCTGGAACAACCTTGGCTCTCAAAGAAGGCCCTGCAGGACTTGGTCTCTGTGTAGAGGGGAAATACAGTCCATTGCCCCTGGATGAAGCAGCAGGGGTGGAGCTTCGCCTCTCAACAGTCTTGCACCTAGCAGGTTGCAAACTTAAATCCTACAGTGATCAGATAGGTGATGTAAATAAGTCAAGTGAGTGGGGACACAATAGGGAGTGGAGGGGACTGTGGCAAACTGAAATGGGCAAGCCCCACCCATAGGGTGGACAGCTGCTGCTCATGACAGTGTGTTAGTGCTGAACCAGAATGCAAGTTTGATGTGACCTGACCTTCCTATATTTTTGAGAGAAGCTGGATTTTTCTGTGTAATGTTGAAATACTGCCAACGAATTAAAAGCACCAACGACCACACTGTGCAGGTCAGACAAAACCTGTCCAGGGTCTGATTTAGCTTGGGGGCCAACAGTTTGCAGCCTCTGTTTTCAAACTGCATACGACCTCTTGGAAGAGACAGGGGAGCGGTTCTGAAGGGGCGCTGCTGTCAGGTATATGGAGAGAAACTGGAACGTTCTCCATGAGCCTCCAGGGAAGCGGGTTGGTTCTGGAGCTCCAGGGGCTTCCTGTCAGCCCGGAGAAAGGGAGACCTGGTTTGGTTGATGTCCACATCAGAGACTGCCAGCAATGTTCTGATCTGCACCCCCCAGCAGGTTCTCTTCTTAACAGACGTGATAGAGGTAGATAAATTAGGCATGCGGTCAGACTATAAGCCTCCCTGATTTCCCATCACCTGACCTGTGGGTCCATAATCCAGGTGCATATATAACCTTCTAAACCCAGGAATACAAGCCCGTGTCAGCTGGGGCCAGCATCCCGTTTGGGTTTATTATCCATGGGGTAAGACAGTGTGTCTTATATTTGAGCTTGTGTGTGTGTGTGTATGCGTATGTATGTGTTTAAATATACTTTCCTGTCCATATAAAATGTTCTAATAATACACTCTTTTCAAAACCTACCTGTTTTACTTAACAGTATCTTATAAACACTTCCCCATATTACCAGATAGCCTTTCTCAGAGTCCTTTTTAATGGTTGAAGGGATTTCGACAGACGAATCAGAATTTACTTAGTCCCGTCCCACTCCAGTACTCTTGCCTGGAAAATCCCATGGGTGGAGGAGCCTGGTAGGCTGCAGTCCATGGGGTCGCTAAGAGTCAGATACAACTGAGCGAATTTACTTTCTCTTTTCACCTTCATGCGTTGGAGAAGGAAATGGCAACCCACTCCAGTGTTCTTGCCTGGAGAATCCCAGGGACAGGGGAGCCTGGTGGGCTGCCGTCTATGGGGTCGCACAGAGTCGGACACGACTGAAGCGACGCAGCAGCAGCAGCAGCAGCAGCAGTGCCTATTGTTGGATATCTAGGAATTTCCAGTGTTTTCAGTATAACCAGTCACTCTGAATGAGTATCATTTAAACTAAATCTCTGCACCCATCTATAATTATTGCCCTAGAATAGTAAGTTTCGGGAAGTGGGGTCATTAGGTCAAAAGTATGCACACTTTTAAGGCCTTTGATACGTGATACCACACTGTCCTCTAGAAAAGATGGGACAGTTTATGCTCCCATCTGTGGGGTATGAAAGGATCCAATCCCACAGCCACTGCCAACACTGGGTAGTAATATTTAACATATATAGATATATGCATATATATACATATATACACACATATACTTAAATATATAATTTGTATATTAGTTATATATTATACGATCTTCCCTGGTGGCTCAGAGGTTAAAGCGTCTGCCTCCAGTGCGGAAGAACCGGGTTCGATCCCTGGGTCAGGAAGATCCCCTGGAAAAGGAAATGGCAACCCACTCCAGTTTTCTTGCCTGGGAAATCCCATGGACAGAGGAGCCTAGCAGGCTACAGTCCATGGGGTCGCAAAAATCGGACACAAAGGAGCAACCAGCACTTTCACTTATATATATATATATATATATATATATATACACTTAAATATTTTATGTATACAAATATATAGAAATTTCCCTGGTGGTCCAGCGGCTGACTCCATGCTCCCAATGCAGGGGGCCTGGGTTCGATCCCTAGTCAGGGAACTAGATTCTACAAACTGCAAATAAGAGACTGCATGCCGCAGCTGAAGATCCTGCAGGCCTCAACAAAGCTCAAAGATCCTGCAGGCTGCAACCAGGACTCAGCACGGCCAAATACATAAATATTTTTAAAATTAATAAATAAATAACATATATGGCAAACAAACAATGGTAACTCTTTAATACATATTTCCTTAGTTATTAGTGAGACTGAACACATCTTTATATTTGTACATTTTACATTTGCCTCTTCAAAGCAACTCCTTCCTGTCCTCTCGAGATTGCCCAATGAGCCCACATCTGAGTCTCAGCTTTTCCTCTTTCAGGACTGGGGAGCTCTGGCTTCTGGTTTGAGCTCTCTCCCACCAGCTCCTCTCAGGCCTGATCTGAAGGGCAGTCCCTGGGGCTCCCAGAGCTGCCCAGAACCCAGGGTGGGGCAAGGCCCAGCCTTCCCAGGGGGACCCCTGCTCCCTCACCATCCCCTGCTCACCTTCCCCTGCTGCCAGGCCTGCCCCTCAGTGTCCCTCCCCGTGGAGACCTGGGTGCCCTGGGATTGCCTGGGCCCTGCTCTCTGGGTAAGCATGGGTCACCTCGGGGTTGGGGGTCTTGCTCTCTGGGTAAGCATGGGTCACCCCGGGAAGGGCAGAGGCCAAGCCTGATCGCTGCCTTTTCTTTCAGTGTCCCCGTGAAGGAAGTGCTCCCGGGCATCATTAAGCAGGGGACTAATTGTTTAGAATCCCAGGGCCAGGACACAGCTGGCAACTTCCAGCTCGGAATGGGGATCTGCAGAGGGTCTGCCAAGAACCCCCCAGCGGCCCAGGTACGTTGCTTGGGACCTCCAGGTCAGGCCCAGGAGAGGGGTTAGGGGCCTCCATCTGCCCAGTCTCATCCTCTCTCTTGTCTACACCCTCCACAAACCCACTTTTCCAAGGACCCTGCCAGCTGCCCCTCGCACTCTGCTCCTTGGGTCTGCTCCCGCCACACTCTACCCACGTTGTGGCCTGTCACACAGTTGTCCCCTGAGCACCACCTGCTTTCTGCTTGCAGGGGCAGAAATGCCACCCAAACAGAATCCAGTACTCTCCTCGGATGCAGCTGTGGGCAGCCTGCATAGACAGGCATCAGAGTGTCCAGGACTCCTGTGAACACGTGTCCAACATATGAGAGTTGATGCACCCATGTCAAACTAGAACAGGTCGTGGAGACCCCGGCATGGACCTGACCCCAGCTGTCCTGCTCCCATGTCCTATCTTTCTTCCCATCCCCTGAGCATCCTTTCATACATCCTCTGGCTGGCTCCAGCTAAGCTTCTCGATCCCAATATTTTATGATGAAAAAGTTCAAACATATAGAAAAGTTGAAACAATTGTACAGTGATTAGCCATCCACCCCTCCCTAGTATTTGTAGAAAATTCTACCAAAATACACAGTGTATTTGCTTTATCATCTATCTACCCATCTGTCCGTTCATTGCTGTATTTTTTGGCTCAGGCAACCCATTCCAGTATTCTTGCCTGGAGAATCCCATGGACGGAGGAGCCTGGTAGGCCACAGTCCGCGGGGTCGCAAAGAGTCGGACGCGACTTCACTTTCTTTCACTTTCTGCTCCTTATCTTGCAGGCGTGGCTCTTCACTGACCATCTCATCCAGCAGCAGGGGAAGTGCCTCGCTGCCACCTCCACCTCCGTCTCCCCAGGGTCCCTGGTTGTACTGCAGGCGTGCAACCCAAGAGAAGGCAGGCAGGTAAGCCTCCTTGCCCCCACGCACAGGTTGACCAGTAGCCTGGGGGAACATAGTGAAGGTGTGACATATAGACTCAAATAAGCCCTCCAGAGTGAGGACTGGGGGTGCCTAAGCCAGTATCCAGGCAAGTCTGTTGTTTTCCTCATGAGGAAGTACTTTGGGTAAACAGCTGTTAAATGTCCATCCCGCATCCTGTGAGCTCCATGCGGGCTCACTATTTTTATCTTGTCAACACTGTATCCCTAGTCCCTGACAACCAGTACAGCCAAAACAAATGTGAGGTTTTAATGAGAACCTGTGCCAAGGGTTTTACGTAGATCATCTCACCTAATCCTCCCAGCAGCCCAGCAACCTGGGCCTTAGTGTGTGCATGCGTGCGTGCTAAGTCGCTTCAGTCATGTCTGACTCTTTGCGACTCCATGGACTGTAGCCCGCCAGGTTCCTCTGTCCATGGGATTCTCCAGGCAAGAGTACTGGAGTGGGTTGCCGTGCCCTCCTCCAGGGGATCTCTCCAACCCAGAGATCAAATCTGCATCTCTCATGTCTCCCGCATTGGCAGGCAAGTTCTTTACCTCTAGCACCACCTGGGAAGCCCCAGGCCCTAGTCCTAACCCCATTTTAAAAGTGAAAAACTGAAGCTCCTTGAGTTTAAGAAATGTATCAGATCACACTGCTGTGAAGGGGTGGAGCTGAGATTCAAACCCAGTGTGACTCCTAAGGCCACAATCCTGTCCCAGCACATAGTAGGTGTTCAGTAAGTATCTCCTGACTGACGGCTGGTTAGGGAAACTGAGACACAGCCATGGTGCTTTCCAAGATGGCATGCCGGTCTCGTGTGAACACTGCCTTCTCTACTTGTCAAACTCTCACTTGCCCTGTTTTCACTAATCCTGGCAGACAAGTCAGGCTTGCCTGTTGAGGAAGAAACAGCTGCTCAGAGAGAGCAGTCACTTGCTCAGGGCACACAGCAGCAGGTGACAGAGTCAGCCCCGTGCCATTCCTGGCTGAGAGGGCTGCTCATCTGCCCGGGAATGGACCAGAAGGCCAAAATTCTGCTTCAACCCCTCCTCTGCCTGCTCCTTCTCGGTAGCCCCCACTGTGCCTGGCCCTGGCCAGCTTGCAGGGCAGTGAAGGGGCAGGAGGGTGCCTGGCCTCTCATTCAGCCGCCAGGGTTTTCTTACCTCCCCCTTTTCTGTTGCCTGGGTCAGCTCTTTCTTCAGGGATGACTGGCAGTTTGCTATTTCATTCTGGAAAAGCAACCAGATTCTTCCTCTCCTTCCAGCCTCCACTGTGAATGTGCTTGTGTGTGTGTGTGTGTGTATGAGAGAGAGAGAGGCTTGGGTGCCATGGTCTGCTTGCTGGCTGGGACACTGCAGCACGTCCTGCCAGCCCCTGCCTTCACTGCCCCTGCAGGGATGTGTGTCTCCAGGCTCCTCTTCACCTGGGGTGCTGGCTTCCGTGAGAGTCAAGCCTTGAGCCCACTCCCAGCCGCTCCTCGCTGAGGCCAAAATCAAGGCAGTAGCTCCCAGGGCAGCCACCCCTCTCTGTGTTCCCCTTCATGCTGACCCAGGACTCCTAGGAATCTCTTTGGCCACATTCCTGCTGCCCTGCAGGTCCTACAAGGCCCCCAACAGCGGAGCCCCTCTTCCAGAAGGACAAGGGTGAGCAACTGTCCCACTACCAGTGACTTCTCAAGTCTGGGCCTCCGTTCCTAGACCTCTGTTGACCCCATTTCTGAGGCCACCTGGGTATCAGTTGTGGGAGAGATACCTGTGCAGAGCGGTGTCACCCTCTTCACCTCTCTGAGCCTCCATCTCCTCACTTATAAAATGAAGGGCTGCCTCCCTGCTCTCCCTTGGAAGGAATCTACAAGAACTAAGACTGTGGCAATGAAAGGGCACCGTGAGATGGTATTTTTTCTCTGGCCAGGCTGGAACCTAGTGACCAGGAAACTCTGGGGGAGGGACCCCAAGACTGTGTCTGATGCCACCAACAGGAAATGAGAATCCCATGATTTGGGGAGTACTTCCTCATGACTGATCAATTCAGTCTTTTCATTCATTCTTCATAGAACATAACTAGATGAAAGATGGATGAAAGAATGGCATGGCTCAGCAATGCCCAGCCGGGGAATGTGGCCAGCCCCTCCCAGGGGGTCAGAGACTAGAAGACCACAGGCAGTAGGATGCTGTGAGTTCCAGAGGGACCAAAGGCCCTGTCCTGCCCACTGCCCAGGACCTTTAAGCCAGGAATCCCTCTCTGCTGGGACCACATGGGCAAGAAAGCCTTCTGTATCCCCCAGCCCGCACTCCTCAGGGAAATCCAGACCCTGCAGCACTGCCCCCACGCCTTCCACCTTGTTTCCACCTCCCAGATGGTTCCCTTCTCTGCCCACGCTGTGTCCCCCTGCAACTGGGGCTGCTCATCTCCCTTCTAACAGTGGCTCCAGCAAGTACATGGCCCCTCCCACCCAGAAACTAGGACCCCACCTGCAGCAGATCTTCAGCTGCAACCAAAGAAACTGTGCCTGTGTCTGAAGCTGGAAATGCAGATTTCTATGTGACGACTAAGCCAAACTTTAGATAAGCGCTGTGCAGGCCAAACAAAATCCACCTCTGGGTTACATGCAGCCCGTGGACCTCTGATCTAGACAGTAACTTCATGCCAACCTATGGAAGCAAGAACACATCAGGAGGGCTGTGTTTAAAGCTTGTATGTGGGGTACAGTGCCTCTTGTCCTCAGTGCAAAGGACACAGACTATTTAAATGGGACTGTGTCCTAGGGCCACTTAAACCCATGTGTAATGCGGGTACGGGTGTTATTATTATTATTAATCCTTGTTTTTCTCTCCCCCACCCCTTTTCTGCCTCTCCCCTCAGAGATGGAGGAGAAAAGCCTCTTTCATCCAGCATTCAGTCAGCGGCCTCTGCCTGGAGGCCAAGCCCGCCCAGCTGGTGACCAGCAAGTGCCAGGCTGACATCCCAGCCCAGCAGTGGCAGCTGTTGCCGCACACATGACCGTAGCCCCTGGCCTCCTGTACCTTTTGCATGAGACTTTGGGACCAGAAGGGGGTTGGGGTGGGGGAGTGTAAAGCGGGCCGTCTCCATCTCGTCACATTTCTGCCGGAATCATCAGCCAACACCGCTGCCACGACAGACGATGCTCCAAAGCTTGGACGGGGAGGACGCAGGGGAAATGCCCTGCTTGCTGTCCTGGCCACCACCTGGCCTTGCCTGGGGATAACTGGACTGCGACTGGGCAGCCTGGCCTTTTGTTACTGCCCTTCACCCTCCCAAGGCCTGGACAGTGGGGCCTCTCCTCGTGGGCTGGGGAAAAGGAGGAGAGCAGTCCCCCCGAGTCTTGCTGGGCCCCGGGGGCCTGCCTGTGGGGTCGGGCACAGGAGGAGAGCATGGGCAGCCGTGGACAGGAGGCAGGCGGAAGGCAGAGGGAGGGGCAACCTGTGGGCACGTGGGGAACAGGAAGAAGTGAGCCGCTCAAGGGTCTGTCCCAGGCAGGTGCTGGGTTGGGGGCAGGAGGGATGGGAGCCAGGGCCAAGGGTGGGTGAGCTGCAGAAAGACGGGAACAGAAAAAGCCGCAAAGCACGGAAAAGAATTGGTCTCGCCCGGGGACCTAGTTCCTCCCAGGNCCCCGGGATGGGTATCTCCGCTCACAGCTAGGAGAATATCACCCAGGCAATATCTCCGTCCTCCCAGGGGTCTGGCGCCCCCGGGCCTTCGGAGGATGGTTTCCAGTGGGGCGTGGTCCTCTTCCCACGAAAGAAACAGGAAAGGAGGCCTGGAGAGGAAGGGCAGGAGTTCACGGTGTTCGCAGCCTTATCCTGGTGAATGTTCGCAGTGTCTGTGGTATTTCTGAGTCCCCTGTGATGGTCTGTTTCCTCCAGAACAGGAAGGGGGGGACCCAGGCAGCTTCTCTCACTTTAAAAGGTCTTCACAGTCAGGCTCTTAACAAAGACCTTGTGGTGGAGCAGGGAGGGGCCACTCTGTCCTGACCTGGCAGCTGGGCTGTGGGCAGCTGAGCTGGATGGAGGCTTTGGAGAGCTGGGAAGGGTATAGCAGGAGTGGGGACCCAGAGACTTCCATCAGCCCGGAGCCATCCCAGTCTGCCACTAGCTAGCTGAAAAGTTACTTCATCTCCCAGCCTTGGTTTCCTCACCTGTGAAATGGGTTCACTCATAGCTCTTGAGGGTTTTTGTGAGGACTGGTTTGTTTAATGACCACAAAGCTCCTGGCCCTTTCTACTGCTTAATAAGTGTGTGTTATTGCTGCTATTAACAAGCATTTTCTGAGTGCCCGCTGCATGTCAGGCACTTTGCCAGGGGTTAGGACACAAATGTAAACAAGACAGAAACGTTCTAGAACTGTTGTTCTAACAGAGGAGATGGACAGATACAGGCATGCGTGCATGCTGTCTCTTCAGTCGTGTCTGACTCTGTGACCCTGTGGACTGTAGCTGGCCAGGCATCTCTGTCCGTGGAATCCTCTAGGCAAGAATACTGGAATGGGTTGCATTTCCTTCTCCAGGGGATCTCCCCAACCCAGGGATCGAACCCAGGTCTCCTGCATTGCAGGCAGATTCTTTACCACCTGAGCCACCAGGGAAGCCCGGACAGATAAATAGGCACTAGATGATAAAACCACAGGGGAGGTGGCAGCTATGGGAGCACCATGGAGGGGCCTGGGAGCCAGGGAGTCATAATGCTTCCTGATTAGCTGGGCTCTACATTGACATGACCTTCTGGGTTTTACCTGTCTCAGGCCGGGTAAACCGTGGGCTGGGTGAGGCCTGATGAAGCCAACTGGCCATAGAAGCCCAGCCGGAGGAGACTCAGCGGCAATTACCCAGCGGTCTTGACTTTTTCCCCCAGTGCACACAGCATGGTGATGCTGTGGACCAGGCTGTAATCAGAGAAGAATTCTAGATAGAACTACGGCAGCCATTTAAACCCAAACAGATGTGTCGTCTTCTTCTTGAGCCAGTGACTATTCCTCCAGGGCTCAGTTTTCTCCGTCTGGGGAGGGCCGAAAAGGTGGGAAGAGATGGCCTGGAAAATGCAGTGATCCTTATGTGGAGAGCATGAATACAAATGACCGGGGAGGTGTTCAGAAAGACTCGATTTCTTCTTGCTCTCTTGCTCCCTGGTTCCGGTTATCTCTGACCCCTCAAGCAATCTGAAAATCAGACCTGTCTTTCAACAATTCTTCTTTCAAATAAGTTGAGTGTCAAGGTGCATCCAGATAACCTGCTGGAATCACCTGTGCTTGTTGGTGTGCTTGTGTCCAGGCTCCCACCTAGATCTGCTGACTCCCGGTTTCATCTGTGTGATGATGGGTGCCCCGGGTGACACTATGCTCATCAAGTTTGTACTGCTCTGAGCTGGGGGGAGTGTGGAGGCGGGGAGCCATGCCGGGGAGAGTCGGGCCAGCTGGCTGCAGACTGTGCACACTGAATACACTGGCCCCCAACCTCACTGCGAGAGGAAGAAGCCAAGGGGAAGGCATCGGCCCCTTGGGCTCCCTGGGAGCCGGATGAATGTGGAGACCAGGTTTGGGGCCAGAGCAGAGCCAGAACCAGCCCTCTCTTAAGAAGAAATGCCCCCAGCTGGGAGGGAGAGTCTGGAACCAGGAGAGGAGTCAAGGGGCCTCGCTGGGGCCTCTGCCACCATCTGGGTGAGAAGCGGCTGTCATGGGCTCTCTGAGGCCCATGTAGCTTGAAGCCCCCCAGCCCTCTAGGGCAGCTGCAGGGCTCCAGGCTCCTCTGCTTCCAGTCAAGAGTGGCTCTATCCCCGATGGACGCTGCTCTCCAGAGCCTGTTCTCCCTAGGGGTGGGAGTGTCGGCGGTTGTTAAGGTGAAATCAGGTCACAGTGAGAAAATGGGAGCTCCCACCCTGTGTCCCTCACCCTGCAATCCAGCCAAACTGCCCTGCGTCCTGTTTCTGGAAGCTGTAGCTTGCCTTCTCTTGTTTATACTTTTGTGTTTCTTCTACCCTCTACTTATCCCCGTGGATTGAATGTTACCCATTTTCCAGACAAATGCTGCTTCCATAAGGAAACCTGCCCTACCTTCCACCTGCCTGAAACCATCTCTCTGGCCTGTTTCTTCAGTATCTTGAATGTTCCTCTCTGGCTGCAGTGAGCAGCTTCTTCCTTATGCCTCCTTAGGCCAGTGGACTTGTCTTCTCTCTTCTATTGAAACGGGACTATAGGACCTGTGTCTGCCTCAGCCTCGTACTTCCCACAGCCAGATCTCGGACTACCGGTAAATGCTGGCTTGTCGAATGAATGAAATGAAAGATTATAGCTGGGTTTTGCTTGTTTTGTTGTGAGTGATAAGGTGTTTTTGCATTTAGGAATCAGAACATTGCATTCAGAAAGCACTCAATCTGTATTTGTTGATTTTTTCTCTCACTTTTCTTTAAAAGCTTGGCATCTTCACAGCTCCACGCTTCCTGCTTATTAGTCTCTGAGGCCCAAAATGAAACACGGAGGACGCCGGGGGCTGCCACGATCGAGCATTTCCTGGGATCCCAGAACAGAATAGGGCTACCACGCTTCCATGAGGTAGGTTCTGGTGTGGCCTCTTTAGGGATGAGGCAGTGGGGGCTGAGTCAGGAGAAGAAACTTGCCCAAGGACAAATAGCAAGGTTTAAACTCAGTCCCACAGAAGTGCAAGTGGTCCCACAGACGAGGAGCATCCGCGATGTGTGGGAACTTACTAGAAATGCACTCTTGAACTCCACCCAGACCTATTAAATCAGAAATCCTGGGGGTGGTGTTCAGCCATCTAAGTTTAACAAGCCCCTGGGGCATTCTCATGCACACTGGGGTTTGAGAGCCACTGGTTTGATGACTGAGGTGGTTCCTGGTCTCCTCCTGGACGGCGTGGGTTACCACCTGGCACCGAGGATCAGAGAGCTGACACTGTGTGCAGCAGGCCCGGCCTCTGCTAAGCGGGCTGCAGAGCTCTGGGCTGTGATGGATGACTCTGGGGCAGAGGGTGGGTGGGCACGAGCCTGGGCCATGGCTTGTAGCTGAGCCAGATGCTGCATGCCAACCTTGCTTTGTGTGATTTACGAGTTTCTTCCCCAGTACCAACCACAGATGGCTGACTTGGTTACAGAAGAGTTTCTACTCCAGAAGATTCATTAATCAGGAAATCAGCACTACGCCTCCTAAGCCTACAGGATGGGCATACGTTTTACCATGAGTTGTACAATTGAGTCCTTTTTATGGATCAGCCAACTGATGGCATTCATAACCTGTGTGTGTGTGTGTGTGTGTGTGTGTGTGTGTGTGTGTTAGTCACTCAGTCATGTCCGACACTTTGAAACCCCGTGGACGGTAGCTCTCCAGGCTCCTCTGTTTAAGGAATTCTCCAGGCAAGAATACTGGAGTGGGTTGCCATTCCCTTCTCCAAGGGATCTTCTCAAACCAGGGACTGAACCCGGGTCTCCCACATTACAGGCAGATTCTTTACCATCTGAGCCACCAGCGAAGCCCCTCCATAGCCAATACTGTCACTTATTCACGAGTGAGTGAGTCACACGTTTCAGCTTCTTTAATCCTAACAACAACTCTATCGGGTAGGTGTTTTATTATGACCCCATTTACAAACTAGGAAATTAAAGCCTAGAGAGGTTAACATACCTGCCCAGGATTACCCAGCTAAGTCACAGGTAGAGCCAGAATTTGAACTCATGAAGTCTGACCCAGAGTCCAGGCTTCTTCCTGCCCTTCATTGCCTTTCACATTTTAGTTCGTATCCTTGTACCAGCTTCTGTATTTTTGTTTCCCCATCTTGCAGTTAAGGAAAGTAAGCTCCCTTGTAAAGCTCTCAGTCTTATCCTGGATCCCAAATTTTGTCCCCCTATACCCACATCCTTCCAGGGCTGATTCTTAGATACCAAAGAGGTAGGGCGGGCTGGGGTTGGCTCTACTATCATCTTCTACAGATGTAGACACAGGTTGAGAGGCTGAGACACCCAGAGTCACGAGGTAGGAAACTAGGAGCCTCAGGAGACCTGAGAACACAACGTTCCGTGACGCAGTGACGGGCAATTGCTTACCGCTCTACCTGGTGCAAAGTGTCAGGAAGGTGAGACCCCCTGCAAGACCTAGCTCCCCAAGCCAGGGCCCTTTGCTACATACACTGTCTGCTGTCTCCCTGCATCCTGACCAGGACTACCTCCACGTGCTCTCCTGGCCTTAAGGTTCTTTGTTCTGCATTATTGATCCTTAGACGCTAGTCTTGTGCCTGGTCAGGTGGCACCTCCTTTTGCACACC
Organism: Redunca redunca; assembly: GCA_006410935.1. Taxonomy (NCBI): domain Eukaryota; kingdom Metazoa; phylum Chordata; class Mammalia; order Artiodactyla; family Bovidae; genus Redunca; species Redunca redunca. Next base: position 40,853 of record SJYQ01003617.1, read on the forward strand.
AGACTCTGTGGCTTCGTCCAGCTGGGCTGAGGACTTGGTTCTTTGCAGAGCCCAGTAGGTTCATCCACAGTTTTCACCAGGCACCTGGGTCTTTGTATGCTCATTAAGCAGCTGGGCTTATTTTAAATTTATAACCAAGTGTGTCCATCCCAGTCATTTCTTGGCTGCTATATTGTGCGACAGCAGGGGTGGAGAGGAGCGTCCCGGCCTGGCAGGAAGAGAACGACCGCTCCAGCTCTGGCTCAGCCCTTTATGAGCCAGGTAATCTCCAGCAAGCAGCTTAGGCTTCCTGAGCCTCAGGGTCCTCAACTGAAAAACAGGGGTGATGTGGGTGAAGGTCAAATGAGAAGATGTCTGTGGTCAGGTCCCAGACTAAAAAGCACGTACAGCCATCCAGGAATGATCGGGGAGCGTCTTTTTGACCCTGGGGCAGGCCAGAATGGCCAGACACCAAGGCTGTGGATTTCCCAGCTGCTAAGGACATTTTCCAGCCATCAGGACAAGATGGCTTATCTGCTGGGGCACGTGGGACAGGGAAGCCGACCAGGAAAAGAGGAGAAGCAGAATCCCAGCATCCACTTTGTTCCTGGCCGGACCTTGCTGATATGGTTCCAAAACCTTTCTGGTGGCACTTGCTTTGACCTTTGAGAAGTAGAGAAAGCCAATTCAGCAGCAGACTTGATGTTTCAACAAGGATTTGAGAAGCTTCAGACTGGATGGGGAGGGCAGGATGGAAGCCTGAAGGAGGGTTACGAAGCAGAAGCGGGGTTCCACCTGGGGTCCTCAGAGCAGAGCTGCCCCTCCTATCGGCATCCCCTGGCTGACATGCACCAGGGCTCGCGGAGTATGCTGCTTAGAGCAGAGGAGATGGGGGCTGCAATGACTGCCCTCGGCCAGGGTCCTCTGTCTGCGGAAGCCACACAGGGCACGGCCTTGCCACTCTCAGCAGGCCTGAGGGAGAGTAACAGGGCCACCCCTTGAGAAGGCCCCACAGATCCTAACTGATGACACAGAGAAAGCCCCTGTGTCACTGTTGGGAGGCCTCTTCCCAGCCCAGGGCCAGCTCTGCCCAGTGAGGCAGCAGGCTGAGAGCTGCGGCCTGGCTGTTCCTCTGGCTAGCTGGGCAACCTGCCCCAAGTCACCTCACCTCTCTGAACCTCAGTCCCCTGCCTGGTAAAACGTGATGAAACTACCTGCTTCTGAGGGATGTAGTGAGAGCTAAACGAGGTGACACTTGTGAAGGGACCAGAATAAACAAAGAAAACGGGGCATGGTGTTTACAGGGGCTTCCAAAGCCTGTGAGGGAAGAAGTGTTAGTCTTGTTTGCAGTTGGACCCCCAGAGTTTGACGCAGAGGATGTGATCAATAAGTGTTCGTAAATGAATGAATGAATGAGGGCAGCTCTGTGTGAGGCAAACAAGTCTCCCCGGGAAGCCCTTGATTCCATCCTCAGCCTCAGCCCTGGACCAGGTTTCCCAGGACTCCAAAAGGGCACATGCGTTCAAGATAGGTATGTGTCAGAATTGCACCCTTTGCAGGCAGAGGAGTCCAAGCAGGCACTGATCTGAGAGATGGACAAAGGATATAATTCATGGACAAGAATGCTGGGAACTTCCCTGAGATTCTCCACCTCCATCCCTAGCCGCTGGGGGAGGAGCCTTCCTAAAGGTTCCTGAGGGTCCATTTTCCTCCTCTTACTTTGAATCAGGGTTGTATTCGAATCGCCTGACTTTCTTACATTCCCACTAGAATGCAAACTGCATGAAGATAAAGACCGCGCCTAGCATAGCACCTAGCACATGGTAGATGCTCAAGAAATGCTTGTTGAATGAATGAACAAGAGCAAGAAGGCTGCTCTTCTCTCTATTCTGAGAGACTAGTCTTAGCAGGGTTCGGGGGTGGGGCATGTCAATTGTTCTCAGCTTTCTTATATAATATGGTTATTGATTTGGGTTTTCAGGGAATCAGGCGAGGTTTGACCAGTGAAAACACTTTTTCAGCAGGCACAGGGAGACCCAGTATTTGCAAGTTAATGCCAAATCAGTGCTTGATTAAACAGACAATGAATGTGAGAACAAGGATAAAACAGCAGAGATAATGCAGCAAATTCAGATGGGGATCACCTACCTTGTTAGAAAACTGCCTTACATACTAATGAATTCATTAAAGGCTAAGTCAGTGAAAACTGCAGCTTCGGGATTAAGGTTTTAGTTTAAACTGCCAGCAGAGAGAAACTGACAAAGGCTTCTCTGTGGTCAAAGCCTTGGTCTTCTTGAAGCTTTTGCCCAGGGCCATGTCTCAGCTCCTGGTGTTGGAGTCCTTAGTTTATTTGCATACAAATTGCAAACATCTACAAAGTCTTTGCTCAAGCAATTTTTAAGTAAAATATTATTGCTTCCCTGAAGGATATAATTCCTTGGTTTTCTCCTCAATATTCATCTCACTTAGCAGTCACTCACATTGACCCAGATTTTCCACCCTGGGAGTGTACAGGAGTGGGAGAAGCCAAAGGAAGGTGGAGCAAAGAAAGGCGTGGCTGGTCGGGCCATGGAACCTGCTTTATAGAATGCGCAGGACGGGACTTCAGTGGTTCTTTTTTTAAAAGATTTTTAATGTGGATCATTTTAAAACCTTTATTGAATTTGTTAACATTATTGCTTCTGATTTTTATGTTTTGGTTTTTCAGCCTTGAGGCAAGGAATGAATCCATACCCACTGCACTGGAAGGAAGAGTCTTAACCACTGAACCACGAGGTAAGTCCCCAGACCTAAGTGTTTTAAGTATTATTTCATTTGATTCTCAAGCCAACTCTTTGGGAGTTGACCTTATCATTATCTCCATTTGTAAGGAGGAAATCAAGTCTAGGAGATGTTATGTGAGTCGTGCTCAAAGTCACAGAGCTAGGAAACAGTAAGACCAGGACTCCAAGAATGACTGGCTCCAGAATGATATCCTTGAATCATATTCTCTGTAAATCATTTACCCTTTACAGAGCTCTAAATGTACCAGGCAGTCACCTAATGGATAAACTGTTAAGAATCTCAAAAACAGGGACAGCAGTGTGGGGTCTTTCTAAGCATAGCTCCCTGAACAACTGCACACACTGTGCACCCATAAAGCTGGCCCTGAGTCAGGGTTCTGGGTGGAAACATGTCTGTTTTGTCTTGGAATCGGACAATAAGTCTGGCACATGACAGACATTTAGACTGTTGGCAAACTCAACAAAGCAATGCAATAAATATTCATCTACAACTACATTCCAAGCCATGCTCTATGCACAGGGAATATAGCAGTGAACAATACTTACAAGGTCCCTGACCCCCCAGGGCATACATTCTAGAGGGAGAGAACAACAAGTAACCCACAAGATGTATCAGATTATTCAGAGATGCTGATAGGTGTTACACATAAGTAGATAGGGCCTATGTGATTGAGTTACTAGGAGGGTAAAGGCTTCTATTAAATAGGACAGGAGCTGGCACTGATGCAAGACGTGAGTGCTAGGAGGCAGCCAGAGGAAGAGCGTTCTGGCAGAGGGAGTAATGAGTGCAAGGCCTTTCACTTGGCCAGAATGAAAGAACCACGTAACTAGGGGGACGCACCTGTACCGGGGTTTCCTGGGTGATGAGCTAGAGTCTTGAGCTCTGCCTGCTGCCTTCCTGTCTGTCTCATTTTGTTCTGCTCCCCTTTTCTAGTCACTTTGCCAGTCTTTACTCCACTGTTATTATTTTTTTGGACTGTGCTGGGTCTTCGTTGCTGTGAGGGTTTTCCTCTAGTTACAGTGGGCAGTGGCTACTCTCTAGCTGTCGTGGTGGGTTCCTTGCAGTGGTTTCTCTTGCTGTGGAGCATGAGGTCCAGGATGAGCAGGCTTCTCTAGTTGCAGCATGTGGGCTGAATGCCTGCAGTTCAAGGACTTTTAGAGCACAGGCTCAATAGTTGTGGCCCATGGACTTAGTTGTTCCTCAGCATGTGGGATATTCCCAGATCAGGGATCAAACCTGCGTCTCCTGCCTTGGCAGGTGGATTCCTTACCACCAGTCCATCAGGGAGGCCCACCAGTCTTCTCTGAATCCCTCAAATGCACTAAACTTTTCCCTGCTTAGGGCCTTTGCACTGCAGATCCTCTGCCTGTTACCTACTTCCCTTACTCTGACTGGCTAGCTCCTTCTCATTTTTCAGATCACAGCTTAATGTCAAGCTTTAAACGGGGTCTCTGCCTCTGCAAGCTCAAGTAACTTGAAATATTATTCTCTCTCAAAAAACCCCGATGATTTCCTTCATAGTAATAGCCACATTAGTTTTTAGTTTTGACTGTAAGCACCATGAAAGTATCATGGATTGGGGTCATGTCTGCTTCATTCATTTATGAACTTCATTTGAGGTAATAAAACGAGAATTGACCTCTGAGCCCCACATTACTTTATAATGAAACCAGATTAATAGGTAAGTGCAGGTGAGAGTAACTCTTTGAACTATAATTCAATTAATTAGCTAATTGATTAACTAATGAGTTGACAAACATGTTGAGACTATTATTTAGAAGGCATTAGGGATTCCAATATGAAAGACTGAGTTTTTTCTTCAAAGCGCAGAGCTTATTGAGGGAGCTGGACAATCACGCCAACAATGCCACACAGTGTGATTAAGAGTCATGACAGAGAATGCTACTAGAGCTTAGAAGATAGAGGAGTGAGTGGAGGGATCAGGTGATCGGGGAGGTCTTCCTGGAGGTGGTGATACTGAGTTGAGCCTTAACTTATGATCAGGGGTAAGAGTGTGTGGGCCTTGCAGAACTAGACTGCTCATAAAAGGAAGGGCCTGTGCAAAGGCAAGCAAGAGCTCATATGGTGTACCTAAGGGACTGACAGAAGCGTGGTGGGAGCAGGAAGGGGATGGGTGGGAGCGGGAAGGGGATGGGTGGGAGCTAAATTTGACAGGTGCTAATCATAAAGAGCCTTGGGGATCAAGCTACAAACTTGGATTTTTATTTTAAGAGTAATACAGAGCTTTAAGAATACTAAGCAGGAAACCAACACGATCAGACTTTTATTACAGGAAAAAATCTCTGCTGCACAGCAAGAAAGAGGGTGGACTAGGAGAGAATAGTGGTAGAATCTGTTCTTTTATCACCAGGACAGTCCCCTTCTTTTCCAGGGAAATGTTCCTTCTCTTGTGGTTTGAATAGAAGCTTCCAGGAACAAATTACCTCACAATTTAGTGACTATAAACAACTAATATTTGTTATCTCATAGTTTCTGTGGGTCTGGGATCCAGAAATGGATTAGCTGGATGGTTCTGGCTCAGGGATATCACGAGGTTGCAGTCAGAGTGTCAGCCAGGGCTGACATTCAACCAAACCCAGTCATCTCAAAGCTCAACCAAACCCAGAGAATTCACTCCCAAAGCTCGCTCACATGACTTCTGGCAGGGCTCTGATAATCTGCCTCCAAGCCTGCTCACCAGGGTTTCTCTACTGGGCTGTCTCACAACATGACAACTGGCTGCCCCCCAAGTGAATAATCCAAGAGAGAGTGTGCCTAAAATGGCAGCCACAGCCTTCTTATAACGTAACATAGGAAGTGAGAGTCCATCATTTCAGCCGTATCTTTTTATTGGAAGAGCAGCATCAATAAGTCCTCACATGAGAGCAGGCCTTTACTCAAGGGCACAGCTACCAGGACGACCATCATGGGGGACCATCCTAGGGACTGCCTACCACACTGCTGAATTATTAATTAGGACAGCTGACCCAAGCTGGGCCAACTAGAACATTTCCTTGGGATCTGTGCACTCAGTCAGAAAGAAGAAATCTTTCTAAAGTAGTGAAGCTTGGACCTCTCTGGCGGTCCAGTGGTTAAGAATCCTCCTGCCAATGTAGGGGACATGCCCTAGGGTCCATGCTCTGCAGCGAGTGAAGCCACTGACAAGCCCAAGTGCCACAAATAGAGAGTAACCCCTGCTCACCACAACTAGAGAAAGCCCACATGCAGCAACAAAGGCCCAGCGCATCCAAAAATCAAATTAAAAACATGTGTATATATATCATTTTAAAAATAAAATAATTAAATTAAAAATATGTGTACATATATATATATAAACAAAATAATAAAGTGGTGAAACTTGAAGACTATGGATAGTCATGTTCTCCATCAGGTGGAAGAAGCTGGTCTGTGGGAAGAATGAAGCTGGCACTGAAAGGGAAGCAGAAACCAGAAATAGTAGACTTTCCCGATTGCAGTAGTGGGCTTTCCATGTTTCTGGTTGCATTCGATCCTAATCCCCACTTGTGCTCTGGCCATTCCTGTAGTTTGGTTATATGCATGAATAAACAACACGTCCTCTAGCTTTGCTAAGGTAATTCATATGGGTTTTTGCCATTTGTAACAAGAAAAATGACAGCTGACTCACTGAAGCAGTCACACGGGAAGGCAGGCAAGTCAGTTAGGAAATGGAGTAAATCTGGTGGGAGCTGATGAGGGGCTGATCTGGGGTGCTAGGAAGGGTGATCAGGGTCTAAACAGGAGAACAGATAAGCACTGATGGTAGGGACTGTATCTGCTAAGTCACTTAAGTTGTGTCCGACTCTGTGCGACCCCATGGACGGCAGCCCACCAGGCTCTGCCGACTCTGGGATTCTCCAGGCAAGAACATTGGAGTGGGTTGCCATTTCCTTCTCCGATGTATGAAAGTGAAAACTGAAAGTGAAGCCACTCAGTCATGTCTGATCCTCAGCGACCCCATGAACTGCAGCCTTCCAGGCTGCTCTGTCCGTAGGGTTTTCCAGGCAAGAGTACTGGAGTGGGGTGCCATTGCCTTCTCCGTATAGGACTATCTTATTCATCATTGTACCCCCAAGAGGTTAACCCTGTGTCTGGCACAAAGTAGCTAAAATGAATGAATGAAGGCAAGAAGACATAGAAAAAGCAGGATTTGCTGACTGACAGGACATGGAAAATAAGAAAGAGGGAGAAGTAAATTGTACTCAGGTCTCAGGCTTGAATGACTGGCTGGCTGGCAGCCCTATTCAAGACAGGAAATGCTGCCTTGGAGGGAGTCAAGCGGAAGGGTGATGAGTTTGGTCTTGAATTGCTGGCAAGTGTTTTCAGGAGGAGTGGCTAGTCTTAGGGAACAAAGATGTTAACCTGTTTACATGAGGATGTTTCTATCACTGTCTGCCATGGCTCTGGCCATGTAACTGAGTACATGAGCTACACGTACTCAAAGTCTTATTTATGGGGCTAAAGAAAGACCTAATTTGGCAAATAGACAGTGATCACAACTGCCTGGGGAAGTGGTGGTCCTTGATTAGGAATGGTCTGAAATTAGCATGACAAAAATCAGCGGTCCAGTGCCAGCCTAATGAGTCCATCTGACTCCCAGCACAGTTCTTCACGGTCCCTGAATGACAGTCTACTCCCAACCAGCTTGGGAGAGATTATGGAATCAGCTGAGAAGTTTGAAATTGGGTATTCAGAAAACACATTTGCTTTTCTCTAACGGGAACAATGTGTCACACAAATACCCACACTCAGGCTGGGTATAGTTGGCAGCTCTTTAAAAACTGGCATTGGAAAGCTGTCAGGGGTGGGAAATGCCCCCTCTTAGATTGATACTATGTCCAGCCAGAAGCAGTCTAGGGAGATAGTTTAAGTAAAGGTTATTAAATTCCACCAGAATTTAGTTTGAAGGGCTGACTCTGTTTACACCCCTGAGCGAAGCTCATTAGCATGTGTCAGAAATACAGCTTCAGTGGCTCCAAACATCCCAAGCTGCTCTTGGTTTTTCGGGAATGCCAGCCTGACACAGTACAGCTAGCTAGGCTTCCCAGTAAGCTCCTCCTGCTCCAGTGGCCCCAAGGTACTGAGCAAAGTCTTCCTCCGTCATCTAAATGTGTCCTGCTTTGAGAATGCCAATGCACTGGCTTGCCCTCTTGGGAGCTCAGGTTGCAGGGAGGGAGCTGGGCAGGTTGAATGCAAGAATAAACGTCGGAGCTGTAAATGACCAGGCACTACAGAGGGGTGAGGAGAGAGTGCTGGATGCCAGCACCACAAATGATCAGCCTTACAGCTACCTCTACCCACAAGAGCAGTAGTCAGGACAGGACTGTAACTGCTTTATCAATTTTCTTTTAAACTTTCCATTATGGGAAATTTCAGGCACATATGAAAGCAAAGAGCAACTTCCCTGTTGGTCCAGTGGTTAAGAATATGCCTGCCAATGCAGGGGACACGGGTTTGATTCCTGGTCCAGGAAGATCCCACAAGCCTCAGGGCAATTAAATCCATGTGCCAAAAAAACTGAAGCCCGTGCGCCCTAGAGCCCATGCATGACAAATAGAGAAAGTCTGGACATAGAACAAAGACCCATTGGCGCCAAAAAGAAATTAAAAAAAAAAAAAAGCAGAGAGATTAACGCCCATCTCCTAGTCTCAACAATTATTAGATTATGACTAACTTTATTTCTTCTTCCTGGGCTTCCCTGGTGGCTTAGAGGGTAAAGCGTCTGCCTGCAATGCGGGAGACCCGGGTTCAATCCCTGAGTCAGGAAGATCCCCTGGAGAAGAAAATGGCAACCCACTCCAGTACTCTTGCCTGGAAAATCCCATGGACGGAGGAGCCTGGGAGGCTGCAGTCCATGGGGTCGAAAAGAGTCGCACACGACTGAGCAACTTCACTTAACTTTATTTCTTCTACATCCTTCCGTTGGATTATTTTGGGACAAATCATAGATATTTCATCACTTTATCTGTAAATACTTCATATATGCTCTAAAAGATAACAACTTTAAGAAAAAAAGCATAATGCCATTATCATACCTAAGGAACTTCATAACAGTTCCTTAACTCTGATGGAATTGTATGTGCCACGCCAGGCTAAGTTGTTTCAGTCCTGTCCACTCTCTGCAACCCCAGGGACGGTCGCCCACCAGGTTCCTCTGTCCATGGGGAGTCTCCAGGCAAGAATACTGGAGTAGGTTGCCGCTTCCCCCTCTAGGGGATCTTCCTGACCCAGGGATCAAACCCACGTCTCCTGTGGCTCCTGTACTGCAGGCAGATTCTGTGCCACCGGAAGCCCATGGAATTATACACTAGTGAGCAAAGGAGGCTCCCGCGATCCCGTTTCCTTTACTCTTCATCCCTCAAGCAAGGTGTCAAATTCAAAGAACCAAAAAAGGCAGAGATCAAGGTCAGGTAAAACTGTGCCCACACTAAGCTCATCCCCAATGTCTCAGCAACTCCAGTATTTTAAAACATTTCTTGAGATAGGCTAAAACAGAAATTAAAGAAAACAGCAGCCCTCACATTTTTATCAGACCTTTTGGCATTTCGTCAGAGCTACAAGGATAGCCCATAAGAGAACCAAGAAGTGCTGGAAGATTAACCAGATTCTTTGATCTGCAGGTGGTCGGGCTGCCACAGGGTCCAAAGTGAAAGTGAAGTCGCTCAGTCGTGTCCGACCCCATGGACTGTAGCCCACCAGGCTCCTCCCTCCATGGGATTCTCCAGGCAAGAGTACTGGAGTGGGTTGCCATTTCCTTCTCCAGGGGATCTTCCCAACCCAGGGATCGAACCCCGGGTCTCCCGAATTCCAGGAAGACGCTTTAACCTCTGAGTCACCAGGGAAGCCTGGGTGCCGCAGGGTCCAAGGCCTCCACTAAGGTACAGGGATACTTCATAGACTTCTTTTAGGAAGTATTGTTTTAATAACAGTGTTCAATATTTCTGGGGAATACATTTTATTAAAGTATAACATATATGTATAGAAAAGTTCACAAAACTCTAGGAGTTCGTTTTGTAAAAAGTTATTACTTATCGAGCTCTACATTTGTCTTAAGGATTAAGTTAAATACTAAAAATGGGACATAAACAGCTGGACAGCTACTAGGGTAGCTAGTCATATAAATGTTTACCATGTGAACTCATCTTTGCAGGATGAGATGGCATCTCCATGGGTGGACTAGGGTAGGAATCAGAGCTAAGTAGGATGTCTGCGCAGAGGGTAGCCAGGTAGGGGCTGTCAGAGCCCTGTGGGGTGAAGAACCTGTCCATCTGAGTGATCCTCCTAGCTATGGGCTCACAGGACAGCATGCTCAAACTCTCTGTTGTTTGAGGAGTGACCACCAGCCTTTTACATGAAGGAAAGACACCAATTTCTAGTCCAAGTACTTTAATAGCCCCAGAGGGCCTGGCTCAGAGAAATACCCATAAATACTCAGAAAAATATCCACAAAATACTGGGGTATCAAGGCTTTCTATCTCAGATTCCTTAGGGATGTATCAAGACTTCATGCTAAAGAGCATTTGCCCTCATTAGTGTCTGCATCATCAGATCCTTTTATAAGACTCCTCTGAAGGGAGTATGAGTCTAACTCCACTTTGTCACTACAACTGCCACTTCCCATTGGGATCTGCTTAATAATTGGAAAGAATATTATGGCAGTCCTTTCTGGAATTGCTTCATAGGTAGAAGAAGTGGATGACCATGCTTCTCACAGGCTCTGGGGCTCAAGGATAATGTCAAGGACAAAGTGGTCTCTGGAATGGACAGGCCTTTGGACAGAAGGGGCCTAGCATGATCCGGTGCCCTCACACTGTTCACCCTGGAGCAGTACTAAAAGACTCAAACATACTCCTTCCCTTAAAGACTAGAGGGCAATACAGTTGGCCAAGCCTTGGGAGTCTTGGAACAGAGCAGATACTCCACAACACATGCCAGTAAGTGAAGGTGCTGCTGCTGCTGCTAAGTTGCTTCAGTTGTATCCAACTCTGTGTGACCCCATGGACGGCAGCCCACCAGGCTCCCGCGTCCCTGGGATTCTCCAGGCAAGAACACTGGAATGGGTTGCCATTTCCTTCTCCAATGCATGAAAGTGAAAAGTGAAAGTGAAGTTGCTCAGTCATGTCCGACTCTAAGCGACCCCATGGACTGCAGCCCACCAGGCTCCTCCATCCATGGGATTTTCCAGGCAAGAGTACTGGAGTGGGGTGCCATTGCCTTCTCTGGTAAGTGAAGGTAGGAGTTAGCATTACCGTGGCAACCCCTCCAATCTCACGCTTCCGAGGAAGAAACCATGATCTATCCCATTTCTCTTAAACTATAGTCCAGAGACCTTAAATTCAAACATCTGTTGACAAGGGGTCTGTCTCAGTTAAGTGATGCAATCAGTCCTCATTAGCCTTCTTCCCACTCTCTCAAAAAGTATAAGGGAAATTACCTTTAGCACAGAAGAGGCTTTTAAGCCAAGCTCTTCAACAGTATACCTTAAACTGAATATCCCATTGAAGCACTGAATTACAAAACAGAAAGGAGAGGGCTAGAGAAGCTGACCCAGGATCTCTAAATGTAGCTGAAAGGATTACTATTGTCTCCAAAGGTAAACTATCTTCTTAGCTCAGGCTTAAAAACTACATAGTGGAGAAGAAAGGAAAGTGAGTAACTAGAAATTATCACTCTCTAAGGTTTCTTTCACTGAAATTCCCTTCAGACCATCAACTAGCTTCTTCCAACTTCTCCATCTCCCAAATGTCCTTTGATTTCAGTCTCTCGGCCCCTCCTAATCTCTTAGTCCATCATTCACTTGCCTTTTGTCTGGTCCAGATCTTGTTTAGCCTTCTGATACTATGCTTGTGACGTATGATTGTCACTTAAACTCTCTCCTCTCCCATTCTTTCCCTCCTGTAACAATTAGATAGTGTTTCTTGTACTAAAGTTGTGCTTTTATCTACCTTTTATTAGATGGTGGGATTTATACTGCCTAAGATGATTCTTGTTCATTTTGAGATCAATTATGTACTTTGCAATGCTTAGTCAGAATTGCTATTTACTGTATATCTAATTCACACCAGGCACTTTTGTATGTTCAGTTCAGTTCAGTTCAATCAGTCATGTCTGACTCTTTGTGACCCCATGGACTGCAGCACGCCAGGCTTCCATGTCCATCACCAACTCCCAGAGCTTGCTCAAGCTCATCTCCATTGAGTCAGTGATACCATCCAACCATCTCATCCTCTGTCATCCCCTTCTCCTCCAGACTTCAATCTTTCCCAGCATCAGAATCTTTTCCAATGAGTCAGTTCTATCAGGTGGCCAAAGCACTGGAGTTTCAGCTTCAGTATCAGTCCTTCCAATGAGTATTCAGGACTGATTTCCTTTAGGATTGACTGGTTGGATCTCCTTGCAGTCCAAGGGACTCTCAAGAGTCTTCTCCAACTCCACAGTTCAAAAGCATCAATTCTTTGGCGCTCAGCTTTCTTTACAGTCCAGCTCTCATATCCATACATGACTACTGGAAAAACTATAGCTTTGACTAGACAGACCTTTGCTGGCAAAGTAATGTCTCTGCTTTTTAATATGCTATCTAGGTTTTTCATAACTTTTATTCCAAGGAGCAAGCAGTGTCTCTTAATTTCATGGCTGCAGTTACCATCTGTAATGATTTTGGAGCCCAAGAAAATAAAGTCTGTCACTGCTTCCACTTTTTCCCCATCTACTTGCCTTGAAGTGATGGGACCAGATGCCATGATTTTAGTCTTTTGAAGGTTGGATTTTAAGCCAGTTTTTTCACTCTCCTCTTTCGCTTTCATCAAGAGGCTCTTCAGTTCCTCTTCACTTTCTGCCATAAGGGTGGTGTCATCTGCCTATGTGAGGTTATTGATATTTCTCCCAGCAATCTTGATTCCAGCTTATGCTTCATCCAGCCCAGCATTTCACATGATGTACTCTGAATATAAGTTAAATAAACAGGGTGACATATACAGCCTTGACGTACTCCTTTCCCGATCTGGAACCAGTCTGTTGTTCCATGTCCGGTTCTGTTGTTTCTTGACCTGCATACAGATTTCTCAGGAGGCAGGTAAGGCGGTCTGGTATTCCCATCTATTTAAGAATTTTCCAGTTTCCACACAGTCAAAGGCTTTGGTGTAGTCAATAAAGTAGATTTTTTCTTGAACTCCCTTGCTTTTTCTATGATACAACGGATGCTGGTAATTTGATCTCTTCCTTTTCTAAATCCAGCTTGAACATATGGAAGTTCTTGGTTCAGGTACTATTGAAGCCTAGCTTGGAGAATTTTGAGCATTACTTTGTTAGCGTGCGAAATGAGTGCAATTGTGCAGTAGTTTGAACATTCATTGGCATTGCCTTTCTTTGGGATTAGAATGAAAACTGACCTGTTCCAGTCCTGTGCCCACTGCTGACTTTTCCAAATTTGCTGGCATATTGAGTGAAGCACTTTAACAGCAGGACTTGAAATAACTCAACTGGAATTCCATCACCTCCACTAGCTTTGTTCATCGTGATGCCTCCTAAGGCTCACTTGACTTCACATTCCAGGATGTCTGGCTCTAGGTGAGTGATCATCTAGACCAGTGATCTGGTCATTTTTGTATAGTTCTTCTGTGTATTCTTGGCACCTCTTAATATCTTCTGCTTCTGTTAGGTCCATACCATTTCTGTCCTTTATTGTGCCCATTTTTGCATGAAATGTTCCCTTGGTATCTCTAACTTTCTTGAAGAGATCTCTAATTTTTCCCATTCTATTGTTTTTCGCTATTTCTTTGATCACTGAGGAAGGTTTTCTTCTCTCTCTCTCCTTGTTCTTTGGAACTCTGCATTCAGGTGGGTATATCTTTCGTTTTCTCCTTTGCCTTTTGCTTCTCTTCTTTCCTCGTATTTATAAAGCCTCCTCAGACAACCATGTTGCCTTTTTGCATTTTTTTTTCTTGGGGATGGGGTCTTGATCACTGCCTGCTGTACAATGTCATGAACCTCTGTCCACAGTTCTTCAGGGACTCTATCTAATCCCTTGAATCTGTTTGTCACTTCCACTGTATAATCATAAGGGATTTGATTTAGGTCATACCTGAATGGTCTATTGGTTTTCCCTACTTTCTTCAATTTAAATCTGAATTTTGCAATAAGGAGTTCATAATCTGAGCCACTATCAGATCCCTGTCTTGTTTTTGCTGACTGTATAGAGCTTCTCCATCTTCGGCTGCAAACAATGTAATCAATCTGATCACAGTATTGACCATATGATGAAGTCCATGTGGAGAGTTGTCTCGTGTTGTTGGAAGACGGTGTTTGCTATGACCAGTGCATTGTCTTGCAAAACTGTTAGCCTTTGCCCTGCTTCATTTTGTACTCCAAGGCCAAATTAGCCTGTTACTCCAGGTATCTCTTGACTTCCTACTTTTGCATTCCAGTCCCCTATAATGAACATCTCATTTTTTTTTGGTGTTAGCTCTAGAAGGTCTTATAGCTTATCACAGAACCATTCAACTTCAGCTTCATAGGCATTAGTGGTTGGGGAAGACTTGGATTACTGTGATATTGAATGGTTTGCCTTGGAAATGAACAGTGATCATTCTGTCGTTTTTGAGATTGCCTCCAACTACTGCATTTCAGACTCTTGTTGACTAGGAGGGCTACTCCATTTCTTAAGGGATTCCTGCCCACAGTAGTAGATATAATGGTCATCTGAATTAAATTCGCCCATTCCAGTCCATTTTAGTTCACTGATTCCTAAAATGTCCATGTTTACTCTTGCCATCTCCTGTTTGACCACTTCCAATTTGCTTTGATTCGTGGACCTAACATTCCAGGTTCCTATGCAATATTGCTCTTTAAAGCATCGGAGTTTACTTCCATCACGTCACATCCACAACCAGGTGGTGTTTTCACTTCAGCTCTGTCTCTTCGTTCTTTCTGGAGTGATTCCTCCACTGATCTCCAGTAGTATATTGGGCACCTACCGAGCTGGGGAGTTCATCTTTCAGTGTCATATCTTTTTGCCTTTTCATACTGTCCCTACGTTATCTCATGGACAGCAGTGTGGTATAGGATATTTTGCCCCTCAACATGTAGGCACATGGAAGTTTGTTAAAAATGTGGAATGTCAAAGTCCACTTCAGACCTAAATCTGCACTTTAGCTGTGCAGTTTAGGTGCAAGAACTCAGGTGTGCAACATTCAGAACGAGAGGTAGTGCCAACACATCAGAATCTCCCAAAAAACTATCTCATATTTTTCGGTTGTTATTAAGTGCTTGTTTAAGATTATGTCTCTTGGTAAATGTACCCTTTTATAATTATAAAAACAGCCCTCTTGTGCCTGGTAACACTCCTTAGTATGATGCTCGCTTTACCTGATACTATATCTAAGTCAGTTTGCTTAGTGTTTGCATGGAATATCTTTCCCCATCTTTTAATCTGTGTTTATACACACACACACACAGGCACACACAATTTGTTTGTTCTGGCTACACTACGTGGCTTGCAGAGTCTTAGCTTCCTGATCAGGGACTGAACTGGGCCTCCAGCAGTGGTAGTGCAGAGTCCTAACTATTGGACCACCAGGGAATTCCCTGTTTTTTTATTTAAATTGGGTTGAACATGTAAGTTTTGTCTTGCTTTACTGATCCAGTCTTTTAACTGAAGCATTAAGACTATTTACATTTAATGTAATTAACAGTAGGATGGGGGTCTAAATCTACCATTTTGCTATTTGTTATGTTTGACCACCTGTTCTTTGTTCTGGGGGTCCTGGAACAGACTAGATATTCTATAACAAATGCCTGTGGGTAAGGGAATTACTGGGGGTGGGGGTGGGGAAAGCACTCAATATCTAACTTTCTCCTTTTTCTCATTGGTTGAATGGTTCTGGTGAAAGTCACAAAATGTGCTGATTCATTCTACTAAAAATAAGTTAACCTCCCCACACCTCCCATAGCTGTTACAAACTTTTCCCGCCATCTTCAGTGCCCTTGTATCGACTCCTCCCTTCTTCCAAGGTGGTAACCAATTTTACCTATTTAATGGATTGAGATCATCTAACACAAACTCTCTGCACCTTCTATCTTTTTCTGAGTTGAACCATTCTACCAGCACACCTAAACATGTATTTCAACTGGCACTGATCTTTCATCAATTTATTTAATTACTATATATATATATTTAACCTTAGACTTTTCCTTTACTTATATACAGGAGCAAATTGCCTTTTAAAGTGTCCTTCCAACTGATTATTGCACATTGCCACCCTTATTCTTTCAAGTTTCCAATGAACCTTGCCTACTCTGCTTATATTTCACTATTTCCCTTACTCTTTATCTGCAAATTTGGCTTTTGTCTTCATATTAAACCAGTGAAAAGGCTTTCTAAACTCCAAATCCTCAGACTTCTTACTAATATAATTCCTCACTTTACCTGTTTACTGAAAAATTCTCTTGGCTTCTAAGACATTATATTCTCTGGTTTTCTAATCTGGTTTACACAGAAGAGTGAATTTAATTCCCATGCTGCAAAGACTTGACAGGTTATGCTTTAAAAACCTTTAGACTATCTATAGCTTTTGAAATAAACTCTGTAGTTTCAAGTTCAAGGAACTCCAATACCAACCTTCCTGGCCTTAATGCCATATACCATCTCTCCAGAACTTACTGTACTCCAGCCACAATGGCTTACTTGTTTTCCTCAAATATTCCCAGTGCTTTACTACCTCATTACTCCTATTTTCCCGTTTTCAAAATTTAGCCATTCTTCAAGGTCCAGCTCAAATGTTACTTCCTTCATTTCACACTTTTTAAATATTTGTGGATAAAGGATTAACAAAACTCTTTCTGCTATATACACAAATTTACCTTGGGTTAACTTTCTAGCAGGCTTTATCTTCTTGGGCTCCAAAATCACTGCGGACAGTGACTGCAGCCATGAAATTAAGACACTTGCTCCTTGGAAGAAAAGCTATGACAAACCTAGACAGCATATTAAAAAGCAGAGATATCACTTTGTCAACAAAGGTCTGTCTAGTCAAAGCTATGGTGTTTCCAGTAGTCATGTATGGATGTGAGAACTGGACCATTAAGAAGGCTGCGCACCGAACAACAGATGCTTTTGAACTGTGGTGTTGAAGACTCTTGAGAGTCCCTTGGGCTGTAAGGAGATCAACCCTAAATATTCACTGGAAGGACTGATGCTAAAGCTCCAATACTTTGGCCACCTGATGTGAAGAGCTGACTCAGTGGAAAAGGCCCTGATGCTGGGAAAGACTGAAGGCAAGAGGAGAAGGGGACGACAAAGGATGAGATGGTTGGATGGTGTCACCGACTCAATGGACATGAGTTTGAACAAGCTCTAGGAGTTGGTGATGGACAGGGAAGACTGGCGTGCTGCAGTCCATGGGGTTGCAAAGAACAGACACGACTTAGCGACTTTCTAGCTCTGTTCCTAAGGAAAAATAATGGTGGAATGTATTACTAGGCGAAACTGAAGGTAAAAATGACCTCTAACTGCTAATTTATGCCTCCACTGGTGGTAAGATACAGGTTTTTCTAAATGTGGTGATTCTTGTAAGAGACACGTCTCTTGCAGCGACCTACAAGCACTGTCTATGGACAGTGGCTCCTGCTGTATACAAGGCTTCTAAGCCAAGGTAGTCCTTGCACTTACCGGTCTTGTCTCTTGCACCTGACCTACCACTTGTCTGTGCAGAGGCTAATTCTTAGATGGCTGTGTGAACTGCCCTGAGGGCTACTCCCTCCCGTGGAAGAGGCATGCTTGATGATGCTGGGTCAGCAGGCTGTTTTCTGTCCTGTGTTTTCAAGTAAACTGGTGACATATGTGACCTACTCAGGTCTTGTGAATCCAAATATTTCTATCTTTAAAGTTCCTTTCATACTCACCAGAGATTCATTATCTAGTTATTTATTTTGGGAGGGCCTCATATTCCCTTCAAGATCTTTGAGGTTAAGACCATGTCTTTTTCTTTTCAATTAATTAATGTAGGTTGTGCTGTGCAGCATGTGGGATGGTTCCAGGGCCAGGGGTCAAACCTGGGCCTCCACAGCAAAAACATCAAATCCTAACTACTCGGGTCACCAGGGAACTCCCAAGACCATGTCTTTTTCACCTAGCAAAGTGATCTGAGTCAATGTGAACCTATTTTTTTTCACCATTAATAAAGGAATAATTATTTCCTATCTCAAAGGGTTGCTATAATGATTAAGATATATATAAAAATGTTTCCCAAGCAGTAAATGCTATGCCTAAGTGGTGATCATACTAACACATAAATATATAGTCCCTATTCTAAAAGTATCCCTATTAATGTAGTAATATTTATTAAACACTTCATATATTAACTCTGATTTTCATTCCAATCTTAAAAATTAATAAAAACAATTTGATAAAGAAGTGGTCATACTGATATGAAACTGATTTCACACTAAGAAATGCCTTGCCCTCTTTCCTCCAACCCAAAGACTGGTCTACTTCTAGGACAGAAAGAAACAGTCTGCTCACCCTTGTTGAAAGTAAACAGCTTACCATCATTCTCACCCCAAACAACAGGAGTAAGATATGCAACCTATCCAAAGATGCCATATATATACACATATGTGCCAAAAATACCCAAGGCACTTTAGTGAGTTGCTGGAAATATTTTAAGCCAGAGAAATACAAGTTGAGTGAGACTGTTAAAATATCCCTTCTAATCCTGGGACGTGTTAGATCAAACATTAAAAAAATAGAAGCAAGCAGCACCATCAAGAACTATTTTAGAAATTTCCAGGTATATAAAATAAGGTGGATTACAGAATATCAGGATCTTTGTTAATTTTTCTGGTATGTTTCACCTTTAGGCAGCAGTATAAAAACATCACTCTATAAGCAGAAATCAAACCTGTTCGACTTGTAGTTAGATAAAGGCCACATGGTCAGTACTCTTAACTCTGTAGGAACATGGAACAGTGGCTGTAGCTCGACCAAACCACTGGAAAGTTTCATCACAGGTTCCACCTTAACAATGCAAAAAGCCTACTTCTGTTCCTCTTCCGTGTGATAATGGAAATGGTTAAATGTATATTCCCCCATGTTTATTCAAGTCCTATTCGTTCTTAAGCTTTATAAAGTATAATTCAAAACAATGCTCACCTTTTTCCTCTCATCACCCAACATCTAGGACCTAGATGTTTTCTTTCACATTCCTTAGAAAATCTTATTTCCTCTGTAAGTCCAACACTAAGAAACATTTTATCAGACTCAAGGGATCCCATTCCCTCCAAATGTGTTCTAGAGTATTTAAAAAAAAAATGAAATGAAGCCAAGATCGTATCTATTAGAGAAATAAAACTATACTAGATAGGCCAACTGAAAAGTAGGACAATCTGACTTTTGGATCTATTTTTCTGAGAACATTTTTTAAAATTGGCTGATTCACAGTGAAACATTAACTACAGCTACATATATAATTTCATTCTGCATAAAACAAGCATATAAGGCCAGTCATGAAGCCTCCAAAAAAACTACCCATCTTACAGTGTGTAAAGTTATTGTTAGCCATTGGTGAAGTGTGATACTAACAGAATCAGGGAACGTCCACATACTTTGACTGGAGGTACAATGGAAATGCAGTGTAGGTTCAAGTCACAGTGTGACCATAATCTTTACATTAAAAGCAAGATCATCCTGTACTCTTCTGTGGTCTTTCCCTTACCCTTGTATAGCAGCAGCATTCTACTGCTGAAGGCTATTAGAAGGCACAAGGACCTTCCAGAAAAGGACATCACCAAGGCTAGGGAATTAACCTGGTTGCTGCTGTAGATAAACTATGTCACCAGAAAGTGTTTCATTATGTTTGCATCAACAGTAGGTATAAACCTTGGAGATACAATTGAGATTCACTTACAAGAGGGAAAAACTAGGAAAAATGAGGTAAAAACTCTTTAGCTTCATATAGCCAAAGGAAAACATATTCAGCACATATATATGCTTTCTTCAACTTCATCGTGTAGCAGGCTATTGGTTTAGAAACTGATAATGCTTTACAAGAATACCCAATTCAGATCAGAGACATGAAAAAAGGGGGAAAAAATCACTCGGGGAAAAATATAACTAAAGAACATTTATTTGTTTTTCACCAAGACTTTATCTTGAGGACATAACTAAACTGCGCCTCCACTCCCCACCCCAATTTGAAGGAGGATTAGTACAGTGGATGTTATAAAGCAGGTATGAACAGTTTGAGGGACTGGAACCAACATTAACTGACAAAAACCAACTTTCATCTAAATCATCATAAAAATGTTTAAGTAAAAAAAAAGGGGGGGCATAGGGGTTTTCAGATTGAACAAGATCATCACATTTTATCTAATACATTCAATTCTGGCTAGGGTATACCAAAATGGAAACAGGATAACTATAATACAAAACTTCCACTACAGCACACTGCACACACCTGTGTTCCAAGCCCACCCCCGTTCCCCTAATGCTTCCAAACTCAACTATTTCCCAGCCTGTTGGGCCTGTCGACGAAGGAGCACGTAGATCTTCTCTTTAATCCAATCTTTGTTATAAGGCTGGTATGTCTGGGTATCAGCTCGGTAACTGAGGAACAGAATAATAATAAGCAAAGTTACAATGGTCAAATACCGTCATGTTTTTAAAACTGGAAATTGTTAACTGTTCTAGAATGGCACAGATGTGCACATGTTCATACATGAATACAATGAAAACGTAAAACAGCTGATTACATCACTGTTGAATTTTCTGCAATATGAAGTTTAGATCGTCTAGTACAATCTCACAGCAGAAAAAGAAACCGAGGTCTAGAGATCTTAAGTTAAATGCTCAGTGTGTTACACATCTACTTCTTGACAAAGTATGCCCAGAAACCAGCTGTTCTTTCTCCTACATAGTTAACTATTCTTACGGTTCCTTCAGTGATTAAAAAACTAACAAAAACTTTAGATTTACTATATTTACTTTGAATCAACTTTAAAAAAAAGACCTTTAAAAATATGTTGCTGACACAAAGATTTCTTCTTCCCTGGAAAGCATTAACAGAAGGAAAATTTTATATACATCCAGTATTTCAGGATTTGCTTTTTAATGAACAATGCTAGAGGCTGAGAAGAGTCTGGAGTACAAGGAATAACATCAGCAATGAAACTCTAACAGGATTCCAGGGTTTTTGGAGTACAATGCATCACTTAATAGACAACTCACTCACGGTATGTTTAGAGGACAAAAAATAGAAATATTCCACTGACCTACAACTGAACAACTACAACCAGCTAAATTGCTGGTTAAGCAATAAATTCATTTGTTAGAGTAAAAAACCTAAAGCTATAGTATAAAAAAAGAAGATAATAAGCAAGCAGAGACCGCAGAAACACAAAGTACATCACAGTGTTTCAAGGCCATGAGCACTATCATTTTTTAGGTTCTCAGCAAAAAAAATTATATACATATAACTACAAATGACAGTAAATACCTCTAAGTGTTAGAAGCAGAAGTGTTGATCACTCAGTCGTGTCTGACTCTCTGCGACCCCATGGACTGTAGCCCACCAAGCTCCTCTGTGCACTAGAGTGGGTAGCCATTTCCTTCTTTAGGGGATCAAATCTGAATCTCCAGCACTGCAGGCAGATTCTTTACCATCTGAGCCACCAGAGAAGCCTATAAATAAGTTGCCAACTGCTAGGTATTGCTTTGGGCACTCATCTGAATAAACTCAATCCTATTTACAACTCTGTGAGTAGATACAATTATTATCCCTTTTTAATAGAAGAGGAAACCAAGGCTCAAAACAGCAACTTATTAGCTAAGTGACTTCAGGCAAGGAGTAAAAGCTTAAACTCTGACCAGAGTTCTTATTGTCTGTGAACCACTGAGCTAGAAACCTATGATCCATTTTTTTGGGGGGTGGGGAGGGTGGAGTTTATCCGATCCGTCTCACCCACTCCTCCAGGTCCTCACTGAGCTACAATCCAATCTTTGAAGAGAAACAAACTCCAAAGTAGGAATGCTTTACACCATTATCAAAGTCTTCCTCTGAATGGTAAGGTCAGGATGGGGTTTAGTAAAATGCACAAGCTCTCTACTTTTACAGAACATTTTGGCTTTTTACTAATGTCCTTTTGTTACAGTGAGAAATAATCTAAAAAGTAAACTCACTGTAACTCTTCAGATTAAGAGTGACAGGAAAATACAATTACTACATGACTATTTTAATTTTATAGTCACTATCAAGTACCTCTTAAATCACATTCCCTAATCCCTTCACCCTCCTAGATTTCTCACCTCTTTTCACAACCTCCAACACTTCCTCCCTTACCCTTAATTCCAAATGGTATCCTCCTTTCTATTTTCCTGAAGTAACTAAAGCAATTAGAAAACCTCCCCAAGCTTCTACCACATCCTGCCTTCCCTACTTTACTATTAATAGATTGTCTAAGATCCTATCTAAAGCCATCAATTTCTCCCTCTACTACATCACATTAGCCTGCCAACATACCATTATTTTTCTCACCTTAAAAACAAAATTAAAGGGGAAAAAAAAGTATTTTTTTCTCTAGCTATAACCCCATTTCCCTCCTCTCCTTTTGAGCCAAATTCTACAAAAAAGTTGTCTGTGTTGGCAGCCTACAATTCCACTCTCTGACTGACTCACTGGAATATAGAAAGATTTTACCACTGTCATTCTAGGGCTTCCTAGGTGGCTCAGACAGTAAAGAATCTGCCTGTAATGAGAGAGACCTGGGTTTAATCCCTGGGTTGGAAAGATCCTCCAGTACTCTTGCCTGGAGAATTCTATGTAGCCTGATGGGGTTGCAAAGAGTTGGACACTACTGAACAACTAATACTTGCACACTTACACTTCACTCTACCAAAACTGCTTTGGAAATCATCAGAGACTTCCACAGGGCCATACCAAATTTCAATTCTCAGCCCTCATTCATTTGATCTACCAAAAATATGAAGTATCAATACTTTTGAATGGGTTGGACCACCAAATTCATCTCCCTCTACTCTCCTCATCCTCCATTTATTCTTCTGCAGCTTCACAGGCTTCATTTTAGACTGATTTATTCACTGTGCAATCCTCAGTGCCTTGGAACACATATGGTACATAACCGGCACTCAATAAATGTTACACGAACATATATGTGTCTCCTTCTGTTTGTCAGGCAATAAACAGATCAACTATAAACATTACAAACCAACACAGTATGATATACATACAGCTCTACTGACCTCAATAGTTTTTTGAGTTTTTATATCAAAATAATCATAACAAAATCATCACACATTATAAACACATTTCATTAAAGACCAGAACTAGATCACTTAATACTCTGAGTGAACAAAGTAAAATGACTATAACTGAAACACAATAAAGAGGTGAAGAAAACTGCACTCAAAAATTCCAAGGAAATGCTTATTTTCACCCGGATCTTTTGTAAGACAGCAGTGCTGAACCAGGAAGTGCCTCAGAGTAGGACCTACATGATTTTCACCACTGAAAAATGTTTTTTTCTTGTAGCATAGTATCTGACACATAATAAATATGCCTGGTGACTGAAGCTCTCATCATAAGGTACTTCCATTTTCCTCTGTAAAATCTGCTGTACTTAACACTTGGTCTCTCCAACAATGCTGAGAAGATGAAGTATTACAGACTCACGTGCTCCTTGGTAACAGTGGTGATAAGTAATTACTGATATAAATTATAATAAGCATAATGTTAGGGAAAAAAATTTAATTTGACAAAACTCGGAGAATAGAAAAGGTAAGTGTCAAAAAAACAAACTCATGCTAACATACCAAAATACACATGAACAACATTAGGAGGAATTAAAATTACATTCTATTTCAGTCCTACATATATTTTAAAAAATCATGAAAACAGAATAATCTTAGTTTTAATTTAAAGCTAATTGCTTTAGGATAAAGACTATAATTGGGGAAAAAAAATAAGTAAAAGATTATTTAGTTTAAGGAACAAAGTTCTCGGTTCAAGGCGGATACACACTAACTGCATCAATTAGCAAAATTCGTAAGGTTTTCTTGTGCCTTCAGCTTTATGTTGACAATGTATGAGCCACGTGTAGCAGAAATATTAATTACTACATCACAGGCAAAACACAAAGGCCTGTGTCATGCAGAGTGAGCTCCTAATAGCATAAATCACCTCAAACAAGCAAGATAAAAACACAATTTAAGAGATATGGTGGCTAATACTTACACAAGGCAGCTGAGGTCTGCCAGGTCATCAATAAAATCAAACAACTGACTGATATCATATGTGATAGAGGGGCTGTTGGGATTCATTCTCTTCAGATGTTCTTCATACATTTTACAAACACCTAAGAGAGGGGAAAACCAAGATCTTACAATTGTATCAACTTTAGATATGAGTAGTGCTACGTGCTTATATCACAATACTTTGTCCTACCCTGTACATATAGGTCTTTGTGTACCTCCAAATTGATTTCATATATTTCCTAATAAAAAGTAATAGCCAACCACAGAGTTACCAAAAGCTATCTTAATAAAGTTTGGTTCACTACACTGTGATCAGAAATATCACTTATGAGTTCCTGAATAGAAAGGGTGAATGGAAAGGAAATAATAACAGGAAAATTAATTCATTGTGGCACTAACCCACAGCTACCATCATACTCAGTGGCAAAAGACAATGCTTTCCCAGTCAGACTAGAACACCGGCTCTTGTCACTTGAGTCATGTTCAACATTGCACTGGAGGCTCTAGTAAGGGTGATTTGGCAAGGAAAAGAAATAACTGGCACTCACACTGGAATGGAAGAAGTGTACCTACTCCAGAAATGTATACAGAATACCTTAAGGAAACTACAAAACACAAACTATCAGAACTAATAAGTCAGGGTGGTAAGACTGCATGATAGAAAATCAATACACAAAAATCAATTATATTTCTATACCCCAACAATAAAAACACTGAAAATGAAATGAACATCAAAAAAGAACAGATTTCTTACAAATAAATCAATAAAAGAGACATAAGACACACTGAAAACTGTAAAATGTCACTGACAGTAAAGATTTAAATAAACAGAATGCTATCTCAAGTTCATGGACTGGGCGACTTAATATTAAATACTCCCCCAAATGATCTAGATTCAACAATCCATGTCAAAACCTGAGGTACTTCTGCAGAAACTGACAAGCTGACCCTAAACTTGACACAGAAATACAGGAGTCCAGGACAGCCACAACAATCTTGAAAAAGAACAAAGTTGGAAGAAAGACGCACATTTCCTCATTCCAGAACTCATCCCAAAACTACAAAACTGTAATCAAGACAGTGTGGTGCTGCTTATGCATGAAGACAGGCATACAGACTAATGGAATAGAAACAGGAGTCCACAAACAAACCCTCCCATTTATGGTCAACTGCTTTCCCAAAAGGATACCAAGACAAATCAATAGAGAGTATCTTATCAACAAAGGGTGCTAGGACAACTGTGCATTCATAGGCATAAGAAGAAACTTGGACCCCTCTCATGCCATGTATAAACAGTCACTCACAATGGCCCAGAGACTTAAATCTAAGTCAAAATTATAAAACTCTTGGAAGAAAATGTAGGCACAAATCTTTGTGACTTTGGATAAGCTTCTTAGATAGGCTGGACTTCATCAAAATTTAAGCCTTTTGTACTTCAGAGTGAGTGAGTGAGTGAAGTTACTCAGCTGGGTCCAACTCTTTGCAACCCTGTGGACTGTAGCCTACCAGGCTCCTCTGTCTACAGGATTCTCCAGGCAAGAATACTGGAGTGGGTTGCCATTTCCTTCTCCAGGGGATCTTCCTGATCCAGGGATTGAACCCAGTTCTCCCGCGTTGGAGGCAGATGTTTAACCTCTGAGCCACCAGGGAAGCCCCCTGTACTTCAGGGGACACTGTCAAAGAAAGTGAAAACACAAGCCACAGACTAGAAGAAAATCCTTGCAAAACATGTATCTGATAAAACAGGGGTCCCCAGCCTCTGGGATCAAATGCCTGATGATTTGAGATGGAGCTGATACAACAATAATAATAGAAATAAAGTGCACAATAAATGCAATGCCCTCAAATCATCCCAAAACCACACACACAACCACCCCCCTCCCGCCCCACCAATCCCCCACGGTCCATGGAAAAACTGTCTTCCACGAAACTGGTTCCTGGTATCAAAATGGTTGGGGACCACTGAGATAAAACTATTATCAAAAATATACAAACAATTCCTAAAACTCAACAATGGGAAAACAACTCAATTAAAAAACAGGCAAAAGATGTGAATAGACACCTCAACAGAGAAATATACAGAAGGGAAATACGCATTATGAAAAGATGCTCAACATCATGATGTGAGGAAACTGCAAACTGAAATGAGGCATCATTATACATCTATTAGGATGGCAAAAAAATCCAAAACACTGACAACACCAAATGCTGCCACAGGAACTCTCATTCATTACTGCAGGGAATGCAGAGTGATACAGCCACATGTGAAGACAGCTTGTCTGTTTCCTACAAAGCTAAATACAGTCTTACCGTATGATCCGGCAATCAAACTCCTCAGTTCTTACCAAAAGGAGCTGAAAATTTCAGTCCACACAAAAACCTACACAGGAGTGTGCATAGCAGCTTATTCACTGACAAAACCCGTAAGCAACCAAGATATCCTTCAACAGGTGATGGATAACCAAACTGTGTTACACCCATACAATGGAGTATTATTCAGCAACAAAATGAAATGAGCTACCACACCATGAAAGACATGGAGACATATTAAAAGCATACAACAGAGGATGAGATGGTTGGATGGCATCACCAATGCAATGGACGTGAGTTTGAGTAGGCTCCAGGAGTTGGTGATGGACAGGGAGGCCTGGTATGCTGCAGTCCATGGGGTCACAGAGAGTTAAACACGACTGAGCGACTGAAGTGAAGTGAAAGAGCTGATCTGAAAAGGCTACATACTATAATTTCAACCATACAATATTCTGGAAAAGATGAAACTATAAAGACATTAAAAAGATCAGTAGTTGCTGTTTAGAGGAGAGATGGGTGAGCAGGTGGAGCACAGGGGATTTTCAGGGTACTAAATGATAGACACATGTGGTTGCACATGTCAAAATCCATACAGTGCTCAAAGCAAAGAATGAACATTAATGCAAACTAGACTTTAGTTAATAATGTATCAGTACTGATTCTACAGTTCTAACAAATGTACCACACTAACACAGGATGTAAATAATTGGGAAAATTGGGAGGGGCAACGCAGGGGTTACGACAGAACCATACTTTCTAATCAATTTTCCTGTAAACCCAAAACTACTCTAAAAAACTAAGTTTATTAATTTTAAAAAAGGGATGAGGGGAGGGAAAGCTCTGTATCTCAGATGAATATTAACTACTATAACAAAAAAAATAAGAAAGTAAGAAAATTACTATTTGGCAACCACCATGTGAGAACTGATTCCAGTATTTCCATTTTAACTTTAAAAATGGAAAATAAACCACCATTTCTAATTTAAAAAGAAAAAAGAGCTAGAAAGCCACAAAAAGGCATGGAAGAAACTTAAACTTCCTAAGTGAAAGAAGCTGCTCTGAAAAGAGCTACATGTCAATGATTCTAACCTATGACATTCTGAAAAAAGCAAAACAATGGAGGTAGCAAAGAGACCAGTGGTTGCCACGGGGCAGGGAGTGAGGTGAAGAGGGATGACTAGGCGAACACAGGGGATTTTTAGGGCAGTGAGAATATTCTCAACATTACAGTAAGATACTGTAATGGTGAATACATGACATTACACATTTGGCAACACCCACAGCACTACACAGCACAAAAAATGAATCCCAAAAGAAACTATGGACTGTATTCTGCTTCGTCAACTATAACAAATACACCATACCTCATATTCTTCTTTGGGGAGGGGTGTGTGTGGCATACAGGACCTTAGTTCCCTGACCAGGGGAACCTGAGCCCTCTGCATTGGAAGCAGTCTTAACCGCTGGACTACCAGGGAAGGTGTCATTAATAGGGGAAACTAGGGATAGGGAGAAGTACATGGGAACCCTTTGTACTTTCTGTTCAATTTTTCTTTAAGCCTAAAACTGCTCTAGAAATTAAGTGTATTAAATTTTAAGTTCAGTTCAGTTGCGTCCAACTCTTTGCGACCCCATGAATCACAGCACGCCAGGCCACCCTGTCCATCACCAACTCCCAGAGTTTACTCCTTCCCTAAAATCAGCAAAGGTTAGTAGAGAGTACTGCAGAATCAAAGGCCAAACATGATAATACAGATAAAGCAACAATCTAGAGTGTGTGTACGAAGTCTACCTTAATGGCAAGTAAGGCTATCGGCAGAGGAAGGGACTTGAGAAAAGGAAAGAACACAAGCTTTGCTGTCTTTAAATATGAGAATAGAATCTGAGGAGCCATTTCTGATTATGAGTAGCTTTTTGTCCCCTGGAGGTCTACTCATCATTGGTTTTAAGAAGAGATTTTTAAGCCTAATCCAATTAGCTTCAGATAATCAACAATTCCAGGGACATGCCAGCAGCAAATTTTACATTCCTATAAAATCTTTACAGGAAGAGGTGAAGAATGTGCAATTTACTAGCAAGGGTGCAGGGTGTACACAAGTGGTTTACTGGATGTAATGATCTAATGATGTAATGAAAGGACAGGATGAATCCGGTTTGTGATGATCCAATCTATGTGCTCTCATCTAGTGGTTTATTGAGGGTTAATACCTCCCATCAGGGTGGTGCCAGCTTATCAAATGTACAATAAATTATACTCATTTGGTTCCATTTGCCTTTATTCACTAAGCTAATTTTTTATTTCTTAGCATTCTCATGGACACTTTAGCTTTTAATGTTTGTTTAGTAATTAGACTATTAGGTTGTGTAGGCACTATTAGGTTTCTCAAGCCTATTTTAATAACTCTATTGAGTTTAACTAGACTATATAAGGGATACCTGTAAAATATCTACACAGCACAGTAACAAATAACAAATAAAGAATCTTTTCAAAAAAGCAGAGGCCTGGGAAAGTCACTATATAAATATGAGCTTGATTCTAAAAAGTAAGCATAATAGTGATTGTCAGGGTAAACAAACTCAAGACACCTGAGAGTCTCAGCACTTACCTCTCACCCTGGGAGCAAGTGTGGACCAGCTGGTGTGGATGCCAGCTGGCGTGGGGGCCAGGAGCCTCTATAGCCCATCCTGCCTCCAGCCCCCAACCCCTCACCACCCCCAAAACAAAATCAATGATTTCTACCCCTTGATTAGTGTTTAAACTCACCTTCCATACACTCATTCACAGATTCATAGTCAGCGTAAGTTCTGCCTTCTGGCCTCTTGGTAGGCTGTACCAGCAAGATGGTGTGAGACTGCACAGGGAAAAGCGATATCAATGTAAGTTTCTAACTCAGTATTTGAGAAATTCATAGTATGGGATAAAATCCCCATTACCACACAATTTTCTTTGGTTATTAAAACAGTGTTAATCAGAGTGCTCTTTCTGCAATATCGATGCCTCTGCCCCAGCGCAGCGCCAGAAGCTGGATTCGCAGCTTTTCTGTAAGGTCTCTTACTCTCCCAGTCCTTAACAACTGCTCTCTCAAACTCACTGCACTCACTGCCATTCTCAGCATAAACTACCCTGTACTGTTTTTTCTCTTTTGCACCTTTCTTCCCAGCCAGATTATAAACCTGCTTAGGTGTTCTATCTCCACTGGTCACTCTAATCCCATTAGGTTCCTAATGAAAACAGATATGGGTTGATGAAAGGAGAAAAAAAGGAAAACACTATAATGATTACAAGCACTTTATCAATCTGTTTTTTCTAACTTTAGCATTACAGTGAAATCCATCTTATCCAGAGATTAGACTCAAACATTAAAGGTGTAAGATAAACTGGCAATTTAAAATTAGTATATACAGTTAATGTTACCCTAGAAAATCCATTAAATTATTCACCCAGTAGGTGACTCACCATAGGAGGCTGTGTTATACTAAAATATTGTATTTTTAAGCACTAGAATCACAAAATAGCTAGAGGATGATGACACAGGAAATGTGAATATGCCTAAAGAACAGCAGATCCTTTCGTCTTCCATCTCGCCCTCATTGGGGAGCATGCTTTGTTCATGGATCTATTTCAGAGTTTCTCAAGTCTGGCACTATTGCATTAGGGGCTGGAAGATTCCTTGTTGCAGAGGCTGTCCTGTGCACTGAAGGACGGCGATATTCCTAGCCTATTCCCAGTAAATACTGCACTCCCACGCCCTCCTCCCAATGTGTGACAACTAAAAATATCTCCAGAACATTGGTCTGTTGAAAGTATAACCCCTTCTGGTTTTTTTTGCCAAGTGTGTAAGGTTCAGTAAATTCAAATATGATGTAACCTCACTGTAAACCCAATGCTAAATCAAACTATTTATAATCTTCAGGAGATGGTGAAGGGCAGAGAAGCCTGGTGTCGCAGAGTTGGACATGACTGAGTGACTGAAAAAACAGATTCTTCTCTTCCGCTGTACTAGTTTTTAATAAAAAACAAACAAACCTCTTAAGGACAGGAACCAAACATTCTGAAATGATCAGACTTTTTAATGACCAACAAACAGCAACTGAAATAGCTATGTAGAGTTTCTGAATAAGCACTGCCCCCGCCCAAACAGAACTTTGAACACAATGTGACAAACAAAGGGATTTCTCATATCCTCCCTCTCCACCAAGAAGCAAGTCATTCTGATTAAAAGTCTGCGAGGATCTGAGATGGATCTTGATGACAAGAGATGGAAAGTAACACTCACCTATAAAGACCTGGACACAGCCACGGCCTTTCTTAAACAGTGATCAAAAGTCAGAGAACACAGAATGTTAAATTACTGGTTATTTAAAAACCACCAACAGTTCCAATGGCTCATATGTTGAGAAGAAAGTAACTTTATAGAAACTATACTGACATTCCTGCAAAAGGACCTGTCCCACATACTAGCCAGACCAGTTGCTACTACATTAATTTTCTTCTTATTCTAATAAGAAATAAGGACCAATCCACTTTAAGAGTAAAGATATGAAAATGGCTATACAGTATGCTGCTTTTTATATTTACCCTTAAAGTGAAACTGAACTAAGTTTACTATTCTTAATACTTACTGCCCAAAGACAAGGCTTACAAATTAGGAACAAGGAATGGCTAAATTTACAAAACTGTAAACAAAATTACCAGATCTTTCCTTCTTCTGAACAGATTTGGCATTCCTTAGGTTACTCTTTCTTAGGGGAATGACCAGTAATAAATAAATAAGCAATAAAAATGTAAGTACATACAAGAATATATATCTATTGATATTTGCCACAATAGAAAAATAACATTGTGAAACCTAAAAAAAAAAGTTATGCAGAATTACCTTAATGATATCCTATTCTGTTTACCAAGCAGTTATGATTCACTCTAATGAAGAGTTAATCTGTTCATCTGTTTTTAAAGTCTCACAAACATGAACCCTAAGAAGAGTCAGTCATTCTATTGTTACAGAAATAATACATCTCTCAAACTACCAAAAAAGAAAAGGAAGAATAAAAAAAAAGAAATTGAACCAATATTTAAGAATTTGAACCAGTATTCACTTTAAATACAAATTCCAATTTTCAATCCTACACGAAATGATAAAAAATTATCACTGATAATTGCTCAATGATAATGGGATGTTCATATTAACTGCTGTCATATCCTCAGATTTTAATCTAAGCATTTAATAATAATACCAAATAAAGGCAGAGAGAGAAGGAAACTCCGAAGTGAAATGACTTGCTTAAGGTTCCTGTCTTAAGACAGGAACTGGAAATCCAATCTAATTCCCAGTCCTCCTTGGGAGACTATGTTGGGTCAAACACTAACCTATCTCAATCCAGAAAACTACGACCTGAAAAAGTTCCTTGTTAACAATAGCTGCATGATCTGTTAATCTGCAGCAACCAGAAAACGAAAACTGAAGTGTGGAAGCAACCACGATTGCTTGGAATCCTCGTGAGCATCTCCTTTTTGCAGATTACAAAACATAAGACACACAAGCAAAAAAAAAAAACCTTTCCCACCCATTCCACTCAGATTCTAAGGAAAGTGGACCCTGAGTTGAATCTATCTTTTCAGCTTCCAGACCCAAGAAGACTATAAATAAAGATAAGCACAAGATGGAAGGCTGGAGGGGGAGGGGGACACCAAATCGGCCCCTAAAGGTCTTAGAAAAGAGGGAAAATGTATTTTTTCAAAAAAGGCAGAGCCCAGAAAAACAAAAGGGAATGTGGTCAGGAACGCACTCTACAAAGCAAAAATGTTCCCTCCCGGTCCACACGGGGGATGCAGTAGATTCTGTCAGCTTCGGGACGGAATTGTCAAACATCCCTCGGCCATTGTTCCTATAGTAGGCTGGGGCGTTTGAA
The DNA here is from genome assembly GCA_006410935.1 of Redunca redunca. Taxonomy (NCBI): domain Eukaryota; kingdom Metazoa; phylum Chordata; class Mammalia; order Artiodactyla; family Bovidae; genus Redunca; species Redunca redunca. The sequence continues at coordinate 73,116 of SJYQ01003617.1, forward strand.
GGGAAAGGGCAGCACCCCCACGCCTGCCTCTACCAAGCAGCAAACGGAAGAAAGAGCAACCTCCGCAACGCACGCCTCGCCCGAGCCAGCAGGCGGGCGCGCAACCGCGGGGCGGACCCGGGACCCAGGGCCTATCGCCAGGCCCAGTGTCTCCGCGGCGGGAAGGAGAAGGGTCGACCCACAAGCTGGAGGGCCGAGCAGCAGCACGCTCGCGCTGGATGGGGTGGGGAGATGTATGGGCGGGGGTCGCCCCGGGGGGGGTTAGGGGTTCGGGGAGCCGGTTAGGCCTTTCTCACCATCGCGCCAAAGTCTCCCGCTGCAGCCGATGCCGACTCCGCCGCCGCCGCACACGAGCTTACCCGCAACGCCGCTAACAGCCAATCCCCGCGAGAGGAGCCGCCGGAAGTCGTCAGAGGCGCACCGCGAAAGAACCTTTCGGACCATAGACGCTCACAGATTTCCGGCAGCTAGAGCAGAGAGTGACTCTGTTTCAGCCATCTTGGATAAGGGAAAGGAAGCACACAGGGAACGTATCGGAACTTGAAAAAGCAGCACTTTTTTCTAGACACGATTTTCGGTACTCGCGTTATTAGATGCGCGGCTAAAGTGATCACCGGTATAGACAGTGACACAAGCCACCTTTCAGTGGCCCCACTCAAAAATGGCGGCTGTATAAGAACCCTGGGGCATAGGTCGGTTGTAACCCCGGAAGTACCCTTCTAAAGGAGGCGGCTGTAAGGCAATCCGGAAGTGGATGTAATGAAGAGGTGCCACTTGGCGGCCATGGCAGCTGTAGTATCGGTGGCTCCGGGTCGAGGCCCCTCGGAGTGGAGTAACACGGGCAGCACTGGGTATAGGGTAGAGACAGCTTTGTATCAGCTTCACTGCTGAAGCCCACGACCCGCCATTACCGGCCTGCAGGACGCCTTTCCTCACTCTAGACTCGGAGGAGAGTTTGCCGTGGTTAGTGGGCTGGTCCCGGAGCTGGGGGGGGCGATCACCTGCGGGGGTGCCCCAGGGAGATAGGGGAGCAGGGAGAACGAACTAGTTCACTTGGGTATTCGTCCTTTTCTTGCTGCCATCGGGAACATTGCTTGTGGAGGAAATAGGCCCATTGTGCTGCCCGTATTCCGACGATTGAACCAATAGCTCCTTCGTATAGTTTCCCATTGACTTCTCATCTCTGTTAACCCATGGGAATCCAGTGACTGGTGTATGAAAACTTACAGGCTG
>SJYQ01003617.1:77053-161357 GCA_006410935.1 Redunca redunca
GGGGGGGCGATCACCTGCGGGGGTGCCCCAGGGAGATAGGGGAGCAGGGAGAACGAACTAGTTCACTTGGGTATTCGTCCTTTTCTTGCTGCCATCGGGAACATTGCTTGTGGAGGAAATAGGCCCATTGTGCTGCCCGTATTCCGACGATTGAACCAATGGCTCCTTCGTATAGTTTCCCATTGACTTCTCATCTCTGTTAACCCATGGGAATCCAGTGACTGGTGTATGAAAACTTACAGGCTGGGACCTAAGATTGCTGAAAGTTGTCTCTAGTGTCAGCAAAAAGAGGGCTCTTTACAGATACGTTCAAGAGAGAAGTGCCTCGTGAACGCATCTGCCGGTGGGGAGGACGAAAGAACTGGAAAGTCCACCTGTTCTCTTGGAACAATCACACGTGTTTAAGGACCTGAGCTCCCGAAAAATTATAGACTAGTGGTATTGGATGAATAAAGAAGGCAGAATGGATGATTTCATTTCCATTAGCCTGCTGTCTCTGGCTATGTTGGTGGGATGTTACGTGGCTGGAATCATTCCTTTGGCTGTTAATTTCTCGGAGGTAAGCGCTCAATTTTCTATTTTCTATCAGCTGTCAGGATGGCAGCTAGGAAGTAGTGACAATTGAAAGAGAAGCTGCTTCCCCATTTAATAGCAGAGCTAAAAGGTCTTCTTAAGGATGACTTTTTTCAGAAGATGCAAAACATTTAACAATAGAAACAAACCTCTTATTTAGCACGAGATCTTAACGGAGAGGGGTAGGGGCGGGGAGTGGTGGATCCACTGAAGATCCTTGGATACTCTGAACTTCCTGAAATTGCATACCAAAATTTGCGACTCTACATTTTCCGGGAAAGACACCGTAATGTTATTTTGATACCCAGAAGTTTCAAAGAATCAAGGTTCTGGATTGCTGTCAAAATACACATGAAGAATATTGTTTGTTCATAAGAAGTGAAGTGTGCTCGCTCAGTCGTGTCCGACTCTTTGCGACCCCACGTACTGTAGCCCACCAGGCTCTTCCATCCATGGAAGAGGCAAGGATACTGGAGTGGGTTGCCATTACCTTCTCCAGGGCAGTCAATATAATTTCTTTTTGAGAAAATCAGGCATAGCTTTTTGGGAAAAGGTGGTTTTTTGTTTTTGGGGATACCTGTAATTAGAATGAAGTAAGGAAAAAAACTATATTGTTCTTAACTCAAACTTCCTTTTAAAGGAGAACATTGGATAGGTTTTTGAAGTTGTTTTCAAATCTATTTGCTTAGAAATGAATTTTTTTGTTAGTACGGTTTGACATTTTGTTTTAATTTCTTTGGTTCTTTATTATCACTTGAACGAACATTAACAGGGAAGAAATATAGATGAAAGCATTGTTCAGTGAAAGTGCAGATGGATTCTTTGGGCTGTTGTAAGGAGTTCACAGCTTGCACAGTGCTCATGCATTCAGGATTTCTTAAGTATACCTTGATGTTCAACAGTAAGAGTTTCAATGTCAGTCTTGAAAATGCTTTCAAAGGAAAGGGAAGTGGAGAATGGTCTGAAGTAAAGGAAAGGTAAAGACAAGCTGTGAGGTAGGCCTTGAGTTAACCTGAGGGAAGAGAAGGCATTGGTGGTAAAGAAAATAGCCTGTGGGTGAGGAAAAAGTTGGGACTAGGTGTTACCAGTTTGAGAAATAAACCCCACAGTCAGATAGAAGGGGGGACTTGAATTGCTATTGCTCCTTATCTGTTTCCTTTTTGTTTTTGTTTTTTTTTAGCATCTAATGATAACATTGAGCTACAACTTTTTTGAGCATATACATTACCTAATTTTATTAAAAAAAAGAAAACAGTGAGGTACAGATGAGGAGACTGAGACTTAAATTATGTAACTTGGACAAGTTTATGAAATGTGTTAGAATCAGAGCTGATCTAGATTATTCTGGCTCAGAACAGTTCTTAGCCACCCAGTAGTCCATATACCAAATCTAGCCTGCAGACGTGTTTATTTATTTGCCTGCACCAGGTCTTAGTTGTGGCATGCAGGGTCTTTAGCTGCAGCATGTGGGATTTTTTTTTTTTTTTTCAGTTGTGTTATGTGGGATCTAGTTCCCTGACCAGGGATCGAACCCGGGCCCCCTGCATTGGAAGCATGAAGCTTCAACCACAGGGCCACCGGGAAAGTCCCTGGATTTACTTTAGATTAGCAGAGTGTCGATTTTATTGTTACTGTTTTTTTTGTCTTTATTCCTCAAAGTAACAGTTGGCTAGAGCTGAGTAGTGGTAGATTGTCATGGTCCTTCTTGGCTGTGAAGCCTACTTCACTCATTTGAGCTACTGCCTGCCCAGTACTTTGTGAGTGTGCTGTCTCTCCTCTGACTAAATCATGAAAAAAAAGTAAGAGTTTCAGTTGCTCAGTCATAGTCTGGCTCTTGGCAACCCATGGACTGTGTAGCCTGCCAGGCTCCCCTGTCCATGGAATTCTCCAGGCAGGAATACTGGAGTGGGTTGCCATTTCCTTCTCCAGGGGGTCTTCTTGACCCAGGGATTGGGTCAAGTACTGGGGTTTCCAGTACTGCAGGAGGATTCTTTGACACTGAGCCATCAGGGACTGAGTCTTCTAATTACATTAGAATTGAGTTGACATTATTAGGGCTGACATTTGTGAAGTTTAAATTGGTTTGTATATTTAAAGCCTCAGTAGAGAGAACATTTATGAAGAATTATAATTAACTCAAATAAAAGACTGATAAAACTTTTTATTTCTATAAAATTCCTAGACCTTTTCCAGTTTCAGTATTTTCTCAAACTGTCTCCAGTGATTTTTGCAATATGCAGGTATATGCTATCCTCTTTTCTCACTGAAGGAAATGTGTCCATGAGTGGTGTAATTAACTAGGCCATTAATAAAGATAATTAGTATGATATGTCATTTATGGCTTTCTAAATTGATGGTCAGGTGGTCTTTTTCCAGCTGTAGTTCTTGAAATGCTATAACTCACCATTCATATCTGTTCATTATTACACCAGGACCAATGCATTTTAAGCTGTTAGGGTAAAAACATTAGTTATATATAACTTAGTCAAAGACATTTTAGAATTCAGCTGGTGATTTTTGTCTCCTAGGAATTAGCATTTTTTCCCAGATATTATACTATTATTATAAGTCAATGTATCATGAAACTAGTAGATAATAAATCTGTAAAAAAATGAACTTCATTCATGGAGACCAAGAAACAGAGTTTCTATCCTTAGAGAATAGCTCCCCAAATTCCTACATTGACTAAACAATATTTCTTTTTAAGGAAGTGTAGCTTTTCTTTGGGACTGGAGTTGTTATAAATAAAAGGACCAATAAATCTAATTTATCTTGTAGTTAATTTTCATTTATATGAGAAGATATGGTTTTTATTCATATTCTTAATCTAACTACTACTTTGTCTTTCAGCACTTTTTTCTTCAGAATTTCTCAGAGCAGGAACAAAAGATCAATAAAGCCATTAATGATGGCAGGATTAGTATTTATAAATGAGATAAAGTCAAGTAGTCTGAAATTTCTGTAGCAGTGGTATCTGTCTGCCATATCTGACCATCACGAGGTATGTGTGGCATTGATTTCTTAGTCACTTTCTCCAACATGCCTTGTCCCCAAACCAACTTTCTTGACTGATGGTTTTGTAACTTCCTTATGCCTAAATGGAGCTTCACAGATGGCGCTAATGGTAAAGAACCCACCTGCCAGTGCAGGAGACATGAGAGACTCGGGTTTGGTCCCCGGGTTGGGAAGATCCCCCGGAGGAGGGCATGGCAACCCACTCCAGTAATCTTCCCTGGAGAATCTCACAGACAGAGGAGCCTGGCAGGCCACAGTCCGTAGAGTCACAAAGAGTTGGACACTACTGAAGTGTCTCAGCACACATGTATGCCTAACTGATTTCTAAAATAAGGGAACAAAATCTCTGATTCTCAAATGCATTTATAAGGGACTGATAATCAAGATATTTTCTTCTTCAGCATATGAGCAGGAGAAAAATTAAACTTGTAAAAGCAGCTGAAACGTGCTTTATACAAATGAGGTTTTGTTGGATAAAGGAACCTACATTGTGTTTTTAAGATTCAGATGTTGAGCAGTTTTCTTTGGCTCTAAGTGAAAATGCTAGATAAGTAGGTTGAGAACCTGTAACTTAGCATTTTGTTGCTGTTGTTTAGTCGCCAAGTCGTGTCTGACTCTTTTTGTGACCCCATGGACAGGAGTGGGTTGCCTTCTCCAGGGGACCTTCCTGACCCAGGGATCAAACCTGTACCCGCCGCACTGCAGGCAGATTGTTTACCGCTGAGCCACCTGTGAAACATTACCTGGGATAACCGCAGCTCATCAGGCGCTCTGATGAGGGAAGTTCAGATGGCTAGAGTGAGATTTTAGATCAGTGATCTGAGGATTATCATTTACCTGAGCATGTCTCCTCTTTGTAACAGAGCTGGTAACAGAAAGCAGAGCATTTGCCCAGAGCTCTAGGGCAGCACTCCTCAAACTCTGTTGCTTGACCAGTTTTATCTTTAACTTCCATTCCTTTGCAGAGCAGTATACTTGTAAAAATAAAATGGAAAAAAAGGCATACAAAATACAAGCCCAGATGCAGTCTCGTGAGATTTAACAGACATGTAACTACTCCTATAGTTGTAAAGATCATATTGCTATAAAATGTTTCAAAGACTTCTCTCATGCTGTACTTGGTGGTGGTGGTTTTAGCCGCTTAGCCATATCTGACCCTTTGTGACCCCATGGACTGTAGCCCACCAGACTTCTTTGCCTGTGGGGTTTCCCAGGCAAGAATACTGAAGTGGTTGCCATTTCCTTCCCCAGAGGATCTTTCTGACCCAAGCATCGAACCCGCAGCTCCTGCATTTCAGGCTGCCTCCTGCATTGGCAGGCAGATTTTTTACTACAGCCTATACTTGTTGCAGACCATTTGGGATTATAATGCCACATTTTTTCATGTGTTAAAACAGTATAGATCCATAGATATCCAGAGGAAAGTAGTGTCACTCCTATCTCAATAAAGTTTTAAGATACTTAGTAATGCTGCTGCTGCTAAGTTGCTGCTAGGTCACTTCAGTCGTGTCTGACTCTGTGTGACCCCATAGACGGCAGCCTCTTATTTCAAAAGGAACTGAGACCGTGTAGTTCAAAATCAGTGTTGCACAAACTGTTTAACATCCAATTCTCTTCTGTTAAATGGCCTTGTAGGATTGTTGTGAGGATGTAAGGAAATAACATAAGCACAGGGCTTAACAATGTATCTAGAACATAAGAACTTTAGAAAACACTGAGGATTATTCTCAGTACTGATTGTGAAAACTTTCTAAAGATTTTTCATTTTTATAACTTTGTTCTACCCGGGGATTGAACCCGGGTCTCCTGCATTGTAGGCAGACGCTTTACCATCTGAGCCACCAGGGAAGTCGTCTAAATTATAATTTTAAAAACTTTTCTTTTGGAATAGACTTCTAATAATGGGTAAACTCCTCCCTTCCCCACCCCACATCATGAAACTTCTCTCCAATTTGGAATCCGAAAGGTCTTGCTTCAGGGTTGGCTTTCCAGGTCACCATGAATGTTTTTTTTGGAGAGGCCAGGGCTTTTCCACTGGTCTCCCTGCTGTATAGTATTTTTCTCAGTATTTAAGTTTTTATTCTTTTTGTTAAACTTTTCTGGTTCAAATTGCTTTATGTTTTTCATTTCTTAATTGAACCCTAATACAGCTAAGGTAATGGGTCATAAAGACTTCCCAGGTGACTCAGTGGTAGAGAATCAGCCTGCCTGTGCAGGAGACGGAGGTTCGATGCATGGGTCAGGAAGATCCCCTGGGGGAGGAAATGACAACCCACTCCAGTATTCTTGCCTAGGAAGTCCCATGGACAGAGGAGCCTGATGGGCTACAGTCCATAGAGTTGCAGACACAACTCAGTTGTGGACACAACTGAGCACGCACACACAATGGGTCATAAAATCATATAACTGCTGAGACTGAACAGTAAATCAGCCCTGGAGTGAGATAAAATGGTCCACGTGTCACGATATGTGGCAGCTGACCTCCAGGGTCAGTGCCTAGGGGTCTCAGGGAGTCATGAGAACTGTGGTCAGCCGTGGCACAGAAGAGCAGGTGTCATTTTAATGACACCAGCCCTGGCATTGCCAAATCTTCCTGCTTTTCAGAAGTTGAAAATATTGAATCTTCTAAATTTTATACTTCGGTTGCTAATTCAAATATTATTACATTGCTGTGTGGGTCAAAAACACCTATGTTTATGAGCTGCCAGTGTCAAAGTTCTGGGCTGGACTGCTGATCCCTAAGCTCTCTGTGAAGTAAAGAGCAAACTAGCAATAGAAGGGGAGGGACCGCAAGTAGAGGAAGCAAGTCACAGCATGACATCAAGGCGGGGACTGAAAAAATTTCAAATTGCTACAAAACCTCAAAGCACAATTGTTTAGAACCACTTTGAAAAGGGGAAAACGTCTCTATCTGCATATTAAGGGCACTGTGCTCTCTCATCCCACAGTATAATAACAATAGCTAAAGTATCAACTTATTTGTTAAGTTCTGCTGTGATTTTAACAGTGACCTTGAAAGGGAAGAGCCTCAAACTTTATTAGTTCAAAGCCACTATTTATATACCCTCTAAATAAAAAATTTTTAAGCCTAGCTGTATAATTGAGGGTCTTTGTGGAAAATTTGTAAAACATGATAACGTGTGAAAGGAAAATATTATCCCACTGGAGAATCACTAGTAACATTGGTTAGTAACTAGTTAGTAACTAGTAACATTGTTTCTTTGCATTCATTTTTTTTGCATGTTTGTTTGCATTTTTAATGGTTGATTATGTAGTGTGTGTGTGTGTATACATATATATATATATTTGCATTCCCCCTTCTTTTACCTGGTATTCTTTTGATTAAAAACATGTTCTAGGCACTTTTGGCCTCATTTGGCCATACCTTGTGGCTTGTGAAAACCAGAGTTTGAACCGGAGCCTCTAGGCACTTTTTCATGTCTTCATTACATTCAGTTATTTTATATACAGAAATTCTTATTATGCATTTGTTTTCAAGTTTTTGCCATGATACTGTTGGGTTTTTTAAAATGATAATAGTGTTGAATGGATATTTTTGTGTGTAATGCTATGACCACACTTCAGATTGTTTCCTCAGGGGTAGAATGACAGGATTAAAGAGCATGAATATCCTCAAGAAGAGTCTCAGTCTATATTACGAGGTTTTCTTAAGGTATTTTTTCCAACAAATGCAAATGACACTGTATTCTCACAAACACTGAGTACCATCATTTTTAATTTTTAAAACTTTGCTAATTTGATCCAAAATCACTGCAGATGGTGATTGCAGCCATGAAATTAAAAGACGCTTGCTCCTTGGAAGGAAAGTTATGACCAACCTAGATAGCATATTGAAAAGGAGAGACATTACTTTGCCAGCAAAGGTCCGTCTAGTCAAGGCTATGGTTTTTCCAGTGGTCACGTATGGATGTGAGTTGGACTGTGAAGAAAGCTGAGCGCCGAAGAATTGATGCTTTTGAAGTGTGGTGTTGGAGAAGATTCTTGCGAGTCCCTTGGACTGCAAGGAGATCCAACCAGTTCGTTCTAAAGGAAATCGGTCCTGGGATTTCTTTGGAAGGACTGATGCTAAAGCTGAAACTCCAGTACTTTGGCCACCTCATGCGAAGAGTTGACTCATTGGAAAAGACTCATGCTGGGAGGGATTGGGGGCAGGAGGAGAAGGGGACGACCGAGGATGAGATGGCTGGATGGCATCACCGACTCGATGGATGTGAGTTTGAATGAACTCTGGAAGTTGGTGATGGACAGGGAGGCCTGGCGTGCTGCGATTCATGGGGTCGCAAAGTCGGACATGACTGAGCGACTGAACTGAACTGAATTTGATGGAGAAAAGTTATTTTTTTCTCAGTTCAATCAAACTTCTTGTGTATTAGTAATATTCATTGTCAGTGTTTTCCCAGGTCTTTCCCATGCATCAGTGTGTTTTTGTAGTCACATTGAGCAGTCTTATGAGATTTCGTTTTATTTTTAGAAAAGACTCATACAAAAAGAAAAGCAAGTTGGTCTTGTTTTCCGAGATTGCAGGGAAGTAGCATCAATGGAGTATTGCTTGTTATTACCTCTATGCAAATGAATCTAGGAAAGGGAAACCTGTATGCCACTTGCATAATGGTAACTCCGCAGCACTGTTCACTCAAACTTCCATCCAAGTATCTGGGTTTTGTATTGTGGTTCTTGTGGAGGAGGGGCTTAGGAGCATTTACGGCATGCTCCCAGTGAGGCTGGAGGTAAGTGCTAGTGACAGCTACTCTGTGTTAAGTGTGCTAACATCATATGCCTACATGATAGTAGTAGTAGTGGCAGTCCTGTCTTCCAGAGAAGGATATTGAACTTGCTTAGTGTCACAGAGCCACAGCTTAGAGGCAGGAAGCTTTTAGACATCTTGTCTCGGTTGTCAGGACTTGAAGAATCAAGTTCATATTTGAGTTTTCTTGATTATTGTTACTATTACTGTCACTTAGCAGCAGATCATGTAGTAGGTAAACTGACATCAGGAAGTGTCTCCTTGAAGCAGGTTTATTTGTAAGAATATGGAGAAAGCCTTTATTGCTTCAACAAGAGTTACTTTGTGCCCCGTGATATTTCATCCCTTCAGTGCTTACAGCTTTGAAGGGGTCAGTCTTACAACAAGAGATGCATCTTTCACTTTTTAGGAAACTGTAGTTGATGTTTTTCAGTACAGCTTGAGCATGTATAAGGGAGATTGAAATAAACAATCTTCAGTATTAAAAGCTTTTAAAATTATTGGCATGTATTTAGTTGAACCAAGCAATTTATTGACTGTTTCTGTGAGCAAGGAAAGAAAAACCATTTAACTACCTTGGTATCTGCCAAGAAAACTAAATTGACTTCAAAGCTTGTGCTCCGCTGATAGCTCAATGGCACTGAGTACAAACTGCTGTTTTAATTAATATTTCCGGTCAGTCCTTTGGCTAAGTCAGCTACAGACGTGAAGTTGTAAAATGAGATAACACCAGACAAATGGCATTGCACAGTTCATGCCTCTCTTGAGTAAATATTTCACTTATTCAACAGATATTATTGCTTTGGGAACTCTTTTCATCTTGAACCACACGTGAAATTTGTACTTCTTCATTTAAATATAGCTTTTCAGTGATTTTCCATAAGCAACGGAGAGAACTTGTCAGCATTTTGACTTTGACACGCACGCTGTTCTGAGATTAAATAACAAGTTGTGAAGTTGTGTGAAAGAATACAGCTGTACAAATAACATGGAGCCACATCTCAAGTGCTGGAAATAAATTGAGTCTAAAATGATTTAGCTAGTTTAAAAGAAAAATTGAAACTATAACCCAAGGCAGTTATGCTTATTTTTTTGACTATTGGATTTTTTGTTTCCTTCAGAAGTGTTTCCTCTATAATTAGGTGGCTGTGAGAAAGTTACTGCACGTTTATCAAGCTGATCAGTTATATACAATAAATAGTCTTCATATCACTTTGCTGGAGATTGAAGCAGTGACTAAATAGTGATTGAAACAGTGCTGAAGATTGAAACAGGTTTTGAACTCCTAGGAAAAAAAAGATGTCATTTAAGGTATTTGCATTAATGAGACAAATGACTGCGTTGCCTCACATTTACTGTGGTGGAATCCTATTATGTCCTTATTTTATGTACTTTAATACCCCTTGAACCAAAGGATAGATTCTGAAATCAAATAACCACTGAAAATTCTAGATATGGTTACACTTTTAAGGGACATGTTAGGCCTATTTCCCAACACAAGTGTTCTGAAGAGGTTCCAGAGCATTTACATATTTGTTGATATTAAGGGCCAGTTGAATGGCAGGTACCAAGTCCCCAGTGCCTTGTATGAATCTGGGTATTTAATTCATTCTCTTTGTATATGTTTAGGGAAGAATCTATTATGTGTCAAGATACTAGTCTATAAACTAAGTATTCAACAGTAAATTAAAAACAAAAGTTTCTGCCTTCACAGAATTTAAAAGTTTTGGTGTAAGGAGTTCTAAGAACAAACATAGGTTTGTCTAACTTAGTTAAATAACTTAGTTAAGCATAGGAGGTTTAACTTCATTTGGTAAATAAATGTATGTACTCTAATTTCAAAGTAGACTGAAAACATAATACAGTAATTTTAGCTCACACTGCCTTTCCTTTGAGGAAATATTACAAAGTGAGATGATTTACTCAAGTTTACCTCAGAAATCTCTTTTTCCAAATTCTCAAATTCTTTTTTTTTCTGACTCTTTAAAATGATATTGTAATACAGGTCTTGGGCTTCCCTGATGGCTCGGTGGTAAAGAATCTACCTGCACTGGCTGACCTGAGTTTGGTCCCCAAGTCAGGGAGATTCCCTAGAGAAGGAAATGGCAACCCACTCCAGTATTCTTGCTTGGGAAATCCCATGGACAGAGAAGCCTGGTGGGCTACAATCCGTGGGGTCACAAAAGAGTCAGACACGACTTTGCGAAATCTAAACAATAACAAACACAGATCTCATTAGCCATAATCTGAATCAGATGTCTAGCAATAGCAGAATGGATAAACTGTGGTATTCTTATGGCTAATATTGATAAAGCGTCTGTGAGCGTTTTTATACAAGTTTTGGGGGGAGACATATGCTTTCATTTCTCTTGGTAAATACCCAAAAGTGGAATTACTGGTTTAACTTTATAAGAGACTACCAGTTTTCTGAAGTGATTGTATCATTTTATGCTCTGCCCAACAACATATGGAGTTCCAGTTGGTCTGTATCGTTGCCATCATTGAGTGTTGTTGGTCTCTTTAACATTAGCTTTCCTAGTGGGTGTGAAGAAGTATCTCATTATAGTGTAAGTTTGCATTTTAATGATGACTAATGATGTTGAACATCTTTTATCTTTTCATGGGTTTACTGGCCATTCATATATCTTTTGTGAAGCATCTGTTCAGTGTTTTGAAAGTGAAAGTGAAGTCGCTCAGTCCTGTCCGACTCTTTGTGACCATGTGGGCTGTAGCCCACCAGGCTCCTCCGTCCATGGGATTTTCCAGGCAAGAATACTAGAGTGGGTTGCCATTTCCTTCTCCAGGGGATCTTCCTGACCCAGGGATTGAACCCAGGTCTTCCGCATTGCGGGCAGACGCTTTAACCTCTGAGCCACCAGGGAAGCCCAGGTGTTTCCAGGTAATACCAGGAAGTTCAGTGTTTTACCTATGTTTAATTTTTAACTTTAATTTTATCTCTTACTGAGTTGTAATCATTCTTTATATTTCAAATGCAAGTGCTTTGTCAGTGGCTTAGGTTGTGTTCCCAAGAATACAGACTCTGAGAAGATTTGCAGAAAGGTTTACAGGAAGTTTATTGGGTGGTGGTCTTGGGAATAACCAAGTGTTAGTTGCTCAGTCATATCTGATTCTTTGTACCTCCATGGACTGTAGCCCATCAGACTCCTCTGTTCATGGAATTCTCCAGGCAAGAATACTGGAGTAGGTAGTCATTCCCTTCTCCAGAGGATCTTCCTGACCCAGGGATCAAACCTGGGTCTCCTGCATTGCAGGCCACCACGTGAGCCACCAGGGAATAACGCCTGTGAAAGAATGAGCAGGATTAAGCAGTTGAAGAAGTTGAGCTGTAATTTGTTTGCAGTGGAGGCCTCAGATCACTCCATAGAAGGCACTGAAGCTTTATGACCCTTCTGACATATTCTGACTTGAGGCTTTGTACCTGCATCTGCATAGCAGCAAGTTGGGCTAGTCACTGGATATGGACTGCTCGAGGGGAGGGAATATAACTTTTAGGTTAGTTAGTTCCCTTTGGCCCAACGGCAGTATCTCAGAGGCACTTAGCTGAAAGCCATCAGTAGGCAACATTGCCAGCACTTGAGGGAACAGGTGTCTCCAACCTGAAAGGGCCTGAGTGTATATTGTTACCATAACACCCACCACAAATATATATATTTCCTATACAGGTATATGTACTTTCTTCCAGTATGTAGCTTGCCTATTCATTTCTTAATGGATCAGCAAACATTTAAAATTCTGATGTTGAATTTTTTTCTCTTAAAATAGTCTGTGTTTTTTGTGTCCTTGTGAGAAATCTTTGCCAACTCCAAGATTGCCAAGATTTTCTATATTTTTTTCTAACAGCCGTTGAGTTTTAGGTTTTATATTTAGGTGTATAATCCATCAGGAATTAATTTTCATGTATATGATGTGAGCTACCACCCAAGTAATTCTTGAAGGCAATTAGCTCTTTCTCTTTTAGGTACATCCCTTTCCTCTCTTCTCATCTTCCCTTAATTTGCAAAGCTGAGGCATCTTTCATTTCCATTTCCCAGAGTAGAGCATAGTCAAAACGCTGACAGGACAGTCTTCTTTCCTAGTTATTTATTCATTAGTTTGAGTTGTGGAATTCTGAAACTAAGACTCTCAAATGAAGTGACAGTCCGGTGCACTTTTACCCTTATTTTTGTCCTTTCTTTGCAGTAAAACTTGATATTCATGATTGTTTTAAGCAAAGGTGACTTTTATGAATTGTTTAGAGAATGATGAAAAGACTAATTACTTGCCATGTCAGAGCTGTGTTTCCATCTTGTGCTCTCCACACTCTGACAGTTGGTCGCAAATGAATGCTGTGATTAGCAGTGCCTTGGTGAGTTTAGTAACTTGGAAAAGACAAACTCTTAGAATAGCTCAATATTAAACATTAAAATAGGAACACCAGCTGTTTGATGTCCTTTTCCCAAAATGCTTCAACCACATTCTCCTGTTGCTTCCTATATCTTCATAGGATGTGTAGAAATATTATTTTAAAGAAGAAAAGTTGAGGTGCTGACTTGTTAACTAATTTGAACATGGAGTTAGTTCTGCCTCCCAAGCCAAAGCCCCAACCATTGGAGGGTTTTTATACAAGTTTTATAGTTGTATACCATTAGAACGCAACCACTGGATGTGTTCAGAACTCTCTCAGTTTGTAAGTCGTTAATAGCCATCCAGAATGTGGGAAGGGCTGACCTGGCCGAGATGCTAAGGGGATTCCCCTCTTGCTACAGGGCAAGTGTTAGCTGGTACTGACACTGTAGCTATCGTTCCCCCATTTCCAATAGAGACACAGTAGATACGGGTCCCTTCCTTCTTCCCAAACGAGGAGCGGGTAATATTTCTACTAGCTTTTCAGCTAAGGACCTCCCTTAGAGGCAGCACTTATGTGTGTATATTCCCACAGCTTCACAGTTGCAGCTTCAGCAGTATTTCAGAACTAATACAGCCATTGTTATTTTTGCTAACCTCATAAAAGAAACTAAAACAGAACAGAAAAGGTGAGTATGTGATATGCTGTTAAGATTAATAAAAGTTTTTCATAAGCAACATAAATGCCCTCTTGTAGTTTTAAAGATTATTTTTCGTACTGCCAAGACTCTAAGAAGGGTACATCGCTGCTTCAGGAAATTTTGAAACATAATCCTTTATATCCTTTATGTCAGGATACAGTCTCCTAAGGAAATCTGAGTAAAAAGTAAAAACTGGTATTAGTGGATTAAAGCCATAGATCATTTATGGCATTGATTCTAATGATGGTTTCACAGATATGTACTTCCAAATACATAAAGTGCGTTAAATCTCTACAGCTCTAGTATGTCAATCTTTTTTTTTTTTTTTAGTATGTCAATCTTAATTGAGCATTTTTTTTAACTATTTAGTATTAAACTAAATATGTTTTTTCATTGTATGAGTACTACATGTTCATTGCAGATAAATAAATGTTTTATAAATTATATATTACATATTACGTTTATAAACTATAAAGACAAAATTGTTAATGTTTGACACTTGTTCTGCTTATGTGTTTACTTTTTCAAAAGAACTATGAGATTATCAATACGTATTGTTTGCCAGCAGTTTTTTCCTCGTAGCAATATATCATGCCTTTTTAAAAAAATTGACTGACCTTATTTGTCTTTGGCTGCGCTGGACCTTCGTTGCTGCACGGGCCTTCTCTCGTAGCGAAGGGGGGCTGCCGCTTGTTGTGGTATGCGGGCTTCTCGTTGCGTTGGCCACTCTTGTTGTGGAGCATAGGCTGTAAGCGTGCAGGTTGCAGTGGTTGCAGCTCGCAGGCTGTAGAGTGTGGGCTCTGTAGTTGTGCCACATGGGCTAAGTTGCCCCATGGCATATGGGATCTTACCGGATCAGTGATGAAACCCATGTCCCCTGCATTGGCAGGTGGATTCTTACCCACTGGACCACCAGGGAAGTCGTGTCATTACCTTCTGTATCCATGAGTAGACCTCTGTCATAATTTTTAATTGCTGAGCTACTAACATTTTCACTTTTCACTTGGTGCTCTGGTGAAGTATTTAAGTTTATTAGCTAATATCCTTTCTTGGACATTTAGATTATTTTCAGGTTTGCATTCTTAATATGTACAGTGGCCATCTTTTCATAGTTTGTTCTTTCTTAGAAAAATTTCTAGACATGACATTGCTGGATCAAAGAATTCACATTTTTGAGGTTTTAAATCTAAATTACCAAATTGGGGTCCAGATAGGTTGCAGCAGCTCCCATTCCTCCAGTTTAAGATGAGTATGCTAACTTCTCCCTATTGTGGGTAGTAGACAAGTTTTCCCACATCACTGCCAATCTGGTAAGCTTAAAAATGATATCTCCTTGATCTAATTGGCATTATTATTCATGAAGCTTGGGCTTCCCCGATGGCTCAGCAGGTAAAGAATCCACCTGCAACCCAGGTGAAGCAGGAGACAAGGGTGTGAGCCCTGGGTCAGAAGACCCCCTGGAGGAGGGCATGGCAGCCCACTCTAGTGTTCTTGCCTGGAGAATCCCATGGACAGGCGTCCTGTGGGCCACAGTCCACAGGGGCGCAAAGAGCCAGACACAACTGAAGGGACCGAGCACAGTGATGAAGCTGACCCTTTTTCATGTTCACTGGCCGTTGTAGAGTCTGGCCTCACAAATAAGCAGCTCACCGTCTTCATTGCAGATACTTACGAAACTTTTCCCCTGTTTAGTCATCAATCTTTTCAACAGCTTATGTTTTCTTTCCAGGAGCGACTAAAGCTTGTGACTGTTTTGGGTGCCGGCCTCCTCTGTGGAACTGCACTGGCGGTCATCGTGCCTGAAGGAGTGCACGCACTTTATGAAGATATTCTTGAAGGTGAGAGAGAGATGGGCCTTCTTTGTGCTATGTTATTGATGTGGAGGGCTCAAAAGAGAAGCTTGGTGGTATTTTTTTCTGAAAACAGTTCACACGTTTGCCATAGAATATGTGCCAAAGCGTATCTTTTGATGTCTTTGACAATAAACGTGTCAGTGGCAGTTTGTGAATTGAATGCCTCAGTCCACGAATACCACTTAAGATTTATTTGCAATAACACATGAATTGCAGGCTTTCTAAGAATGACAATCATTCTTTTTAATGCCTATGCAAAACTTCCAAGTTCCTACATGACAATGATTGTATTTTTAGTGTTCTTTAATTAAAAAAAAAAAAAAATATATATATATATATAGATAGATAGATAGATAGATAAACACATTTGGATTCAAGGACTCCTTAAACAAATTTTTTTAACCATTTTGTTTTTAAATTTTATGCATTTATTTATGGCTGTGCTGGGTCTTCATTGCTGTACTGACTTTTTCTACTTGCTGTGCACAGGCTTCTTATTGCAGGGGCTTCTCGTTGCAGAGCATGGAGTCTAGGGCATGCAGGCTTCAGTAGCTACAGCACATGGGCTCGGTAGCTGCAACTCCCAGGCTCTTGAGCACAGACTCAATAGTTGTGATACACAGGCTTAGTTGCTCCAAGGCATGTGGGATCTTCCTGGACCAAGGAGGGAACCCATGTTTCTTGCATTGGCAGGCAGATTTGTTACCACTGAGCCACCAGGGAAGCGCCTCAAGGACTCTTCATAATGAACCTTGTAGATAATGAGGACTTCTGTAGTAAAGGATAACTTAAGAAATTAAAGAGACCTCTCCTGACCCTAATAACAAGTAGAGAACAGTACAGCTATAGAAGAGTAAATGCTGGGTGGTCAGCTTGATTTATTCATCTGCTAAATGATTTGGTCTTTTATATCAGCTGGGAGGCATACTTGATTCAAATTTGTGATTCAGCAAAATCAGATTCCCACCTGTCATGAAACATCCCACTTGACTCAAACCACAAATGTTATATTGGTGAACTGACTCTTCAGATGCCAAGAGTCTGCTAGACTTTAAGAATAGAATAAAGAGGTCAACACCTTCCAAATTTCATACTGCTGCTGCTGCTGCTAAGTCACTTCAGTCGTGTCCGACTCTGTGCGACCCCAGACGGCAGCCCACCAGGCTGCCCCGTCCCTGGGATTCTCCAGGCCAGAACACTGGAGTGGATTGCCATTTTCTTCTCCAATGCATGAAAGTGAGGTCCCTCAATCGTGTCCGACTCTTACTGACCCCATGGACTGCAGCCTACCAGGCTCCTCCATCCATGGGATTTTCCATGCAAGAGTACTGGAGTGGGGTGCCATTGCCTTCTCCGAAATTTCTTACTAGTCACAGCATAATAAACAGTTTTTCAGATGTTAGTCGAGGAAAAAAACTGTGTCCTGTATTCAGAGGGATGATGCTCATATGCCTGGGGTATGAATATGGTCATAGTGGTAAAGAATGGGGATCACAGGGGTTAGTGCAAAATAGGACAGAGGCTGAGGATTGGTCAGCCTTAGGAGAAAAAAATAACAAATTAGCAGCCTTAGAGCAGTGGTTTCCACTCTTTTTTGATCATATATTCTATTGAGAAAAAAAGATAATACATGTGCTATTGCACTGATATACTCTACATTATAAAACACACTCCTTAAATAGAAAATTTTGGAAAATGAGATTTAAAGTAACAGTATATAGATCAGTATTTCCTTTCATGTTCTAGTGGATCATCTTGAATTTTCCTGGGTGTGCTCATTCCACTGTGGAAATTACTCTGCTGGTGTGCTAGAAAACATTCAGACTATGATTAAAAGACATTTAAAATTTGTTTTGCTTGGCTTTGTGCTAAGAATTATGGATGGTAGTTGTTTGCTAAACTTGTCTGATAATAAAAGTTTATTGAGGGAGGGGTGCATTTTAAAAGTACAGTTTTCTGACCCCCCAACCTAGATTATTTAATCAAAATCTCTAGGGAAGATATTTGGGTATATCTAATTTTAACAAGTTGTCAAATGATTCTTTTTGGACAAGTTTGGAACACACTAGGGTAGGGGGGAAAATGCTTCAGCTTTAGTTTTTTATTGTTGTTTTTTTTTTGCTGATAGTTTTATGAGGTAATAATGTATATACCATATTTCAGGTATAGTTTTAAAGTTAAATGTAGCTACTATGTGTTGGGTTGCTTTCCTTTATTTTCAGTTTTCCTTCTTTTGGCCCCAAATAATTTTGTGGATTCATTTGAAAATAGATACATGTGCTTTATAAAACTATTTTTTGAAAAATAAGCATTCTGATCTCTTTAACCTTTTCATCACAGATTATTCTCCTGCCCCAAGCCAATCATTAAAAAATCTTTTAAGGGACTTCCCTAGTGGTCCAGTGGTTAAGACTCTGTGCTTTTACTGCAGAAGTTGTGGGTTTGATCCCTGGTCAGGGAATGAAGATCCCACATGCTGGTTGGCCTTCATAAAAAAAAAAGAAAAGAAATATTTTACAACTGTTTTCACTTACATATTTTATATTCACAAGGCAAAAAGATATGACAGTGAAAGATGAAGCCCTCAGGTTAGTAGGTGCCCAATATGCTACAGGAGACGAGTGGAGAAATAGCTCCAGAAGGAATAAAGAGGCTGAGCCAAAGCAGAAACAATGCCCAGTTGTGGGTGTGGCTGGAGGTGAAAGTTAAGTCCAATGCTGTAAAGAACAATACTGCATAAGAACCTGAAATATTAGGTCTATGAATCAAGGTAAATTGGAAGTGATTAAACAGAAAGTGGCAAGAGGGAACTAAAATGGACAGAAATAAGTTAATTCACATGGCCATTATATCTACTATTATGGGCAAGAAGCCCTTAGAAGAAATGGAATAGCCCTCATAGTCAACAAAAAGAGTCCGAAATGCAATTCAGTTCAGTTCCATCACTCAGTTGTCTGACTCTTTGCGACCCCATGAATCGCAGCACGCCAGGCATCCCTGTCCATTACCAACTCCCGGAGTTCACCCAAACTAATGTCCATCCAGTCGATGATGCCATCCAGCTATCTCATCCTCTGTTGTCCCCTTCTCCTCCTGCCCCAGTCCCTCCCAGCATCAGGGTCTTTTCCAATGAGTCAACCATTCGCATGAGGTGGCCAAAGTATTGGAGTATCAGCCTCAGCATCAGTCCTTCCAATGAACACCCAGGACTGGTCTCCTTTAGGATGAACTGGTTGGATCTCCTTGCAGTCCAAGGGACTCGCAAGAATCTTCTCCAACACCTCATTTCAAAAGCATCAATTCTTCAGCCCTCAGCTTTCTTTACAGTCCAACTCTGACATCCATACATGACCACTGGAAAAACCATAGCCTTGACTAGACGGACCTTTGTTGGCAAAGTAATGTCTCTGCTTTTTAATATGCTCTCTAGATTGGTCATAACTTTCCTTCCAAGGAGCAAGCGTCTTTTAATTTCATGGCTGCAGTCACCATCTGCAGTGATTTTGGGGCCCCCCAAAAAATAAAGTCTGTTTACACTATTTCCCCATCTATTTGCCATGAAGTGATGGGACCAGATGCCATGATCTTCGTTTTCTGAATGTTGAGGTTTAAGCCAACTTTTTCACTCTCCTCTTTCACTTTCATCAAGAGGCTCTTTAGTTCCTCTTCACTTTGTGCCATAAGGGTGGTGTCATCTGCATATCTGAGGTTATTGATGTTTCTCCCAGCAATCTTGATTCCAGCTTGTCCTTCTTCCAGCCCAGCATTTCTCATGATGTGCTCTGCATAGAAGTTAAATAAGCAGGATGACAATATACAGCCTCGATGGACTCCTTTTCCAATTTGGAACCAGTCTGTTGTTCCATGTCCAGTTCTAACTATTGCTTCCTGACCTGCATACAGATTTCTCAAGAGGCAGGTCAGGTGGTCTGGTATTCCCATTTCTTTCAGAATTTTCCACNGACATGGAACAACAGACTGGTTCCAAATAGGAAAAGGAGTATGTCAAGGCTGTATATTGTCACCCTGCTTATTTAACTTCTATGCAGAGTATATCATGAGAAACGCTGAACTGGAAGAAACACAAGCTGGAATCAAGATTGCCGGGAGAAATATCAATAAACTCAGATATGCAGATGACATCATCCTTATGGCAGAAAGTGAAGAGGAACTAAAAAGCCTCTTGATGAAAGTGAAAGAGGAGAGTGAAAAAGTTGGCTTAAAGCTCAACATTCAGAAGACAAAGATCATGGCATCCAGTCCCATCACTTCATGGGAAATAGATGTGGAAACGGTAGAAACAGTGTCAGACTTTATTTTTTGGGGCTCCAAAATCACTGCAGGTGGTGACTGCAGCCATGAAATTAAAAGACGCTTACTCCTTCGAAGAAAGGTTATGACCAACCTAGATAGGATATTGAAAAGCAGAGACATTACTTTGCCAACTAAGGTCTGTCTAGTCAAGGCTATGGTTTTTCCTGTGGTCATGTATGGATGTGAGAGTTGGACTGTGAATAAGGCTGAGCGCTGAAGAATTGATGCGTTTGAACTGTGGTGTTGGAGAAGACTCCTGAGAGTCCTTTGGACTGCAAGGAGATCCAACCAGTCCATTCTGAAGGAGATCAGCCCTGGGATTTCTTTGGAAGGAATGATGCTGAAGCTGAAACTCCAGTACTTTGGACACCTCATGTGAAGAGTGATTCACTGGAAAAGACTCTGATGCTGGGAGGGATTGGGGGCAGGAGGAGAAGGGGATGACAGAGGATGAGATGGCTGGATGGCATCACGGATATGATGGACGTGAGTCTGAGTGAACTCTGGGAGATGGTGATGGACAGGGAGGCCTGGCATGCTGCGATTCATGGGTCGCAAAGAGTCAGACACGACTGAGCGACTGAACTGAACTGAACTTGAGTGCAATCTCAAAAACGATAGAATGATCTGTTTGTTTCAAAGGCAAACCATTCAGTATCACAGTAATCCAAATCTATGTCCCAACCACTAATGATGAAGAAGCTGAAGCTGACCAGTTCTGTGAAGACCTACAAAACTTTCTAGAACTAACACTAAAAAGATGTCCTTTTCGTCATAGGGGACTGGAATACAAAAGTAGGAAGTCAAGAGATACCTGGAGTAACAGACAAGTTTGGCCTTGGAGTACAAAATGAAGCAGGGCAAAGGCTAACAGAGTTTTGCCAAGAGAATGCACTGGTCATAGCAAAACACCCTCTTCCAAGAACACAGGAGACAACTCTACACATGGATATCACCAGATGGTCAAAATTGAAATCAGATTGATTATATTCTTTGCAGCCAAAGATGGAGAAACTATATCATCAGCAAAAACTAGGCCTGAAGCTGACTATGGCTCAGATCATTAGCTTCTTACTGCAAAATTCAGACTTAAATTGAAGAATGTAGGGAAAACCACTAGGCTTATTCAGGTATGACCTAAATCAAACTCCTTACAATTATACAATGGAAATGACAAATAAATTCAAGGGATTAGATCTCTTAGAGTGCCTGAAGAACTATGGACAGAGGTTTGTGACATTGTACAGGAGGCTCTGATCAAAACCATCCTCAAGAAAAAGAAAGGCAAAATGCTTATCTGAGGAGGCCTTACAAATAGCTGAGAAAAGAAGAGAAGCAAAAGGCAAAGGAGAAAAGGAAAGATAAACCCATCTGAATGCAGAATTCCAAAGAATAACATGGAAAGATAAGAAAGCCTTCATAAGTGAACAATGTAAAGACATAAAAGAAAACAATATAATGGAAAAGACTAGACATCTATTCAAGAAAATTAGAGATACCAAGGAAACATTTCAGGCAAAGATGGGCACAACAAAGGACAGAAACGGTACGGACCTAACAGAAGCAGAAGATATTAAGAAGAAGTGTCAAGAACACACAGAACTTTACTAAAAAGGTCTTAATAATCTAGATAACAACGATGGTGTGATCACTCAACTAGAGCCAGACATCCTGGAGTGTGAAGTTAAGTGGGCGTCAGGAAGCATTACCACAAACAAAGCTAGTGGAGGTGATGGAATTCCAGCTGAGCTATTTCAAGTCCTAAAAGATGATGACGTTAAAGTGCAGCACTCAATACGCCAGCAAATTTGAAAAACTCAGCAGTTTCCAAATTGCTGGAGTGGACTGGAAAAGGTCAGTTTTTATTCCAATCCCAAAGAAAGGCAATGCCAAAGAATGTTCAAACTACGTCAAAGTTGTGTTCATTTCACATGCTCACAAGGTTATGCTCAAAATCCTTCAAGCTAGGCTTCAGAAGTACTTGAATTGAAAACTTCCAGATGTACAAGTTAGATTTATAAAAGGCAGAGGAACCAAAGATCAAATTGCCAACATCTGTTGGACCATAGAAAAAGCAAGGGAATTCCAGAAAAACATCTACTTCTGCTTCATTGACTATACTAAAGCCTTTGACTGTGTGGATCATAACAAACTGTGGAGAATTCTTAAAGAGATAAGAATACCAGACCACCTTACCTGCCTCCTGAGAAATCTGTATTCGGGTCAAGAAGTAACAGTTAGAACCAGACATGGAACAACAGACTGGTTCCAAATTGGGAAGGGAGTCTGTCAAAACTGTATATTGAGTACATCATGAGAAACGCTGGGCTGGAAGAAGCACAAGCTGGAGTCAAGATTGCTGGGAGAAATATCAATAACCTCAGATATGCAGACACCACCCTAATGGCAGAAATCGAAGAGGAACAAAAGAGCCTCTTGATGCAGATGAAAGAGGAGAGTGAAAAAACTGGCTTGAAACTCAACATTCAAAAAACGAAGATTATGGCATCTGGTCCCATCACTTCGTGGCAAATAGATAGGGAAAAATTGGAAACGGTGACAGACTTTATCTTCTTGGGCTCCAAAATCACTGCAGATGGTGACTGCAGCCATGAAATTAGAAGACGCTTCTTGGGAGGAAATCTATGACAAACCTAGACAGCATATTAAAAAGGAGAGACATCACTTAACTGACAAAGGTCCACATAGTCAAAGCTATGGTTTTTCCAGTAGTCATCTATGGTTGTGAGATTTGGACCATAAAGAAAACTGAGTGCCAAAAAATTGATGCTTTCAAACTGTGGTGCTGGAGAAGACTCTTGAGAGTCCCTTGGACAGCGAGGAGATCAAACCAGTCAATAAAGGTAATCAACCCTGAATATTCGTTGGAAGGACTGATGCTGAAGCTAAAGCTCCAATATTTTGGCCACCTGATGTGAAGAACTGACCCACTGGAAAAGACCCTGATGCTGGGAAAAATTGAAGGCAGGAGGAGAAGGTGGCAACAGAGGATGCGATAGTTGGATGGCATCACCGACTCAATGGACATGAGTTTTAGCAAACTCCGAGAGGTAGTGGAGGACAGGGAAGCCTGGTGTGCTGCTGTCCATGGGGCTGCAAACAGCTGGGACATGACTGAGCAACGGAACAACAACAGCGTTCACTCTTTTTGGCATGAATGACTACATCTTGTCAAATGCATTAAGTCAAAATACAGAACAGTTCCATCACCCTCATCTCCTTTTGTACTCAAACTTTTCCTCCACTCCCAATCTTGAGCAACCTCTGATCTCCTCTGTGTCTATAGTTTTGTCTTTTCTCAATGTCATATATATGCAGCCTTGTAGTCTTTGGGTCTGGCTTCTTTTAGTTAGCTTAATGCAGTTGAGAAGTCATCCTGTTGTTTGATGTATCAGTGGTTTATACCTGCTCCAATATTCTTGCCTGGAGAAGTCCCTGGACAAAGGAGCCTGGTGGGCTACAGTCCATGGGGTCACAAAGTCGGACACGACCGAGTGACTAATACCCACACCCCGTAATGTGTGAGAGTTCCAGTTGACTCCCTTCCAAACATTTTTGTTGTCTCTTTTTGGTTTTATATTTTAATCACCCAAATCGATGGGTAGTGGTGTCTCTATGCGTATGTCTGTGTGTTTTGATTGATTTGACTGTGTTGAGTTTTAGGTGTAGCGTGAGGGATCTTCCATCTTTGTTGCAGTGTGTGGGATCTTGTTCCATCAAACCTGGGCCCCCTGCATTGGGAGTGTAGAGTCTTAGCCACTGGGCCACCAGGGAAGTCTTTTCTGCTCTTCAGTTACTGTAGTTCAAACCAACTTTTCTGCAAACTTTGAGAAAGGAATTTGTATACGTGTAACTACAGCCCATGGTTTAGTTCTTCTGTGGACCTTATAATTATGATAATTAGCATGTATTTTTTCAGAGCTCGGTATACCATGTTAACTAAGTACTCTGACACTTTAATAAGCAGTATTAAATACAAATTAATGTGAAAAGGAACTTCTCACATACTCTTCTACAATTATAGCTCTAAAATCACTGGACTTAGATGATTATCTGTGTTCATGTAAGGAAACAGTCTTTCTGTAAAAACAGAAGTTTTGAGAACATAGTTTATTGAGTACTGCAGTACTTGTTGACTATGGAGCCTAATGTTTGAAACCACCAAAATTCTTTTAAAGTAGAGGGTTAAATGTGCTATTATATTAACATTTATCCTATCATCCATTAATAAAAATGGAGCTCTTTAAGGCTCTTATTATACTATACTTTCAGGATTCTGAAATTGTTTTATTGTTCAGTACTGTATCTGACCAGATATTCACTCCAGATGTTTCACGTGTTCATGTACATCTCCTGAATTAATTCCATTTAATATACAACTATGTTCCTGAAGATTTAGTGAGCACTTAACCACAGTACCAGGTATCATGTGACTATATCGCCTAATCATTCACAACAGCCTCTAAGGTGGATACTGCTTTATAATGAGACTTTTGAGCCCCTGAGAGGTTAAATAATTTGCCCAAGGAACTCAGCTAGTAGGTTTCAGGACCAGGATTTGAACACAGGCTGCTTTACTCTGTCTGAAGTCTACACTTTTAATGACACTCTGCTATGTGGTGAACATTGTAAGGAATTTCATATCACCAAAGCATTGTTTATCTGCTAAAGAAATGTAAGCTTCCTACCCTATAATGAGATTTTTTTTTCTCTCAGAAATAGTAGTATTTTAATTTAAAAAAAAAAAGATTCATTAACATCCCTTTAAAACATTAGTTTTATACATTTGACTATAGTCAGTTTTCTCTTTTACATGATAAACAGATAGTAAGTAAGAGCTACTCTACCCTGTTGGGCTTCCCTGGTGGCTCAGACCATAAAGAATCTGCCTGCAGTGCGGGAGACCCAGATTCAGTCTCTGGGTCGGAAGAGCCCCTGGAGAAGGAAACAGCTACCCTCTCCAGTATTCTTGCCTGAAGAATTCCATGGACAGAAGAGCCTGGCAGGCTGCAGTCTGTGGGGTCGCCAAGAGCCAGATGCCGCTGAGCGACTAACACTTTGACTATTACTGAAAGCACATCCAGTGTAAAGAGCTGTCTGTCTGTGCCCAGGTTAAAAAAAAAGTAATAAAAATCTATAAAGGTTATAAGATATAAGTAGAAGGTAAGAAATTTAAAACAACCAATAAAGGCCAAAAATAAAAACATCAAAGCTGGGGGTCACCCTTCCCCCCAAAGAAACAGATTACCTGAAAGTTTGATCTTAGAATGCTTTGTCCTTTGTAAATGTTAATCTGAAGGAGTTCTAGTGAATGTCTTCAAAGGGTAAATTGATTCTATTATATTTATCAATAATTTAACATATGTGTCTGTAACATAGGAAGGCTATATACCATACTGGTGGAGCTTATTGGAAGGATTCCTGTATGAATATCTAGGGAGAGAAGCCCATAGTGATTTGCTGAACACTCTGTTAATGGCATGGGAAATATATGTCTGATGAGCATTATCCAGTGATAATACTGGGTTAATATACTTTGCAGTGGGGAATGTGACATGGAACATGTGTCAGTTATTCGTTACCAACAAGTGCCCTGAGTGAAACAGACACAACAGCAGCAACCTGAAAGTTCTTTCAAGAATGAGTAACATAAGTACACAAATTTTAATTAAATAGCTGGTTGTTAAAATTTTTTATTTTATTTTAGTATAGTTGATTTACAATGGGGTGTTCATTTCTCCTGTATAGCAGAGTGACTCGGTTATACATATGTATGTTGCTTTCCATATTCTTTGCCATTATGGTCTATCACAGGATATCGACTATATAGTTCCCTGTGCTATGCAGTAGGCCCTTGTTGTTTCCCCATTCTATCACAGTTTGCATCTAATCATCCCAGACTCCCAGTCCATCCCTCCCCAGCCCCTCTGCCCCTTGGCAGTGAGAAGTCTTCTCTATGTGTGTGAGTCTGTTTCTGTTTCTGTTTCATAGATAAGTTCACTTGTGTCATGTTTTAAATTCCACATGGAAATGATGTCATATGGCATTTGTCTTTCTCTTTCTGATTCACTTCACTTAGTATAGTCTCTGTGCTAAGTCGCTTCAGTCGTGTCCGACTCTGTGCGGCCCCATAGACAGCAGCCCACCAGGCTCCGCCGTCCCTGGGATTCTCCAGGCAAGAACACTGGAGTGGGCTGCCAGTTCCTGCTCCTAGTGCAGTCTCTAGGTCCATCCATTTTGCTGCAGATGGCACTGTTTCACTCTTGTATGGCTGAGTAGTGTTCCACTGTATAGATACACCACGTCTTATTTATCCATTTATCTGTCAGTGGCCATTTATGTTGTTTCCATATCTTGGCTAGTGTAAATAGTAAATAGCTGGTTTTTGAGATCTCAGGTTTTGCTGGGTTGAGTTTCATGTCCTCCAGTAGAAGAGGAAGGGTGGATGTGTTAATACTGAATATCCAGATCCCATTACTAAACTGTTAATGTGCTAACAAGTCATAGGATTATCACTCACTTTAAAAAGCTTTTTTGTTTTGTTTTGGTTAATGCTTGCTAATAAAACCAATAATGCCTACCATTCGTTGTATATAATCCAGTAAGTATTTTATGTTTTTATATATAAAATTAAATTTACTTAATTATAAGATTCAGATCTTGTATGGAAAGCTTCAATCAACAGCATACTTACTTCAAGTTTTATATGTGTATGTATATATATNATGTGTATATATATATATAAAATAATGTTCCTGACATTTATTTGCCACAGTTTTATTTATACATAAAATTAAGTGTTAATTCTTTTAAAGTGCTAACATCAGGAAATTATATACTTATATTAGTGAATGCTTAAAAAATGTTAGAACTCTTTCTTTAATTTACCTCCAGAGTACGAGATGAAAATCATCAGTGGCAGCAGAGTGTTCCTTGAAAGCAGTTTAGGTTTGAAGAAGTATAGTTTATTCAATGCGAATCTGTTTAATAACATAGCTGACCCATTTATTCAGTATTATTTTAGATCAGAAGCTGGTATATTAGAAAGTAGGAGGTTTATTGTGACTCATAAACTTGACTCCGAAGGGTATGCCAAGAGTTCCAAAATGATTTAGATAAAGAAAGCATTGTTAGGATAAGATACAGGTTCTTATACTCATCTAAATTGAAAAATTCTGTACCTTATTATTAAGGGATGTGAAAGTTGGACAATAAAAAAGGCTGAGTGCAGAAGAATTGATGCTTTTGAATTGTGGTACTGGAGAAGACTCTTGAGAGTCCCTTGGACTGCAAGGAGATCAAACCAGTCAGGCCTAAAGGAAATCAACCCTGAATATTCATTGGAAAGATTGATAACTAAAGCTGAAGC
Source organism: Redunca redunca (assembly GCA_006410935.1). Lineage (NCBI taxonomy): Eukaryota > Metazoa > Chordata > Mammalia > Artiodactyla > Bovidae > Redunca > Redunca redunca. The sequence continues at coordinate 104,009 of SJYQ01003617.1, forward strand.
TCCAGTACTTTGGCCACCTGATGCGAAGAACCGACTTATTGGAAAAGACCCTGATGATGGGAAAGACTGAAGGCAAAAGGAGAAGAGGGCGGCGGAAGATGAGGTAGTTAGATGGCATCACTGACTCAATGCACATGAACTTTAACAAACTCCAGGAGATAGTGAGGACAGGAAAGCCTGGCGTGTTGCAGTCCAAGGGTTGCAAAGAGTCAGACACGACTTAGCGCCTAAACAACAGTGTAGGGAAATAATGTTAGTCATCCTTTGAAAGTTGTAATTAGGCTTGACGTTTAATTTCAGAGCTATGGATACCCCCAAAGTAATTGCCTTTAAAAATTATACAACTGTTCACAAATAATAGTATGACTAACACTCTCTCTGTTCAGTTCAATTCAGTTGCTCGGTCGTGTCCGACTCTTTGTGACCCCACAAATCACAGCATGCCAGGCCTCCCTGTCCATCACCAACTCCCGGAGTTCACTCAGACTCATGTCCATCGAGTCAGTGATGGCATCCAGCCATCTCATCCTCTGTCATCCCCTTCTCCTACCCCCAAGCCCTCCCAGCATCAGAGTTTTTTCCAGTGAGTCAACTCTTCGCATGAGGTGGCCAAAGTCCTGGAGTTTCAGCTTTAGCATCAGTCCTTCCAAAGAAATCCCAGGGCTGATCTCCTTCAGAATGGACTGGTTGCATCTCCTTGCAGTCCAAGGGACTCTCAAGAGTCTTCTCCAACACCACAGGTCAAAAGCATCAATTCTCCTGCGCTCAGCCTTCTTTACAGTCCAACTCTCACATCCATACATGACCACTGGAAAGACCATAGTCTTGACTAGATGGACCTTTGTTGGCAAAGTAATGTCTCTGCTTTTCAATATGCTATCTAGGTTGGTCGTAACTTTCCTTCCAAGGAGTAAGCATCTTTTAATTTCATGGCTGCAGTCACCATCTGCAGTGATTTTGGAGCCCCCAAAAATAAAGTCTGACACTGTTTCCCCATCTGTTTCCCATGAAGTGATNCATTTTCTGAATGTTGAGCTTTAAGCCAACTTTTTCACTCTCCTCTTTCACTTTCATCAAGAGGCTTTTTAGTTCCTCTTCACTTTCTGCCATAAGGGTGGTGTCATCTGCATATCTGAGATGATTGATATTTCTCCCGGGAATCTTGATTCCAGCTTGTGCTACTTCTAGCCCAGCATTTCTCATGATGTACTCTGCATAGAAGTTAAATAAGCAGGATGACAATATACAGCCTTGACGTACTCCTTTTCCTATTTGGAACCAGTCTGTTGTTCCATGTCCAGTTCTAACTGTTGCTTCCTGACCTGCATATATGTTTTTCAAGAGGCAGGTCAGGTGGCCTGGTATTCCCGTCTCTTTCAGAATTTTCCACCCTTTAATGAGGTGTTAACCCACCTTTGTACCTCAGCTCCCTTTAGCAGAACCTTTCACCTAATTTAGCACATACATCTGTTACCTATTAAGTCTGGATTTATAAAGAATCATGTGCATAATTATCTTGAAAGTGAAAGTTTCTCAATCACGTCCAATTCTTTGCGACCCATGGACTGTATGTCGCCCACCAGGCTTCTCTGTCCATGGAATTTTCTAGGCAAGAATACTGGAGTGGGTAGCCATTTCTTTCTTCACAGGCAACCCAGTGATCAAACCTGTGTCTCCTGCATTGCAGGCAGATTCTTGACCATCTGAGCCACCAGGGAAGCCATTCTAAAATATAAGACTAAAAGATTGTATTTTATTTCGATTTAAAAAAATCTTTTTGCATTGGAAGGAATTAATTGCCTAACTTTCGAAATGAAATGTCACATTAAAAAATTACAGAAGTGTGAAGGCCATTTTTTTTTTTTTGCCTTCAAAATCTATTTGTTGAGTATATACTCAATTTATGGCCTTATGTTGATTGTTAGAGTTCATAGATCTACAATATAGCTTCTGCCTTCAAGAATTCACAGCTGATGGAAAATGAATAAATTAACAGTCAGTGACAGAAGGGGTTGGCAAACTTTTTCTAAAAGGGCCAAATAGTAAATATTTTAGGCTTTGTGGGCCATATGGTTTCTGTTGCAGTTGCTCAGCTCTGCTGTCATAGCATGAAAGCAGCGATAGACAGTCTGTGAACAAATGAACATGGCTGCATTCCAGTGCAAATTTTATTTACAAAACTAGACATGAACCCTTGTCCTGTAGCTTGCTGCTGTCTGAATTGTAGTATAGTGATACAAAACTTACGGTTGACGCACACCAGTCTGCTGGATATATGTGAGGAGAAAAGGACACGGAAAATGTCAAGGAGGAAGGAGCTTACAAGCTGAGTCTTGAAGGACAGGCTGTTGTCCAGGAGAAGCAGCATGGAAGGCCCATGGATTCATGAACTGCAGAGACTAAACAAAGGCAGAGATGAGAGCTCATTTTGTTAAATATTTAGTGGGGATCTTTAAAGAAGGTAATCATTCAAATCCTTTCCAGTAGCATCTTTCTAAGTAGTATTGAAAATTGTAGGTACCAAAATTCTGTTGACTGATTTCACATGTGTAGTTTCTTTACCTTTATAAACATGAAGAATTGGTTTTATATATTAAAATGGAAGCATACCAAAAATTGCCTTGTCTTTAGAGAAAGTCAAGTGTTTTACTTTATTTTTCATTCTCAAGGCCATGCTAATTATTTGGCAATGTATAATAGTTCATTGATTTTTCACAAACCAAAACACCCTTATGTTACCATGAGGCCACATTTTAATTGTCCGACACTACCTACCAATCAAAATTCTTAGACTACTTTTCTCATAAACTTAATTATTTTTCATCTCTGAACTTTCAGTCAGTTCTCTGGCTTAAAATCCTTATTGCTAACAATAATTTTGCTTGCGTGAAGGACAGCGTGGGCATACTCTGTGTGCCCACCTTTTCCTCCTAGACCTGTCTATAGTTTGGTTCTCTTTAATTGACCACTGCAGTGTAGGCTTCTAATTTCTAGGAAATGCCTCTTATTCCAAAATCACCCATTTCTTCATCTGAAAGTCTCTCTTTACCTCCATCAGTGCTTCTAAACTGAATGTAGCAACTCAGTGGATCTTGGGGTAGATTTAGTAAGTTGGGCTTGTGACTGGCATTTAAGAGGAGCATACAGGAGGGACAAAGAGAAGGAACTGTTTTTTGTGTTGTAACCATTGTAAAGTTGCAAAGAGTCATACAACAACAACATCAGATAAGATACATAACACTGGGAACAAAACAGGGCTGTCTCCTCTCAACCACTTGTACTTAACATTGTACTTGGAGTCCTAGCCAGATGCTAGTTTGCAATAAGACCAGAAACACAAAGATTAGGCATAAAGATTGGCAAAAAGTAAAACTATTTGTAGATGACACGATCACCTATGTAAAAATGGTTAAAAATTTAAAACCTCATAGTATCAAATGTTGACAATGGTATGGAGCAACTAGTACTTTCAGACATTGCTATTGGATATGTAAACTGGTACAACCACTTTGGAAAACAACTTGAGAGTTTTATCTTTTGTTATGTTTAGTCACTTCAGTCTCGTCCAACTCTTTGTGACCCTATGGACTATAGCCTGCCAGGCTCCTCTGTCCGTGGAATTTTCAGGAAAGAATACTGGAATGGCCTGCCATTTCCTCCTCCAGGTGATCTTCCCAACCCAGGGATCAAACCCGTGTCTTTTATGTCTCCTGCATTGGCAGGCAGGCTCCTTACCACTAGCACCACCTGGGAAGCCCATTTTCTTTTATAAATATACATATACCCAAAAATTCTGATCCTAGGTTTTTAAACAAGGGAAAAGAAAATTTGCATCCACAGAAAGATTTCTACCTGGACTTCTCTGGTGGTCCATTGGTTAAGCATCTACCTGCCAATGCAAGGGACATGGGTTTGATCCCTGGTCTGGGAAGATGCCACATGCCACAGGGCAGCTAAGCCCATATGGCATAGCTACCGAGCCCAGGCTCTAGAGCCCATGTGCCATAACTACTGAAGCCCAGGTACGTTGAGCCACAACAAGAGAAGCCCCTGCACCGCAACCAGAGAGTAACCCCTGCTTGCTGCTGCTAGAGAAAGCCCACTTGCAGCAGTGAAGACCCAGCGCAGCCTAAAAATAATACAAATACATTTTTTAAAAAAGAGAAAGACTTGTACCTGAATGCTTGTAGCGACTTTATAATGGACCAGTGTTGGAAATTACCTAAATGTCCATCAATAGTTGAATGGGTAAATAAGTTGTGATATGTCCATACAATGGGACATTATTCAGCAAAAAGGAGGACCAAGCTACAGATACATGCAAAGCTTAGATAAATCTCAATATATTCTGCTAATCAAAAGAATCCTTGTGCAAAAGAATACATATTGCATGACTCCATTTATATGAAATCCTAGAACAGGGAAAACTCAGGGGACAAAAAGCACATTCAGCACTTGCTTGGACTGACATTTTGACTCCAGGGGAGCACAGGAGAACTGTTCTGGTGTTTTTGAGTACTGTTCCAAAACTTGAACTTGGTGGTAGTTTAACTAGAGTTTTTACATTTGTGAATTATACCTCGATGAAGTGTGCTTAAAAAAAAAAAGATTGAGACATTTAAAAGCAAATAAATGAAAAAATAAAGCAAACAATGAAATCACTATTTGGGAAAAAATCTTAAGGCTAAAAAATTACTTTGGGAAGATGAAAAAGTTCTGGACATGGATAAAGGTTGTAGAACAATGTGTGTACTTAAAGCCACAGAATCATATGATTAAAAATGTTTAAAATGATAAGTAAATTTTATGTAATATATATTTTACATTTTTTAGAAAGGTTAAAAGGAAAAAGCTATGTAAGCAAAAAATCTTTAAAGAATTAGAAAAATGTATTTCTGTTATCTTAAGATGGTTTGTGCTTCTCGATAATTAAGGCAGGGTCTAAAATATTACACCAGGCTTCTGTGATTTCTTTAGTCAAAGGTTAAATGCTTAATCTAATTATAAATGATAAATATGTTTAGTGTTTTGGCCTGTATTTATAAAACCAGCAAAGATAAGAATTCTTGAACTGTTCATGCTTTGAGTATCAGATATTTGAGTATAAACTAGTAGTATTAATATTGCCTAGCCAGGTGTCATTTCCTGTAATTCAGAGTATCCCAACAATTGTATTTCTAGAACTGAATTTAGACTGAAGGAAATGTCTCATTTAAACTGCTCTGCCCTTTTGGTTTCTAATTGGTGATTGTCCGCTGATATTTTTTAAAGCTAAAGCATTTTATACTCAGTTTGCTCTTTATTTGCAATTTTTGTATCAACCTAAGTATAAAACTAGATGAATTATTTTCATTGTTATTGCTCTTCATTTGCCTGTTTTCATCAGAATAAATCTTTCTGTGATTTCTGGTGAGACTGGTGTGAATCTCTAGACAGAAGTGGGGATTGGAAGATGATATCCCTTGGGAAAATGAGTGCCTTCTTGCCTGGTGATTTGCTTCCACTTCCTAGGTTTTGAGAATAATATGCAGTTAAAAACTCTGCCTGCCAAAAGCAGAAGAGCTTTGGGAATTTTTTCATCATGAACTTTAAGAGAGTTTATGACTTGCCAGATTTCAATATAGGAAGTGAATGTCTTTTGCAGGAAAATCTGTAGAGCTCAAAGTACAAAAGAACAGAAGCCTCTACATAAGATGCTTTAAGGGAGTAAACATGTTATCTCTTTATGGTTCATTCTGCTCTAGGGAAGCACCACCAAGCGAGTCAAACACAGAACGTGATTGCATCAGACAAAGCAGCGGTAATACCGGTTGCCCATGAACATGAGCACAGCCATGACCACACACAGCTGCATGCCTACATTGGCGTGTCCCTCGTACTGGGCTTTGTTTTCATGTTGTTGGTGGACCAGATTGGCAGCTCCCACGTGCATTCTACTGACGGTAAGTGACCCCAAGGTTTTCTGGGCAGTGCAAAAAATTTGCATTTTAGGTGATCACAAGTGATTAAATGATTCAATATGTATCAGTGGCCATATTTAGTACTAAAACTCTTGTCTTAGGTTCTGGTGAACATGTTATTCATTTGAGGAAGCTAGTGGGTTATGACATGTGGCACAAGAGAGTGTTTATTGGGTTACTACCCTGGTTATCTTAAAGCTGTTTCATTTGATGGAGGTCTAGGGCCGAAGTTCTTAACCCTTTTTGTGCCATGGAGCCTTTAAGCAGTCTAAAGCCTGTGGACCTTTCGTTGGGATAAATAATGTTTTTAAATGCATAAAGCATAGTACATAGGACTACGGAGAAAATCAGTTTTATTGAAATATAGTTACTAAAACATTAAAAACAAGCTTGTGATATAGGATGTCTTCTTTATCAATGTATTAAATACTGACATAATATATTTAAATTATAAGCAAGTTAGAGTTAAATTTAATTTGTTTAAAACATTAGTATAACAGCTATTGTTGAGTAGCTTGACTAAGAACATTAAATTCTGAGATGGGCTTTAACAGGCAACAGATTGTCAAGTTGAACATCCAGTTGATTTGGGTTTTTGTTTTAGTGGCTATTAGTGTAGAAAAGCCTGATTCACAAAGATACTTTATTACAGATAAACACATTTGTAGCTTGCTTTCCAGGGAAAGATAAACTTCTTTCAAGGACAACTAAAATTCTCTAAGACTTTTAAAATCAATTCCAGTCATAGTAACTTTTTTGTCTTGAGATCAATGAATTCATCTTTGGTTAAATCAACATCTTTGGTATGGTTTATATTAAATAAAAAAGGATTCTGAGCCATGATACACCTTTGATACCATTGTGATACAAATAAATTTAAAAGGGTTATAATAGACATGAGAATTTATAGATATTTCTTTTCAAATATATTGACAGAATTTACAGATAGAAACTACTAGAAAACATAGGTATCTTGGTCCTCAGTGAGAGATCCCATGACTTCTACTGTTTGGTGGCTAAATGACTGTTAGGTACGGAGTTGCCTCAGTTACCCAGCTCCATCGCGTGAGCATTTACAGACAGGAAGACTGAATCAAGCAGTGTGGCAGTACTTCGCAGTCGAGTTCAGTCGCTCATTCATGTCCGACTCTTTTGTGACCCCATGGACTGCAGCACGCCAGGCTTCCCTGTCCATCCCCAACTCCTGGAGCTTGCTCAAACTCATGTCCATTGATCAGTGATACCATCCAAACATCTCATCCTCTGTCGTCTCCTCCTCCTGCCTTTGCTCTTTCCCAGCTTCAGGGACTTTTCCAGTGAGTCAGTTCTTCTCATCAAGTGCCCAAAGTTTTGGAGCTTCAGCTTCAACATCAGTCCTTCCAATGAATATTCAGGACTGATTTCTTTTAGAATTGACTGGTTGATCTCCTTGCAGTCCAGGGGACTCTCAAGAGTCTTCTCTAGCACCACAGTTCAAAAGCATTAATTCTTCCATGCTCAGCCTTCTCTATAGTCCAACTCTCACAACCATACATTACTATGGGAAAAATTATAGCTTTGACTAGACAGACCTTTGTTGGCAAAGTAACATCTCTGCTTTTTAATATGCTATTTAGGTTTGTCATAGCTTTTCTTCTAAGGAACAAGCATCTTTTAATTTCATGGCTGCAGTCACCATCTGCAGTGATTTTGGAGCCCAAGAAAATAAAGTCTGTCATGGTTTTCATTGTTTCCCCATCTATTTCCCATGAAGTGATGGGACCAGATGCCATGATCTTATTTTTTTTTTTTTTAAATTTTTATTTTAACTTTACTTTACATTACTGTATTGGTTTAGATGCCATGATCTTAGTTTTTTGAGTGTTGAGTTTTAAGCCAGCTTTTTCACTCTCCTCTTTGACTTTTATCAAGAGACTTTTTAGTGCCTCTTCACTTTCTGCCATAAGGGTGGTGTCATCTCTGCATTCTGTAAGCAGTACTTCTATAAGCCCTTAATTTAAAGTAGTGATGAGTGAAAGTGATAATAAGAAAGTATCTTAGGGTGACTGTAAAATAATATAAAATTACCTGATTTCTATTGGTAAAGGTAGTGCTAATATTACTTGTGGATTATTGTCTATATGACAAAAGGAAATGCTAAAGTTCAGTTAAAGGTTAGTAAAAATAAAAATGCAATTTTTTTTTTTTTTCAATTTAAGGTCACAAACACCTCCTGCATTCTCCCTGTGTTCTCCTATTAGACCCCAGGTTAATAATCCTTGATCTACAAAAAAAAAAAAATGTGGAAAAGCTGGCAAAAGACATGAACAGATAGTTTATGAAAAGATGTAAAAATAGTTTTTAAATACACGAAAAGATGTCCCCTGCATTTAAAATAGGAAGAATGCAAATCAAAGTTCCACTGAGATGCCATTGCTCACCTGTCAGATAGTCACAGATTCAAAACCTTGACAACATATATTCTACTGGCAAAGCTGTGACGATATAGGCACTCTCATCCGTTGCTGTGGATGTTCGTAGTGGTACAGTCCCTGTTGGGGGGAGTTTACCTTTCAGGCCAGAAATCCCACTTCTAGGAATCTGTTCTGATGATTCAGCTCCAGTGTGAAGATGCATACGCACAGTAATCAATGCAGCATTGTTTGTCATTGTAAAACCACTTCAGTGTCCAGTCACACAGATTGACTGAGTGAAGTGTTGTGTGTCTATGTAATTGAGTTCTCTGTAGCAATGAAATAAAATAAGGAATCCAATCTCTGTCAACCAAGAGGGAGAAATTTCCATGAGATATTGTTGAGGGGGGAAAAAAAATAAATTACCATCTGTCATATATTTGTGTAAGGAAGAAGGAGAAACAAGGAAGCAGGTATATATTTGCTTATCTTTACAAAAAAGAGACATAAGGATCAACTAGAAGCCAAAGTTGCTTACTTGTAGGAGGGAGGGCACTTGTGGGAGAGGGTAGAAGGGCTTTAAGAGAGGGCATGACACTTCCCTGGGCATGCCTTCTCGATACAGTTTAACTTTTGGAAATATGTTAATGTTTTCCATATTCAAAATATAAAATGAAGTCAACAAGGGTCGGGGAGCTAACTGAAACAAATGAACTATACATCAAATGAATAACACAATCACACTGAAAGGGATTTTAAAAAAATAAATTCAAGTAACTCATGAATGTAGTTATTTGGTGATATACCTTTAGTTGTGGGTAGAATTGGGCAAGAAGTATAAACAATACTGAGTTCTTTTTAGTAGGCTTTGTCTTTTCTAATGGTGTGGGCAAAAGTGTTCTGAAACTATTTCAGATATGTTACAAGGTTGAGGAAATGAGTAGATGTGCTGCTGTTGATGAAACCAGAGTCCTCACTGAGGAAGAAGGAACATGCAAACAGGGAATGAGGGAAAGCAAGAAAGAACCCCTGCAGGGGTGGACTGGAACTGGAGCTATTGGAATCATGATTTTGAAAACTTGTTTGTGTATGTGTACATATATACATGTGTGTTTACATATACATGGGTGTATGTCATAGCTGTGTGTGTAGAGAGGGCCTAGAAGTAAAGACACCCCACTGGCAATGAGCATATCAGGGCTCTTCAAAGAAAGGACTGATTCTAGGATGAGGCAGGGTAAGTATAAAATGAGCTTGAAATGTCTAGTGCTCAAAATATATATGAAGAAAAAAGATGGGATCGTCACAGGATATAGGAACCAGCTTGAAGGGGCTCCCATTGGCTAGATCTCGGACAGTTTGTCCACTGAGATGATTAAGAACAGCAATAAAGCATAAACCATTAAAAAAAAAAGTGGGGGTCAATGCGCACAACCACACGAGAAAAAGATAAAAGGGGGAGGGCATTTGCTTCCAGCAGAACGCTAAATACTGGTAAACATGAAAGCCGATGGGATTGGACATTTTTGCAACCTTTCTAGTAAAAATTGGTTCAGGCCAGAATCGTCAATGAATGTTAGATCTAGGGGATATGTTTTGATTTGCTTATTAGTTGCAAAGGGGGAAAAAGTAACTAAATGAAGAAATCAGACAATATCTTGATCAGATGATCAAGATTAATGTCACTGGTATTCTGCTTCAGTGTGTACAGAAAGTTCCTTTTAGATCAGCCTCCCTGCAGGTAACTATAAACTTGAGACAGAGTTTTGAAAACCCACTGTCTGAAGACACTAGAGAATCACCTAACAGAGGCAAATTCTGGAAGGGAGTCTACGCTGGGAACCGATTTTTCACAGCTTTTAGTTCCTGTTTCTGCTTTTAGCAGTCAGTGCCTATGGGGTAGCCAACTGATAGAAGAGTCTTTCTGGCCTAAAGAGGACAGAGTTCAAGGTAACTACAGTCACTGCAAAGTGAGAGGAGAATCTTAGAAAGGAGACAGACAGAGAAAGTCAGCCCTAAATTCTGTGTATAAACTAGCCAAGTCTCTGGCTAAGCCCTGAACCATGCTTTCTTGGGCAGGCTCCAGGCAGGTCTGGTAAAGATGAAAGAACTAAACTGAGACTTAGGCAGCTGCCCAGAAGACAGAATTTGCAGTTTGAGCCAAATCAAGTTACTTTAAAGCAAAGCAAAAAAGAAATCAGCATTCTTTAGGAATGTAGTATAATCCATAGTATCCACAAGATAACGTTTACAGTGTCCAAGATGTAGTCCAAAATTCACACCACCAGTGAGCAGCAGGTGTACATCCTGTGCGTCTGGATGTGATCGTCTGAGAAGCGTCACCTATGTAGTATTCCATCCAAGAATGCTTTTTCTAAGGACACATCAGACAGATCCAAAAGTAAGGACCACTCTGTTAAAAAACAAGAAAGGTGCAGGGAGGGGAATGTGTTCTTCAGAGATACCAACGTCACGGAAGTCAAAGGCAGAGAAAATGTTTCAGGTTAAAGGAGACTAAAGAGATAGTCACAGCTAAGTGTAACATGCAATCTTAGACTGGATTCTTCCTGGGAAAGGAAAAATGCTCTGAGAGTTATTCTTGGGCAATTGACAAAAGTAAAATATGCAAGAGAGTAGAAAAAAATCTCAATGGTATTTACTGAGTTTGATAACTTTACTGTGATTATGTAAGAAAATATCCTTTCCCATCAGAAATACACACTGAAGGATCTAAGGATAGTTAACGAGTAGTATAAAGTGTGGTATACTCTTAAATGGTATATTCCAGGAAAGGAAATGTATGTGTGTAGTGTGGAGAGAGAACAAGAGAGCCTAAGTATAGATGATAAGGCAAATATGGCAAAATGTTGGACAGGCTGTTAAAGAAACTGGTTTAACTGGACTGGACAGTGAGAAATACGATGTATCAGTTGATGTAGAGCTCAAGAATAGAGCAGTTTGGATTGAATTTGAAAAGTAGCAGATTCTTAACGTGTTAACTGACCCATCAAAAAGAGTAGTGAGTTAGGAAGACGATTCTGACAAGGATGTGTAAGATGAACTTGGTTCGGGAGAAATGAGAGTAAGAGGAGACATCCAGATCTGCTGCTAGTTTAGGGGCTGGAGAAGGGTGTTTGGGTTGATGGAAATTTAGGTTAGGATGGTGGCAGTAAAATGGAGAAAGGCAAATGTAACAGACATTTTGATGTTGGAATAAAGTTGCAGGAGGCTGAGGAATGGGCAGGCGGAGACAGTGGCGATGAGACTGGTCTGGAGAGCAGTGGCCAGAGGCCGCAGAGAAGGCTCCTTGGAGAGGTGGAGTGGCAAGGGGTGTGAGGCAGCTAGGGTGACGTCTTGCCTGTCCAGGGAAGGCTGGGTCAAATGAAGAGTTCCCATCTGCCCGTCTCTTCAGGACAGGAGAAATTTCGAAGTGTTTGAAGCAAAAGGAAAAAGACAATAGTCAGGAAAGTAATAATAGTTACTTAAAACAGCTTTCAAAGAATTCTTCCCCCTCCAGGTGAATGTTCTACTAGTTTCTGTTCCCATTGCTTCGTGGCTGACTTGCCTATTTTTTACTTCAGATCCAGAAACAGCAAGGCCCAGCAATTCCAAAATCACCACCACGCTGGGTCTGGTCGTCCATGCTGCAGGTAGGTTCAGATCGCAGTGGGACCCCTTTCTTTTCTGTCACACAGGTACCATCCACAGGAACCTTCTGGAAAAGGGGCTGTTTAATGAAGTCCTCCGACAGAAGCATGAACCCCAGTGTACTCAGTGTCAGGGGGTTGTAAGCTAAGAATGGTTTTTATACTTCTAATCAGATGAAAAAGAATAATTCATGGCACATGAAATTCAAATCTCCGTGTCCATGAGTGAAGCTGTATTGGAATACAGCCATGGCCACTTGTTTACGTATAATCTGTGGCTACTTTCATGCAACAGTGGTAGAGTTGAGTATTTGCAAGAGACCAAATGGCTCACAAAGGCTAAAATATTTCCTATCCAGCCCTTTAAGAGAAGTTTGCTGACCTTTTCCTAGGACCTCATCTCGAACACTTCTGTACTGAATAACCCTACTGCCTGTTATCCACCCAGAATGCCAGTTGAGGCAGGGGTGGGCTGTAGGGTGTCAGAAGTCTCAGCAGTGCGGACTGGGAGCACCTTTGAATCATAACCACAACCAGTCCCAGTTGTAGGGGTCTGTAAGTGACAAAAGCATGTGAAAAGTGACACCCTGTTATCTGGACTTAATGCACGCTTTTCTAACAAAAAATTCATCCATTCAGCCATTGTTTACTCATTACGTATAAATCATCTATGCCAAGTCCCGGGGTCTTTGTTTTTTCACCTGCAAGATGCAGAGGTGCCTCCTTTGAAATTTCTTGCTTTTTCTATTATTGCAGTTTAACTGATTAGTCAGTAGATTTTTGAATGTCATACTTTTTCAACAATAGCAACAATAACTGGCGTATTAAATATCAAATAGCACCTGTGCTAAGCTCCTCACATGTTACCTCATGAAAACCTTAGAAATATGTACTTTATTGAACCCAATGAGAAGGCTAAGGTTCAGAAAGCTTAAGTAACCTTCTCAGAGCCTGGTCCAGCTCTATCTAACCCTGAAGCCCACACACTCACCCACCACACTATTATAGTTGTTATTTATAGTGTTTTATGTTTCATTTTTTCCAAATTCAGCTGACGGCGTTGCTTTGGGAGCAGCAGCTTCTACTTCACAAACTAGTGTCCAGTTAATCGTGTTTGTGGCAATAATGCTACATAAGGTAAGCAGAACTTTGGTGTAGATTTGTTGTGGACTGAACCTGTAATTAAAACTTCTCTTTGGTCTTTGTGTATTTTCTGGAATGCAAAGGTTTTTGTAGTTATTTTCTTAACTGCTGTTCACCTTAGAGAATTTGATAAATCTGTTTAAAACTGGGTCTTTTGCTACCATTTTCTTAAACTTGTAAGTTGAAGGGATTTTATTTTTTTATGGTGTATACACAAACTGTTAAGTCCTCTACAGATTTCTGTATTTCATAGTAATTTTTGTTCATAAATATTTTTCCTTTCTTGTACTTAACTATTTCGCATAGACTCACACACACACAAATGGGACATTTTCTACCTTAGAACATTAATTCCTAAAAGGCAGAGCTCAGACTTAGTGTTTGTTATACTTGGTTTTCTTGTATGATAATAATTTAGTCAAATGACAGGTACTTCATCATGTAGAAGCAATCCAAATTTCTAGACTAATAAGGGATAGTTTTTCTTTTCCAGGCACCAGCTGCTTTTGGGTTAGTTTCCTTCTTAATGCATGCGGGCCTCGAGCGGAATCGAATCAGAAAGCACTTACTCGTCTTTGCACTGGCAGCACCAGTTATGTCCATGGTGACATACTTAGGACTAAGTAAGGTAAGTCTGACTCAAGCTTATCTGGACAAGTATCTAACTCCTTGTGATCCACCAAAACGTATGGTCTCTTATGTTGAAGTTTTCAATTAAATTACTGCCTCAAGCTAAAAAGAAAATTCAGCTTAAAAACCTGTACTGTACAAAGTGTACATCTTAATTCCAAGTCAATCCTCTTTATAAATTTAGAACATTTTCTTATCCGTTTAATTAAAAAACTTCTTTCCCCTCAGTTCCAAAAATATTTGCACAAATACGTGATCTTTAAAATAATCCAATTTAAAGCTCATCAGACATGCTAGTTATACTTAACTGGTACATAATAAGTCACAACAGTATGGATTTAATGTTTCAGTTAGCATAGGAAGTGTGAATAACGAGTTTGCAGCAGCTTTAAGAGCAGTAGGGAATGAGCAGAGATCTCTGTATTCAGCTAAGACTCAGATTCTTCTACTCCCGGCTCTCATATCACTGCATATTAAGCACCCAGGTCTTTGTCATTACACTGATCGTGCCTCCAGTCCTGACGTGGCTTGTGTCGTTTGTCACATCAGACCCCAGGCATTCTACTCTGTTGCTCCAGTTAGACCCTCCCCTGCCGCCTTATTCTGTCCACAGGGCTGCCGTTCTTAACAACAACCCTTCCTGTTTTACTTAAATATCAATTGGCAAGCGACAGAGGAAAATCTTAGAACCAAACCAACTTAGGGCTTTCCCCCACACTCTCAGAAGATCACTGGTTCTTCTGAGTGTTATTCAGTTCGTATTGATATAGAAAAGCTTGCATTGAAAGGAACATGAGAAATGAAATGGTTAAAGAATGGTTAAGTTCCTGTCAGTCAAGGCTGATCTGGATCGCTAACACCTCATTGTTCACCTGAAGAGCTTTATCTTCTTTTAGTCAATGAGTAATAATACATAATTCCCTTTTAAATATTATCCTGTTTATCACTTCATTGATCAATGTAAGTTTCTAGAACTTTTGACAAAAAGATATGATAATTTTGGAGGCACGGAGTTACAGGTTACGTTTATGGCACATTCTTAAATTTTCAGTTACTTGTACTAGTCTGTAGGGCCACATTTTTAATTTAAAAAGAGATGGAAATTAGTTGTGTAAAGGTTAGCTTTTGAGATATTTCTAGGCTCTGTGAGGGCAGGTACTGCATCTCAGTTATCACTGTATCTCAGGCCCTGGCCTAGAGCCTGGTGCATATGGGAGGTTTGTTCATATTGGTAGAACAAATGAATGTATCAAATTTGATATCTGCGTTAATGCTGTTGATTCCATCTTAATAATCTTGAAGTTTGTTTGTAAAAGTAATCCCAAGTGGCTCAGTGGGTAAAGAATCACCTGCAATTCAGGAGATGCAGGTTCAGTCCTTGGGTTGGGAAGATTCCTCTGGAGGAGGGCATGGCAACCCATTCCAGTATTCTTGTCTGAAGAAACCCATGGACAGAGGAACCTGGCGGGCTACAGTCCATAGTGTCGCAAAGAGTCAGACATGACTAAAGCAACTGAGCACGCATGCACACGTGGCCAGTAGTCCTAAACCCTTTTTTGGAGGCTTTCCATAAATAACAAAATCGTTCTGATAACAAGGTGTCCCTACTTCCCAAATCACACCAGTTATGAATATTGGGTGCTTTCTTTATTATTATTCTTCCTGACTCTCCATGTTATTTGACTTAATTTTCTTCTCTCTCTCTCTTACTCCACAGAGCAGTAAAGAAGCCCTTTCAGAGGTCAATGCCACTGGGGTGGCCATGCTTTTCTCTGCCGGGACCTTTCTTTACGTTGCCACAGTACATGTCCTCCCTGAGGTGGGCGGAATGGGGCACAGCCACAAACCCGACCCCACTGGAGGGCGAGGCCTCAGCCGCCTGGAGGTGGCAGCCCTGGTTCTGGGTTGCCTCATCCCCCTCGTTCTGTCAATAGGACATCAGCATTAGCTGGTGAGGGTCCAGCCTCGGTTCATGGCCGTTCGCCATTCACTGAGAACAGCCGGCACGTGACAGACGCTCACTTCCTCAGTCTCTCGTCTCGCCTTGCCCATCTCCACCTGTATTCCTAAAGAGTCCAGAGGGAGGTGAGATGAAAACCTGGAGTAATGGAAAGCTTTTCAAGTAGAAACAACACACCATGAAGGATACAGACATCCCATTGTGTTGTCTTTTCAAGGGCCCTTGGCATTTTGAGTTTTGATGTTTCCCTTAACCCTATTCTCAGGGAAGATGGAATTTAGTTTTAAGGAAAAGTGGAGAACTTCCTACTCATAATGAAATAATTATGAAAGTACAGTATTCTGTAATTAAGCTAAATCTCTTAGTTTAGAGGCTCTGCCACTTTATCCATTGATTTTTTAACATGGTTCTCACCGTGTAAGACTGGTGCTTTAGCATCTATGCCACTTGCCTTGAATGACGGTCATGATGCCCACTGTGTTAGATGCTAAAGATAAGTAGTTCATCTGGGGCTAGAGTCAAGAAAATGATGGCAAGACACATGGAAAACTGACTTTACACTTTAGAGACCCGGAGAAGCGGGGACATCTGGGGAGACTGAAATGCCCCCTTCAGCACGTGCCTCTCCCCAAAGAGCCTGCCTTCCATCAGATGGGGTAGCAGAGGTGGACTAGCTTTTAAAGAGGTGACGTGTCTTATAAAACATTTTTCTTTCAAGTCCTCCTGTTTGTAGTAGAGGAGCCAAGTTCTAATAGGTTCAGACCGACCTAGGCTTCCCTTCTGACTGTTCTAAGAACAGTCAGATCCCAGAGTATCTTTGGAAATTAAGGGGTGTTAAATTTTAAGTGAATTTGGACAGTTACTGACATCTTTGTAGTAACCTTTTTAGAAGAAAGATCACCAAAACCTACTTGTCCTTTTTTTGTCTCTTAAATATTTATCTTGGTAGACCAGCAGTCCCTCTGGCAAAATACTCAGTGCCCCTTTGGGACTGCCAGGTCAACATCACGTAAGCACCTGTAGCAGGGAAGAAAGTCAAGATGTATCACAAATGGGAGGTGTTTGCCTGTTGATTTAAAGCTTATTAAAATCATGTCTTTTGTCTTTCATCTTTTCTGTATTTTATTCCTAACTTTTCCCTCCAGCCCTTCCTCCCTACAATTTGCTGCTTATTGCTGGTGGTGATCCTAATATTTGTGTGAGTTAAGTTCTCATCAGGACAGCCTTTTCTTGGAACTGTGATGATAAAGATAGTATTGTCTCTGTCCTCTCTTCCTTTCAATGAAGTTACCTTTGTGTCAATTGCAGCTTTGTTAAGCCCTTAAAATGTCAACTTCCTCGTATGTGAGATGATACAATCACTGATACTCTGGTAATTTAAACAATTGAGATATTAAAAATAGTAAGCAGACTAGGATAATCTTCCATATTTGCCAAAAATCCCTGTAAACCTTGTGTTATCAAATAAGTGTATAATATTATATTGTTAATTTATTTTGATTTTCTGTACCATTTCAAAACACATTTCATAAAGTGGGAACCAAGACTATTTTTGTCAGGGCATTGGATTTAGGAGTTTGTGAAACATTTTATATAATGCATAAACCAGCATGCCCAGGATTTCTGTATTTCCTTCCTAGATTTGTCACTGGGTCAGCAGCTGTGGAAAGAGAACTTGTGAGCCCTCTGCTGGCTAGACCAAAGTAGCATAAACAGGATCTGGTTTTGGATAGTGGCTGGGAACCGTTGTGAACAGCATAGAAACCAACAGAAGGTGCAGCAGGAAAGTCTAGGTGACTTTCCTGCTAACAGCTGGGACTTCAGAGAGTCATGGGGTTTCACCCAGTCCTTCAGAATGACATGGTTGCCTTGATTCTCCCTGGAAATGTACTTCATTAAATAAATAGCTCATTTTAGTGTCCGGTCTGGTTTGAATAGTGGCACTTTTCTATCATATTGTGCAATGATCAGAAATTTGTTCTGCTGGCCAAAGCCTCTTTCTGCAGTGCCTTGCCATGACACTTAAAAGTTGGGCTAGAATATCTTGACAGGTAGGGCCTTGAACTCTGGCAAGGGCAGAACCATCTAACCTCCAAATTGGCCTTCCCTTCTGGACCCCACATTAACAAGCAAACCTTTCAAGGCCTATCAGCTCTCGAGAGCTATGGGCTGTCCAAGATTTTAAAACTGCTACCCCAGGAACCACTCATTTCCCTCCTGGTCAGCAGGCAGAAATAGCCATACTAAACTTACAGGGCTCAAACGCATCTCCAGGCAGCAGGGTACTGAGCGGCGTGGCAGGGGCCTCCTTTTGCGGGGGGCGGGGGAGAACCTAACTTATGTGGGCAGTGTCCCAGGAGAGGCCACACTGATGGTCACTTACTGGCACATTTCAGCTCCATTTTCCTCTTGTTTAAAACTGCCTCCTTAGATGTGGATGCCTTAATGCTCTCACACGTTTGGAAACCTTGGCAGTACTTCAGTTGCTGCTGTGATTACAGATGGAATTATTGGCTACCGAAGAGATGCAATTGATGAAGAAAAGCACTGTCCTTCCTTCCTCATAACCAAAGTTAATCTTAATTACAATTTGACTCCCTTTCCTCGGTACAGATAGACTTTATTCAGATGTCAAGCACTCTCTTAAATGGCAAATTAAGGTGAAAATTACACTCATCCATTCCCTTCATTTGTTAGCCCGTGAATTGCTTTTGTCAATTGCCATAGCCCCAAAGCAGCCATCTTCCAGGTCTGATGGCTTTCCTGTGCGCGCTCTTGCCAGATTTCAGTTCTTCAGGCGAATTCTGCCCTGGAGTGCAGTGTCGAAACACCACCACAGAGGCTCTGTGTTCTCCCTTTCCCTCTTCACCTTTTTATTTCCCTGTTCAAAACAGCCAAGTCTGTTCCTATATTTTGAATCATTAGAAAAATGAGAGAGGTGGCTGTTTTGAGTGGTGAGTTCTTTGTAGAAAGAAGAAAATGTAATGGTGTTTTTTACTGCTTTTACGTGTCACTGCCTGGTTTTCCCTCTTTTTCAAGGATTAGAACTAGGAGGACATGCCAGCCCCTCAGATACGTGGTAGCCAGGTACTGAACAGGGGAACTGTGTGTGTGTCAACAGCGCAAGCCCCCAAAGCATGCTCCTGCCTTTAGGGCCCCTGAGCCCCGTGGGAGGCCGAGAATGACCAGATTCATCCAGAACTGCTGTAGGGCAAGGCGAGAACCCTCTAATAGTGTTCCACAGGGGTACCCTCCTTGCGTTACAGAATTTTTTGCTCAACACAGAATGGTCCACATTACCTTTCAAAGAGCACCGTTTGAGATGCTATGAAATTAAAACCAGTCATGTAGCCCCTTTGTACCTGAGACATCTAGATTCACCTGAGAAGACCTGAGGGAAGTGTAAAGACTTTCATGAAAGGGCTAGACAACCATTAGGAATTTTCTAGATATGCTCAGCCTAACACAAGGAGGTTGACTTTGATCTGTTTTCTCATAGCGTCTTCTACTAAGTGGGAAATCTCATGGGATAACACTGCAGTTCCCCTGGTTTGGTAGCCTAAACAGTTTTTTTAAATGTCCCCCTTTTCTGGATCCTTTGTAAACATGAAATCATTCCACGGATGGCTGCCTTATAATTTTTGTCTCTTTCCACTTTAATTGTGAATGGTTAAAAAAAATGTTTTTGCTGTTTTCTGATTTGTTTTCTGATATTAAATTTTTATTAGTGCATACCATATGTGAGTGGTTCATTATTGATCCTCTCGACAGTTTTTCCGTTGGATGACCAGACTGGACCCACATTTGAACATCAGAAAAGGTAATGAAATGGTTTGAGGGGCAGTGGAAAGATGTATCTATATGAACCTCCCTTAGGGAAGGAGAGAAAGAAAGGCGGAAGGGAGATAAAGGACTCAGTATACCATCTGCCCCAGAGATAGCAATTTATTGACAATTTTTTTCCTTTGCCTTTGCTGTCACCAAATATTATTTATGAAGGTATCTATCTAATCCCAGAAAAGAGATGCAGGCCAGTAGCTCCCAATCACATGGATGCATTTCAAAGGGCACAGTTACTAATCTGAGTATGTAGACACTATGAACAGTGAACCCTGGAAACATTTAAATGGAAGTGAAAATTATAAATTTGATAAATATTTTCTCCCTCTGTAGCACTGAAGCTCAGTTTTTAACATATACTGATAAGAGCCATATATAGCCATATGTCATTTGAATATATCACTTATTTGTTTATTCATTAGATTTCATTATTACTAATCCACTGTGTGCTGACTTTCTATGTGTATCACATATGCTACATCTAGTTACAAAGGTTGTACCCGAGTGTTAACATGTTTCCAGAAAACCTCTCCTCATGAATAAGAAAATAGGCCACAAGGACATAGTACTCATGATTCCTGCCATCTCTCACGAAGTCATCCCTCCTTTGCCTTAAGCAGTGGGTTGTGAAATCTTCAAAAGCCAGCTTCAAAAGCCCTTTTATCCTATCACCCTGAGATCAAAATGTATGTATGTATGTACCTGTATATGAATACAGATGTATATATACACAGGTTTAGTCAAAATAGCCAACAGTCATTATTCTGTTTAATTTCTAATTCTTAACAAGCTAGAGCGGTGTCATGCAATGTAGTTTGTTGGATGTAGGAAATAAACCAGCTTCGTGTCCCCCTGTTTGCCCTGTGTCAATGCCGCTCCTCCAGATCTTGTTCTAGCGTCTTCTTTAGTTAGGCCAGGGCTTCCCTGATAGCTCAGTTGGTAAAGAATCCACCTGCAATGCAAGAGACCCCGATTCAATTCCTGGGTCCGGAAGATGCACTGGAGAAGGGAAAGATTACCCACTCCAGTATTCTGATCTGGAGAATTCGATGGATGTGACCACTGTATTTAAAGTTGAAATCTACTCATCAGTGGTAAGAACCACTGGGGTAAGAAGCTGATCACCTTTTAATCTGCTTTGTAATATATGTCCCCTTTACTTTGTCCCTCTTCTCTGCTAAAATACAAGCTCCAGGAAGCTAGGTTCTCAAAAAAAATATGTTGTTAGATGAATCAGTCTGTTCTGAGGGGCCACTGATTTCCTCGCCTGTGCTCTCCCCTCCCCTCCTCCACTAGCTGCTACCCTGACTCCCGGCAGGACCTACTGCTGGCCTTGCTATAGCTCCACCTTTGTCTCACACTGAGGTGAGGGCTGTCAGGGCAGGAGACTGAGCAGACAGGTGCGAAATCGACCCAGTTCAGGTTACGAACCCAGTGCTAACATTAGTAAGGTGCTGTGTGACTAATTTAGGGATGGGAAAACCTGGATCCCATTTCTGGCTTAACTACTGATCGCTATTGCAGTGATAGCTACTGCCTAGTTTCTATAAATTTTGGACGAGTGAAAACATTTGTCCCAGTCTGGTTGCCTTACTTATCAAGGGATCCTGACAAATTCTGGAGCCGTCAGAGGAGAGAGCACAGTGAAGAAGGGATGGGAAGACGGGGCTGTGGAGACAGCATGGACGGCCCTGGAGTATTATGTCTGGAATGCTCTTGAGGGCGGAATTTGACAGCCATCACCAGATACCTTCAGGGGCTGTCAAGTGCGGGAGGGTACAGATACCATACTCTCCCTAGGGTGGAACCAGAAGTGGAGCCCTGCCTCTCCACCAACCCACTCTTCACCCAGCGGAGTTAACAGCCCTTCCTACGGACCAGGCGATTCCCAGAGCTGAGCGTACAGAAGGGAATAAGGGTCTGTTCCCGTCCTTAGCGAGCTTGTTCAGTGAGGGGTTCAAATAAAATAACTGGCAGTTAAGCCAGTTATTATTGGGAGCCAGGAAGGCATAGAGAGCATGTAGGGGCAAGAAACACCAGGTGGGCTTCAGGGAGAGCAGCAGAGGGAGATGACAGCTGCCCTGAGCCAAAAGGCTGGGCAGGACAACCTCGAAAAGGTGGGATAGGGAAGACCCACGTGGGCAGAGGCCCCGGGGCACAGGAAGAGGGATCCTGCCTCAGAGGTGCCACGGCTGGAGGGGGGAGGCGAGAGCTGGCGTGCTGGCTCCCTACGCGGCTCCAAACTTCCAGATTGAAAATCCTACAGATAACCGAGCCCAGCCAAGGTCCTTGTAATTCCTGCCTCTGCTGCGGCCAGGACCCCTCCCAGGTGCAGTCCCGGCTGCCCTCGCTCTGAGCCCCTGTCACATGGTGCTTCGTGCAGGTGGGGGTCCTCAGTGTCCCGATCTCTGCACTCTAGTGCTCCCCTGGCACCTCAAGGTGGGGCTTGGTGACTCCTTGCCTCTCCCATTCCTGGATGGGGCCCAAGGACTCCCCTCATTCCACCTCTGAACATGGGTGTAAGTTCCATTCAGAGACCTGACCCACCTGGGAGGGGTGCCCAATCTTCCTTCCACCCCCCAGCTCTCCCTCCCCAGCTCTCGTTTACATAAGAGACCTGGCCTGGAAGCACCCCACCCACCGTCTTCCTCTGCTACCACTGTCTCCCCAAAGCCTCCACCCTCCACCTCTCGTTTCCCCCACTCCTCCAGCCCCTGTGTGAATTGGGTCTTTCCTGGGGCTGAGGGTGCGGTGGCGGTGGAAATGTGAGAATTCATAGAACCCGCCTTCCATTCTCCTCTTCTGTCTCTGCCTTCACCCTTGTTCTGTACTTTGAGAAACCAGAAAAGAATATGTTACTGGATCTAAAATAAATAATCCAAGGATAATGTGATGCTGAATTGGAAGGGCCCCTTTTGATATATAAAGCCACAAGCTTTGCAAAGTAACTTGCCCAAGATCTTTTCACGGAGTAAGGATAGAGCCACCACTGGTACCCAAGCCTCTAGGCGCCTGGTCCCATGGATTGTTAACTCTGTTCCAGAGGAGAAAGCAGCACCCTAGCTCTCCCTCGGACTTTCTGGGAAAGCATGTGAGACTGTGACAGTGAATGGCTGTGGGCTTATTGGCCAGACTGAGCCCATCTCCCATCCCCTAGTGAAGTATTGTCTTTGCTCTTAGAAGCTAAATGTGTACATTTGAACCCACACATCACAGACAGGGGAAGTCCTTTTTACCTCTGGTGTTTTTCTGAGCAGTTGTGCTGTCCTCAGTGATGCCCTTGGATGCTGAGAACCTGCGTCAGTGCTGTGACAAGGCTGGCAGGTTAGGAGGTCCTTGGCCACCCCCAAAATACATCACACTGACAACCTCAGATGTGAGCAGTTGTTGGGTAGAGATGGCAGAAGCCTACTTGGCCAGAGGGTGACCTTGCTAATGAGAACTGAACTATAACGCAAGGGAGTTCCTATCTCAAGATGTCTAGAATGGGGGCTTGCCTGGGGACGGGGCAGTGGGTCTGTGCCCACACGTGCTCTCCCCACCCCCTTCGTATTTCAGCTGCAGGCGTTGATCTTACACTTGGTTTTCCAGGATCAGGAAATGTCTCACCATCTTCCTCTGCTACCACCGTCTCCCGAAAGCCTCCACCCTCCACCTCTTGTCTCCTCCGCCCCTCCAGCCCCTTCCTCTTGGGTTCCCCTGCGGGCAGTCAAGCCCTGCCACAAGTATAAGAGTGTGAGACCTATGCTGGTCATGAGGAATTAGTCAAAATGGAATACAATTCTATAAAAAGAAGTGCTTTCATCCCCAGAAGGGATGCCATCAGAAACAACTTCACAAAAGAAGAGTCATTTGAGCTGAATCTTGAAGTAGAATTTGCAGAAGATACAAAAAGTACTCCAGATTAAGGGAATTTCAGGCAAGTGAAAAGAAGATATGAAAGAGCACGGTAGCTCCTTGAAATATTAGAATCAGTGCAACTGAAGCAGAGAAAGTGTGATAAGGTGATGGGGTTAAGCCCTGACAATAAGTCAGGACCAGATTGAGGAGTGTGTTAAGTCAAAGGTCAGAAATGGGGAACCGGAGCTGAAGGAATGGAGATCCAGTCAAGGATTTTAAACACGAAGCTCACATGAACCTTTGAGTCTTGAGAAGATCCCGTGAGTGATGGTGGCGAGCCAGGATTCCTTGGGGGACCCTGCTGTAGGTGGGGAGTCATTTGAAAAGGCTACTACATAGTCCAAGTGGAAGATGACTGACTACACAGTGCAAGTTGAGAAGCCCAGAGAAGCCCAGGGATAGTCCTTGGTTCACACACCTAATGGCAGAACCTGGAATTAACCCTTCCTAATACCAAAAGCAGTTGACAAGTCTGCCATCCATCTAAAGATTGCTTTTAAGCCTCCCCACAGATTCTGTTTTATAGATGAGGGACACCGGAGGGCCTGAGAAGTCAGTCTCCATTCAGCTGGCAAATTGAAACAAGAATCTGAAGCACCAGAACAGGGGCCAAGTAAAGAAGAGTCTGTTCAGCAAGCATTTGCTGAGCACTGACTGCATGCCCCGGACTCGGCTTCCAGGAGCTCACAGTCTGGAAGGGAAAAGAGAAACTCCCAGCGAGGGAGACAGACAGGTGCTGGGATGGAAGGATGGGCAAACGTTCACTGCAACCAAGAGGAGAGTGCAGCTTCAGCTGAAGTAGCGCCATACCCTGCGGAGACCAGGACAGGAGCCTGAGTGGTGGAATTAGGATCAGAGGAGGAAAAGACGTCTATGGAAGAGATTCAGTATTACAGCAGGGCCTGGCCTGGGGCCCAGATCTTCCTGTTTCTTCTGCTTCCTGGCCCTCTAAGGACACTTGTGCTGGGCCCAGGCGTCAGACTGACATGGGAGCCAGGAGAGGTCAGGGAACCTGAGGAGGAGTGTCCCTGGGTCCTTCGCTCAGCACCAGCCTGGCCGTCTGCCTGAGGGTTGGGCCAGGGCCAGGGAGGGTTAGGGGCTGCGGAGATGACACTATGGGAAGAGCCACTTTTGCCCAGGTTGCTGGGAGCTTTGGACCCAATCAGGCTGTGACAGTCCAGGGAGACCCTCGTCACTGTTTCCTGCCTGAGAATGTCTTCCTGCCCATCTCTGGCCAGAGTGGGTTAAGAAAGCCTCTGTGTCTGACTCACTCTGGCTGAAGCATAAGATCAGAGAGCTGGATCCCTGTTTGCACTCACACATTTAACTACCGTGGGCTGGGCACATACAACAGACATGCTAATACCTGCTTCATGGAAGAACGGTGACTACCACGTGAGCCTGCAGACCATAGGTAAAAGCAACATTATGAACATGTCTGTTCATTTTCACAGTAAAGGAATCAACAAAATGAAAATAATCTATGAAATGGGAGAAAATATTTGCCAACCATTTATCTGATAAGAGGTTACCATCCAAAATATGTAAGGAACTCAATCAACTTAAGAGCAAAGAAGCAACCTGATGAAAAAATGGGCAAGGGACCTGAGTAGACATATTTGCAAGGAACAAATACAAATGGCCAACAGGTACATGAAAAGGTGTTCAGCATTACTAATCAGCAGGGAAATGCAAATCAAAACCACAATGAGATAGCATTTCACACCTATGAGGATGGCTATTCTCATTAAGACAAGAGATAAGTATTGGTGAGGTTGTAGAGAAAAGGGAACCCTTGTGCACTGTTGGTGGAAATGTAAATTGCTACAGCTGCTATGGAAAACACTATGAGGGTTCCTCAAACGATTAAAAATAGAACTACCATATGATCCAGAAACCCCACATCTGGTATCTATATCCAAAGAGAATGAAATCAGTGTGTTAAAGGGGTATCTGCATTCTCATGTTCTTTGCAGCATTATTCACAATAGCCAACTATGGAAACAACTGTAAGGGTCCACTGATGGAAAAAGAACATTTCATACACACACACACACACACTGGAATATTATTTCACCATAAAAATCTGTCATTGCAACAAATGTGGGTCAACCTGGAGGACATTACACTAAGTGAAATAAACCAGACACAGAAAGATAAATGCTGTATGTTTCATTTATCTGTGGAGTTGAAAACATCTATTTCTGCTTCTTTAACTACACTAAAGCCTTTGACTGTGTAGAGCACAACAAAATATGGAAAATTCTTGAAGAGATGGGAATACCAGACCACCTAACCTGCCTCCTGAGAAACCTGTATGCAGGTCAAGAAGCAACAGTTAGAACCAGACATGGAACAGACTGGTTCAAAATTGGGAAAGGAGTACGTCAAGGCTGTATATCGTCACCCTGCTTATTTAACTTATATGCAGAGTCAGTCCAGTTCAGTCGCTCAGTCGTGTCCGACTCTTTGGGACCCCATGAACCGCAGCACACCAGGCCTCCCTGTCCATCACCAACTCCCGGACTCCACCCAAACCCATGTCCATCGAGTCGGTGACGCCGATGAGATCCAATCATCTCATCCTCTGTAGTCCCCTTCTCCTTCTGCTCTCAGTCTTTCCCAGCATCAGGGTCTTTTCAAATGAATCAGCTCTTCGCATCAGGTGGCCAAAGTATTGGAGTTTCAGCTTTAGCATCAGTCCCTCCAATGAACACCCAGGACTGATCTTTAGGATTGACTGGTTGGATCTCCTTGCAGTCCAAGGGACTCTCAAGAGTCTTCTCCAACACCACAGTTCAAAAGCATCAATTCTTTGGTGCTCAGCCTTCCT
This sequence comes from Redunca redunca, assembly GCA_006410935.1. NCBI lineage: Eukaryota > Metazoa > Chordata > Mammalia > Artiodactyla > Bovidae > Redunca > Redunca redunca. Next base: position 130,315 of record SJYQ01003617.1, read on the forward strand.
TATAGTCCAATTCTCACATCCATACATGACCACTGGAAAAACCATCGCCTTGGCTAGACAGACCTTTGTTGGCAAAGTAATCTCTCTGCTTTTTAATATGCTGTATAGGTTGGTCATAACTTTCCTTCCAAAGAGTAAGCGTCTTTTAATTTCATGGCTGCAATCACCATCTGCAGTGATTTTGGAGCCCCCAGAAATAAAGTCTGACACTGTTTCCACTGTTTCCCCATCTATTTGCCATGAAGTGATAGGACCAGATGCCATGATCTTACTTTTCTGAATGTTGAGCTTTGCCAACTTTTTCACTCTCCTCTTTCACTTTCATCAAGAGGCTCTTTAGCTTCTTCACTTTTTGCCATAAGAGTGGTGTCATTTACATATCTGAGGTTATTGATATTTCTCCTGGCAATCTTGATTCCAGCTTGTGTTTCATCCAGTCCAGCATTTCTCATGACATACTCTGCATATAAATTAAATAAGCAGGGTGACAATATACAGCCTTGACGTGCCCTTTTTCCTATCTAGAGCCAGTCTATTGTTCCATGTCCAGTTCTAACTGCTGCTTCCTGACCTGCATACAGATTTCTCAAGAGGCAGGTCAGGTGGTCTGGTATTCCCATCTCTCTCAGAATTTTCCACAGTTTATTGTGATCCACACAGTCAAAGGCTTTGGCATAGTCAATAAAGCAGAAATAGATGTTTTTCTGGAACTCTCTTGCTTTTTTCCCTGATCCAGCGGACATTGGCAATTTGATCTCCGGTTCCTCTGCCTTTTCTAAAACCAGCTTGAACATCTGGAAGTTCACGGTTCACATATTGCTGAAGCCTGGCTTGGAGAATTTTAAGCATTACTTTACTAGCATGTGAGATGACTGCAATTGTGCAGTAGTTTGAGCATTCTTTGGCGTTGCCTTTCTTNTTGTTCGTAGTGATGCTTCCTAAGGCCCACTTGACTTCACATTCCAGGATGTCTGGCTCTAGGTGAATGATCACACCATCGTGATTATCTGCGTCATGAAGATCTTTTTTGTACAGTTCTTCCGTGTATTCTTGCCACCTCTTCTTAATATCTTCTGCTTCTGTTAGGTCCATACCATTTCTGTCCTTTATTGAGCCCATCTTTGCATGAAATGTTCCCTTGGTATCTCGAATTTTCTTGAAGAGATCTCTAGTCTTTCCCATTCTATTGTTTTCCTCTATTTCTTTGCACTGATCACTGAGGAAGGCTTTCTTATCTCTCCTTGCTATTCTTTGGAACTCTGCATTCAAATGGGTATATCTTTCCTTTTCTCCTTTGCTTTTTGCTTCCCATCTTTTCACAACTATTTGTAAGGCCTCCCCAGACAGCCATTTTGCATTTTTGCATTTGTTTTTCTTGGGGATAGTCTTGATTCCTGTCTCCTGTACAATGTTACGAGCCTCCATCCATAGTTCATCAAGCACTCTATCATATCTAGTCTCTTAAATCCATTTCTCACTTCCACTATAGTCATAAGGGATTTCATTTAGGTCATACCTGAATGATCTAGTGGTTTTCTCCACTTTCTTCAATTTGAGTCTGAATTTGGTAATAAGGAGTTCATGATCTGAGCCACAGTCAGCTCCCAGTCTTGTTTTTGCTGACTGTATAGAGCTTCTCCATCTTTGGCTGCAAAGAATATAATCAATCTGATTTCAGTGTTGACCATCTGATGTCCATGTGTAGAGTCTTCTCTGTGTTGTTGGAAGCGGGTGTTTGCTATGACCAGTGCATTCTCTTGGCAGAACTCTATCAGCCTTTGCCCTGCTTCATTCTGTACTCCAAGGCCAAATTTGCCTGTTACTCCAGGTGTTTCTTGACTTCCTACTTTTGCGTTCTAGTCCCCTGTAATGAAAAGGACATCTTTTTTGGATGTTAGTTCTAGAAGGTCTTGTAGGTCTTCATAGAACTGTTCAACCTCAGCTTCTTCAGTGTTACTGGTTGGGGCATAGACTTGGATTACTGTGATATTGAATGGTTTGCCTTGGAAGTGAACAGAGATCATTCTGTCATTTTTGAGACTGCATCCAAGTACTGCATTTCAGACTCTTTTGTTGACTATGATGGCTACTCCATTTCTTCTAAGGGATTCCTGCCCACAGTAGTAGGTATAATGGTCGTCTGAGTTAAATTCACCCATTCCAGTCCGTCTTAGTTCACTGATTCCTAGAATGTCGATGTTCACTCTTGTCATCTCCTGTTTGACCACTTCCAGTTTGCCTTGACTCATGAACCTAACATTCCAGGTTCCTATGCAATATTGCTTTTTACAGCATTGAACCCTGCTTCCATCACCAGTCACACCCACACCTTCATTCTTTCTGGAGTTATTTCTCCACTGATCTCCAGTAGCATATTGGGCACCTACCGACCGGGGGAGTTCATCTTTCAGTGTCCTATCTTTTTGCTTTTTCATACTGTTCATGGGGTTCTCAAGGCAAGAATACTGAAGTGGTTTGCCATTCCCTTCTCCAGTGAACCATATTCTGTCAGACCTCTCCACCATGACCTGGCTGTCTTCAGTGGCCCCACACGGCATGGCTTAGTTTCATTGAGTTAGACAAGGCCGTGGTCCGTGTGATCAGATTGGCTAGTTGTCTGTGGTTGTAGTTTTAGTCTGTCTGCCCTCTGATCCCCTCTCTCAGTGCCTACTGTCTTACTTGGGTTTCTCTTACCTTGGACGTGGGGTCTCTCTTCACAGCTTCTCCAGCAAAGCGCAGCTGCTGCTCCTTACCTTCGCAGTGGGGGTAGCTCCACTCGGCCGCCGCCCCTGCCCTTGGGCATGGGGTAGCTCCACTCGTGCGCAGAGTATATCATGCGAAATGCTGGGCTGGATGAAGCACAGGTGGAATCAAGGTTGCCAGGAGAAATATCAATCACCTCAGATATGCAGATGACACCACCCTAATGTCAGAAAGCAAAGAGGAACTAAAGAGCCTTTTGATGAAGGTGAAAGAGAAGAGTGAAAAAGCTGACTTAAAACAACATTAAAAAACTAAGATCATGGCCAGTCCCATTCTTAATGCAAATAGATGAGGAAACAATGGAAACAGTGACAGACTTTATTTTCTTGGGCTCCAAAATTAGTGTAAATGGTGACTGCAGCCATGAAATTAAAAGACACTTGCCCCTTGAAAGAAAAGCTATGACAAACCTAGACAGTGTATTAAAAACCAGAGACATTACTTTGCCAACAAAGACCTGTCTAGTCAAAGCTATAGTTTTTCCAGTAGTCATGTATGGATATGAGAGCAGGACCATAAAGAAGAAGGCTGAGTTCCAAAGAAATGATGCTTTCAAACTGTGGTGCTGGAAAAGACTCTTGAGAGTCCCCTGGACTGCAAGGAGATCAAACCAGTCAATCCTAAAGGAAATCAACCCTGAATATTCATTGGAAGGACTGATGCTAAAGCTGAAGCTCCAATAATTTGGTCACCTAATGTGAAGAGCCAACTCATTGGAAAAAATTCTGATCCTGGGAAAGATTGAGGGTAGGGAGAAAAGGGGGCAACAGAAGATGAGAAGGTTGGATGGCATCACTGACTCAATGGACATGAGTTTGAGCAAACTCTGGGAGGTAGTGAAGGAAAGGGAAGCCTAGTGTGCTGTAGTCCATAGAGTTGCAAAGAGTCAGACACAACTGAAGCGACTTAGAACACACATGTATTAAAGGTATACAATTTTCATTTGTAAATCATATCTCAGGAAAGCTGGCAAAAAATAAAAACAATTAGAAAAAGAAAATGTGTGTTCATTGTTAGGAATCTATTCCTGAACATAGCTGAAAGTCTGGAGTTTTATAGTGCAAGTGGAGTTTTACCTTCAGTACTGTAGAAGCCTGGAACTTTAAATGAGTTGGCAATTGAGAGAAGCTACTGGAAAAAGGGGAAAGACTGAAGGAAAGGTCCAGATTTCTCCAGATGGCACCTTACGCAGCAGTGTGCTGCAGTGTGAGAAGTATGGACTTAGGATTCAAACCAAATCCTGCCACTTTCCTTTATTCAGCACATATTTGAGTGCCTACCATGTTCCAGGAAATGAATTGCTTGGTGATCTTAGGTAGACAACTGTTTTGAACTTCATTTTTCTCATCTGGAAAACTAAAAGTAACATACCTCATCGGGGATGTTTCAAACATGAAATGAAATAAATATGACGTAAATCATATATTCAGAACATCAGCTCTGTGTTTGAGTCTGCAGTGCACCAGGACCTTGAGTTTCCACCCTGACTTACCTTCTGATAAGATTGGATAGCCCTGGCCCACGCTCGGGCTGGGGTAGTGGACTGGCACCTCGCTTGGTGTGTCTTCTGCTAAACTATCCGCCAGACATTCTGTACTCCCACCAGCTGGAGCAGAGAACACGATGGAAGTAGAAACGGCTTCTAACAAGCCTGGCTTGGCTTGATCTGGACTGGCCAGTTGAGGGAAGCAGGAGCCATTTAGTACCTACTGGACCATCACACTCACGCTGCTTGCCTCATGGCAGTCTTTCCACCTCTCCCTGACTATCATTAGCTAAGGTCTATTAGGATGTCTATACAGATGTCTATAGACATCTCTGGCTATAGACCAGAGGTCTATGTTCTGGCTAAGGTCTATACAGATGTCCTGTATGCAGAGAGAAGAGGCAAAGATTGCTTTCTCTTTGTCACTGAAGAAACCTGTGCTCAATTTCTTCCACTGAAGAAATGGAACAAGATGGTGCTTTCCCAGGAGCCATCTGGGCTCACCCAGCCCTTCTTCTTGGGAAGGACTTCCTCAGAAATGATTCCAGGCATCCTGCCTTTCTTCCACAACTGCAGAAGCACCCGGATGGGCAGGCTGTTGATGCTGCCATGTGGGTGCTGCCAGGAGCCCACCCGCCTGTGACTGCCCCTGCAGCCAGTCAAATGCTGCTAGGAGCTGTAGCTGGGAACACAACCCTGCAGCCCCAGCTATCGCCCAAAGCCAGACAGATGCCTCTGGTATTCGCTCTTGGAAAACTGATGGCTGGGCATGCTCTTTCCTCCCGTTTGTCACCTGCCACTCAGAGTCCCGCCCTGATCCCCTGACCAGTGAACTCCACACCACAAGCTTCCAAAACAAGTTTTCGGGCTCCTATCTGGAAAAAACAGAACTCCTAAAGTAGGAAATTTTCCAAGCATTAAAGCATGTGCCCCAAATAACCCCCCAGTGTGTAAAATGCCTACTTTGTATCTGCTCTGAGGGCTCTCATCATCTTCCTAGTCCTGTCTCTTTCCTTGTGATGGACTCGGGCCCTGGACCCTGTGTTATAGCTGAGCCTAAGATGTTCTGCAGGGCAACATGAGCCAAGAGGGAAATTCAAATTGGCCCCTTTGGACAGGGAGAAATAAGGGGATGCTGCCTGGGCTTAGGACCCCAGGACTTGGTTAGGGGAAAGGTGCCAGGCTGGAGAAGGCCTTTGTTAAGCTGCTTCTTAATTAGGTGGCTCAGATGGTAAAGTGTCTGCCTACAATGCAGGAGACCGGGGTTCAATCCCTGGGTTGGGAAGATTGCCTGGAGAAGGAAATGGCAACCCACTCCAGTACTCTTGCCTGGAAAATCCCATGGATGGAGGAACCTGGTAGGCTATAGTCCATGGGGTCGCAAAGAGTCAGACACAACTGAGCGACTTCACTTTCACTTTTCTTAACTAGACTCATACTATGTAGACCTGGGAAGCCCTTGGAGGAGCACTGAGTGAGGATCATAAATTCAAATGCCTACAGGGAGAAGTCAAGCAGGTTAACAGTGAGAGAAGGGGGGCAGGTTGAAAGACAACGGGATAGTTGCTCTGTAGAGAATGCCATTTTAGGCATTACAATATAAACTTTTACAAAGGCTTGTAAAGGTTGATAAGTCAGAAAGTGGCTTGTCTGGGAGGGAGTGAGGAGGGGACACTGAGTAAGCATAAGCATGAGGGAAACTTCTAGGGTGATGGAAATGCACTGCATCTTGCTTTGGGTAGTGGTGACTCTGTGTATTGGTTCAGTTCAGTTCAGTCGCTGACTCTGTGTATATATTCATCAAATAAACCATCAAACAAATACTTAAGATCGGTACGTTTTGTCATACTTTAATTATACCTCAATTTTTTACTTTTTACTTTGGCAAATTAATAAGGTTTATCTATAAAGTGATTTGACACTCAGGCTACTTATTTGCAGTACTGGAGAAGACTCTTGAGAGTCTCTTGGACAGCAAGGAGATCAAACCACTCAGTCCTAAAGGAAATCAATCCTGAATACTCATTGGAAAGACTGATGCTGAAGCTGAAGCTCCAATACTTTGGCCACCTGATTTGAAGTCGACTCACTGGAAAAGACCCTGATGCTGGGAAAGACTGAGGGCAAGAGAAGGGGAAGACAGGATGAGATGGTTGGGTGGCATCTCCAACTGTATGGACTGCGTATGAGCAAACTCCAGGAGATGATGATGGACAGGGAAGCCTGGCCTGCGGCAGTCCATGGGGTCTCAAAGAGTCTGACACACGACTTAGTGACTGAACAACTACCAATTTGCAAACCTCTGTTCCAAGTGGATTTATTTATCTTACAAGTGAGGCATCAAGAACCTCTGAGGAGGAGGGTTTTCCCCAACGCTCAGAAGAAACCCGCCTGCCCAGAGATGGCTGCGGCGCCCCAGCCAGGGGTAGGGAGACTGCAGCCTGGTGCTGTTGGCTGCGTCTCACCGCGCAGATTCGCTTCCCTGCGTTTGGAGTGGTGCCCACAGGCGGCGGTGCTAGCAGAATCTCTCTGCAGGCGGTCCCCAGGGTTTGGACAGGCGTCTGCCCTCGCCTGAAAGTAAGAAGATCACCTAGAGCCGCCGAGAGGAGCGGAAGTGGATGGAGCGCCAGGCCCCAGGGAGCAAGGGCCAGGCGCGCAGATAAATCACGGACACCGGCGGCACGGGCCGTTCAGGACTGACACTGGGTGCTAAATTCCGACGCCGGCAGCCAAGTTCTGGGAAGGGAAATCTGATCCAGATCGCGGCAGCGGTGGTGCAAAGTGAGACCCACCTGAGTCGGGCGGGGAGGGGCTGCCAGCCGCGATGGAGTCTCCTCTCCCGGCCTGTGCTCGGGCACCGGCCGAAGTCTCACCTGCTCGCTGCCCTGNGTCAGATTGGGCCGTACTCTGCCGCGGAGAAAGAAGCCCTGTCTTCAGCCAGCCTCCCTGGGACCCTGCCCCCAATTCCATCATATTCACATCCCTCTGCCCCAGGCTTCTAGGAGTGGGCTTAGAGGTGGGGCATGGGCGTCCTACCGTCCACCGCCCACTTCCACCTACCCAACAACCGGGTACATGCAGGGAGGGAGCTTCTGAAAGGCACCGGCCAGGGGAGAGAGGAAGGGCCTGGGAGAGTCTGTGCTCACCCCTGGAGGAATCTTACTGGGAACTGGGACTTCCCAGGTGGAAGCTGAGGCTTCTTTAGTTGTAAAGAACCTGCCTGCCAGTGCAGAAGATATGAGACTGAGTTTGATCCCCGGGTTGGGAAGATCTCCTGGAGGAGGGCATGGCAACCCACTCTAGTTTTCTTGGCTGGGAAATCCCATGGATAGAGGAGCTTGGTGGGCTACAGTCCTTGGGGTCACAAAGAGTTGGAAACGACTGAAGTGACTTAGCATGAACATGCACTCGTGTGTCTTTAAACTGGGCCTACAGAAGGGAGACTCCAGTGCTTCAGGCAGAGAAGCTGGAACAGAAAGGAGGACTCTTGAGGGTTGGGGGAAGGGGAGATGGGGCAGGACTGAGGATGGATGGGTCCTGTCAGAAGGACTGATCCTGTGGAAGGGGTGGCGGGTAAGGTCAAAGCAGCCTAGGTCTTCAGCATCAGCTTCGAGGTCCCAGCTCCAAGGCCACTCCCCAGAGGCCGGTAGCCACTCGTAACTGAGCCTGGACGGTATTGGAGGAAGGGGGAGTTCACAGCCCTGAACTTGCAGGAATCTCCCAATGCTGGTTTCAGGAGCAATGGGCCATCTTCTGGAAAGTTTTCACCTTCGGGGCAATCTCAGCTCTGAGATTTGCTGTATGATGGCTCCTGCCTGGAGGCATGACCCTGCCAGGAAACTAAGAGGGGGTCCAGATGCCCCTTCCATCCCACCCTGTGCGTCTGCCCCTGAGCAAGGGGGCTTCCTATGTGTTCAGGAACACAGTCCAGAGGGACAGGGTAATAGTTGGTTTTTATGTTCTGCTTTGATGAATAATTTAATATGTCTACAGAACAAATGGACTGTGGATGCTGTTTCACATTTTACACACCTGGCTTCTGCTGGACTTCTCTTTGGGGTTTAACAGGATGGCAGCTCCTTGAGTTCCTCCAAAGTTAAGCTTATCCCTGATCCCCTGAGTGGAGGCCTGGGGCAGCAGAGAAGCCATGCTGTGAGGGGTTTCCAGGGCTGTGTAGTCTGAGCAGCAGCTCTCAAGCACCAGGAGCAGGCTTGTCTCTACCAAGGGCATCAAGTGGGTGTGAGGAGGCTGCTTATAAATTCAAGAACCATTAGCAGAATGCACCCCACCACCCCCTTCTACCTCAGTTGCTCCAGGCAGACAACACTCCTCTGTTGGGTCTAGCTGCTGTCCTCGGTATTACCTTTGGGTCTTGTCCTCCAAGACGTCCCTTTCCATGCATTTTCACCTGGTGGCATTCCTAGTAAGTGCTGGGGATCTGAAACCCCCAGGTCTGTCCCCTAGCACCCCTCACCCACAGGTGCGGGGCTTGGCCCCTGCATCTGCAGTTGATTCCAGGGCTGGGGAGGCATTGTGGAAGTTCCCCAGCTAAAAGCACAGTGATGGAGCCCGGGGCCTTGGAGAGCGGTAGCACCCCCACCCCAAGAATCTCCACCAGTTGCTCCCACAGCCACTCAAAAAATCATCCAGCCCAAGTCAGAACAGTGTACACGCTCTGCAAAGTCAAGTCCTCCAGCCCCCTTCCAAGGAGATTTTCACATGCTTGTTCCTTCATGGGAATTCTGGAGTTGCCCCTGTGCAAAGATTCCTCCTTCCCTGGGACTCAGGAAAGAGCCAACATTCCTCTGACCTCTCTAGGCCTCTGTCCATGCTCACAGATAAACACATACACATGCATACACGTGATTTAGCCTTGGATCAGCAACAGCCGGCCAGAGAGGGTCTGGAATGGGGCAGGGGGAGGCCTGATGCTAAGCTTAGCCCCTTCACTTCCCAGAAGGGCCCCTTGGGCCCCAGTTACCTATCTGTGGCCTCTTTGGACTCCAGCTAATTAGCAGCCACAGGAAGGCTTGGGGAGGGGGCACTCAGGCCTGCCGCCGCAGAGCCCTGCCATTAGAGCGATCGATGCCATGGTTGAGGGGGGAAGGAGCTAAGAGGAGGGGGCCTGGAAAGGCTCCTGAGCCACATAAATAACTCATGGGCAGGATGGAAGCAGCTGCGGACGGCTGGGTTCTGTAAAACCTCTTCCGCTCAGGGCCTGTCTCAGGGCCTGTGCCGTCAGCGCCTAGTGCCTGAGCAGCCCTGCCCTTCCCGGGGTGGGAAGATGCCCTCGAGCTGAAGGGCCAGCTTTTTTTCCCCATGAACAACAAAAAGAGGAGGGAATCCACAACATTTTTTAGCAGTAATCAGAGGATCTGGGAGAGGTGTCTAGAGGGTGACTCCTCTCCCTCACCTGTGAGCAGTGGAGACGCAGGTGCTCAGAGACAAGTAGGACAGGAGTGAAGCCTCTCTGCCTGGGCCATTGTCAGCTGCGCAGTGGCACGGGTCCAGCAGACAGGCCAGCTCTCTCCCAGGGCTTCACTCTTTCCCCAGCATTCCGGTTGTTGTTCAGTCGCGAAGTCACGTTCGACTCTGCAGCCACATGGACTGCAGCGTGCCAGGCTTCCCTGTCCTTCATGGTCTCCCGGAGTTTGCTCAAACCTGTGTCCACTGAGTGGATGATGCCATCCCACCATCTCATCCTCTGTTGCCCACTTCTCTTGCCCTCAGTCTTTCCCAGCATCAGGGTCTTTTCCAGTGAGTCGGCTCTTCCCATCAGGTGGCCAAAATATTGGAGCGTCGGCTTCAGCATCAGTCCTTTTAATGAATATTCAGGATTGATTTCCTTTAGGATTGACTGGTTTGATCTCCTTTCAGTCCAATCCAGTCCCTAATCCCTCTCCACATTTCCCAAGGCTGGAGCCTCTGATGAGGGCCCAGCTGATTCCTTCCTGCATCTGAGACGTCTACACTCATGTCCCTCCTCCTTCCCCGGGTATAAGGTGACCTGTGGGCCCTGGGCATCAGCTCACTCTTGTGGAGCATTGGCGGGTCCTGCCTCAGGGAGCTGAGACTCACAGTGCCTGCTAAGTGCCAGGGGAACCCTGGAGACAAGGGGGCCTCATTTCCCAAATCTCAGGCCACAACCTGCGCAGGTGTGGAAAGATGCTCTGTGCAGCTGGTGTTCATCCCGCCAAAAAGACTTGAGGAGACTTTTTTCCCACAGAGATTTGGGTCCGGGAGTTTCGGCCTTGGCTCTGAGCACTGCTCCCTAAAGGCAACACTGTGACACTGTCCCAGAGGGCTGGGGGAGGAGAGCTTGCCCGTCACCTCCACTCAGGCTCAGCCTCACTTCAGAGACACTGGGACTTGGTCTCACTTCCTGGCTCACATAGCATTTCTTACAGCTGACTGGGAGGTGTCCCCCCAGCACGGCTACAGCATTTCTGCCTGTTCTATCCCAGTCTGTAGGCCCCTCTATTTTTTTTATAATCAACTTGTGCTCTCCCAACTTCTTTCAGAATGACAGTGTTTGGTGGTGGACAGTGGCTAGGTGGCAGCTCAGGGTTCTCCCCAGATCCGTCTAAGATGGTGGCATCAGGGTTGTTTTGAGTCCTTAGTTTAAGTATGATCTGGGTACACTCTCTAGACCATAGCGTAGCTGTAAGATGAAATGGCACCCACTATGTCAGGCTTCACTGGGGTCACATGACGATTTGCCTGGCCTGAAGTTAAATGAGTTGCTTATGCAAATAAGACATACTTCTCCCTCCCCACCCCCTAGGAGCTGTCATTAGAGGGTATTGATGGGCTGCTTGAAAACAGGGGCCAGAACTCAAGCAGAACACTTTCAGGCAATTCAACTCCTTATGTCCAAGACTTGGAAATATAAAGCAGTTTCTTTTGAGAGCGGTTGTGGCCCTGGTGGCAAGTGAACACAGGCTCAGAGGCAGGTGCCCTGAGTTCCAGTCCCAGCTCTGCGGGTGACCAGCTGTGTGACCCAGGCCAAGGCATAGCTGCCTCACATCTCACTGGCTGGCAGTGTCTCATCTGTCAAATGGAAATGGATCAAATTGTGGCATTTAAACTCTGTTCCATGGTGATTGTAAAGGTGCCTTAACTCTACAGGGAGGTGGGGGGCAGAAGGTGGGTTCCAAGGTTCCCTCCTACTTCACCCAGTGCCTCTGCATTATTGCCTGCTTGGCATAGTAAGCTTGTCTTTACTATGTTGTTCAAAGAATTCTGCTAACTTGTTTTTGATTTTTTAAAATTGGAGTATAATTCCCAGGTGGCTCAAGTGGTAAAGAACCTACCTGCCAAAGCAGGAGACGCAAGAGATGTGGTTTGATCCCTGGGTTGGGAAGATCCCTGGGAGGAGGAAATGGCAACCCACTCCAGTATTCTTGCCTGAAAAATCCCATGGACAGAGAAGCCTGGTGGGCTACAGTCCATGGGGTCACAAAGTCAGACATGAGTGAGTGAGCATGCACACAATTGCTTATGTTGTTGTGTTAGTTTCTGCTGTACAATGTGAATCGGCTATAGGTATACATATATCCCCTCTGCTAACATTTTTTGGAGCCCCTTGGACTTGGTGATCTTTGCATAAACCCTCACTTGTTGTCACTCATGTACTTCACAGGCAGGATTTTTGCTGTCCTGCCATCTCAGACCTAGAGCCAGACAAGTAGCAGAGGCCAGGGTGGGCATTCCCTGAGTGTGCCAGGCTGCCCAGGATAAACAAAAAGGGATATGCACTGGGAGCGGTGTCATTCCTGCCACTTCTGAAAGGGACACTTCTGATAAGCCGTCCTTCCCTGGCTCTAGGATTTACTTGACTCCACACCCCACACCCCCTTTCTCAGTGCCTGAGGAGCTCAGGGCTGAGAAAGCCTGGGTGCTGTCCTGTTCTGGATGTTGGTGTCCCCAGGAAGAAGAGGCCACCAGGTTGGGTGTCCTGCCTTCCTGGAACAGGTAACCCATGGCCTTTCACACTTCCACAGGCCAGGGTTTCTGCTCATCCCCAGGGGCTCTGAGTTCTTGTTTCCTTATCTGTGGATGAACTGGCTGCCCAGTGTAGATGCTCCTTGTTGCATTAGCAGATATGGACCCTGGCTCCTTCCTCAGTTCCCGCCCCCCCCCATCCCCACNCCCATCCCCACCACCACACTGAGGCACCAGCCTCCACACAAGCTTTCTGGGGGCCTTGTAGACTGTGTGAAGGGAAAGTAAATGTTCGACTCTTTGCAACCCCATGGACTGTAGCCTGCCAGGCTCCTCTGTCCATGGGATTCTCTAGACAAGTATACTGGAATGGGTTGCCATTTCCTGCTTCAGCATGAAGAGAAGGTTTGTCAAAGAGCAGGGTGGAGAGGTATTTAAATCCCAGAGGTGCAAGCACCTAGTTGGGTCAGTTCCCTGGTTTCCTGAGCCTTCCAGATACTGCATCTCACTACCACCAGGGCTGGGATTGTTCTCTGCTGTCTCTTGACCCCGTAGGGCCAGGCTCTTGGATCTTCCCTGCATCCTCTCTCCTCTGCCCTCTCCCCTCACCCCGCCTCCCTTCTGCCCTCCAGGATTCCCCCCCACTCCAAGTTTCTCTCACTCTGTGACACAACGCCCTTCCCAGCCCCTACACTCACACTTGGCTTTGCACTTCCAAACCTTCAGGAGCAGTGTAGACGGGCCTTGCTTTGCCAGGACTCATCCAACTTAGAAGGTACTTGTGGGTCTAAGTAGCCTTTTCTGCTTGCTTCCAGCTGGATCTACTGTGAGGCCCATGTTGACCATCAAGCTCTGCTTGAGCCCTTGTTGCCTTCAGGGCACTGAGGAGGGGAGTAAAGGTGGAAGCAAAGCTGAGGAAAACCTTCCTGGGCTCCTGGGTTCAGCTCGGATGGCACTTGTCCGCCTGGCACCTCAGTTAGTGTCCTGGCCCTCATGTCATCCCAGACTCTGCTCTCCCTCCCTTGTCTGGTCAGCAAGCTCTGCTGACTTTTATCAGCAACAACCAAGAACTCTAATCTGCCCCTCTGCCCAGCTGTGGAGCCCTCTGAGACACCTTCTCCACGTCTAAAACTGCAAGGTGACCTCACAAGGGCCCTGTTCTGAAGCCCGCTGGCAGCTCCCGTCATCTGCCACAAGGGGCCCCACCTTCTCACGGGGACCACAAACCCCACCCGTGTCTGGTCCCCACTGCTGTCTTTGACTTGAACTCACCCCTCATCCCTTCCCCCACACCACTGCTCACCCCTTGGGCATTTAGCTGCCAGAGATACAGGCGTGTTCTGATAGCCTTGAAACACAGTGTTCGTTGCCTCTGCTGTGCCTTCTGTCTGAGGTGCTTCTCCACTTCCCTCGTCCCCTCAGTTTCCTAGACACTCCTATTCATCCTTCCAAGCCCTGCTCAGTTATCACCCCCTCTCGGAGAACATTCATTCCTCACCCATCTGTCCTCTTCCTGTTTCTCATACAACTTTACAAAGTGGCAGGGTACCCTGGTGCTTTACAATGTTCCCAGCTCCCCATTTGCCAGCTGTGTAACCTGGGGCATGCTACTTAACCTCTCTGTTCTCCACTCATTTCATCTCGCTCATGTGAGGAGTGAATGGTTAACAATCATTCTGATGTTATTAAAACAGTGCCTGGCACAAAGGAGGAGCTGTATAAGCATTGGCTGGGTTTTAAATTATTGATTTGTACAATCGGTGTTTGCCTATAAGCTCCCTAAGGACAGGAAATCATCAAGCCCAGACGGTACCGGGAGATTCGCTCATGCGCTCTGACCTGAGCTGGCCAGGGGCTTGCAGTCACCTTGCAGAGAGAAGCTCTAAGAAGACAAATCACGATGCCAGGTCTGAAACAGTAAGGAGAGCCAAGAGTAGTGGTGAGAGGGGCTGGGCATCAGAGAGCAGAGCGGCTGAGAAGCTGAACTTTGTCAGCGTGTTACCCAGCCAACTTTGCTTGCCTGACACACAGCAAGCCAGATGCTCAGCCACCCAGCTTTGCAGCAGAGAAAAGGTCAAATCTGCCTCCCGAGAGGCAAGCAGCTTGGGGTATTTATGGTCTAAACAAGAAGGGAGTCCGAGGCATGGGGGCAGGGGGGCGGTGACTGGAGGAAGGAGATGAAGGAGACTGTGTTCTGCACAGGTGCATCTGAGTTACATGCTTCTTTATGGAAGGCATGTGCAAATTCCAGGGAAGTCCGAAATGGAGGAAACCTGGGGCTGTGACGTCAAAATGTCACCTGTGGGGCGAGCAGGTCTGTTCTGTGCAGACTCTGATCAGATGTGTTGGGTCCTCCTGGTTTCAGCCAGTTTGTTGTGTTACAAGCAGAGGGCTTTTAAACAAGCTGTTCCCTTATCTGCTGGTCTGTTAAGACAAGCTCAAGAATTTGCGTTAGTCACCAGTTTCTGTTTGGATTTTTCAGCCCATGGGGCATGCTTTCAGTCCTCCCCTATCTCGATTCAGTTCCTCAGCTTTGACAGAAGAGGACTACATTCTGCTGATAAGGGTGGAAGGCCTATGGAGAATTAGAGGAATGGAATTGTTTTGCATTTGATTGCAAACGTGGGACCATGTTTTGGATCTGGGTTTTTTTCTCTTTTGAAGGCAGGCGTTTAGTCTTTATGCTGAATAATCATCATATGAATTAGAGTTTGGGGCTTAAGGATACGTGGCAAAGAGCAAGTACAGAGTTTTAACAAGAAAGAATATAAATCCTAGCCAGCTCACAAAAGAATGACAGTTTAGGGGACTTCCCTAGTCGTCCAATGTTTAGGACTTTGCCTGCCAATGTAGGGGGTGCAGGTTCGAACCCTGGTTGGGGAGTTAGGTCCCACAAACCTTGGGGCCAAAACACCAAAACATGAAAAAAACAGAAGCAATATTGTAGCAAATAAAAGACTTTAAAAATGGTTCCATATCAAGAAAGAAAATCTTAAAAAAAAAAAAAAATGACAGTTTAATCCCTCAGATATAGACCTATTTCCTAATGGGATCCACGAGGAGATATTTCCTAAGAATCCAGGTTCTTGGGGTGACACTTGTTGGAGCCAAGTTGCATAATTTTTTCTCAGTAGGTTTTAACTTCCAACGTGGTGTTAGTATATACATAACATGAGCTACTGGCTGCCACACACACCCTCCTTCTCTGCTGCAAACCTCAGCATCTCAGCATTTGGCTTGCTGCACGTCGGGCGGACGAACCTGGTCTGGTAACAAGCTGGCAAACTGAGTTCCCGGTCTGCCCCTTACTAGCTGCTGAATCTCTCTGTGCCTCAGTTCCCTCACCAGTGAAATGGAAATACAGCCCCAACCCTCAGAGTTGTCGTGAGAGATTAAATCAGGTAATGTCAATAAAACATTTAGAAAAGTGAGCGTCTTGGTACCTGGTAAATTTCCCTTCATCTAGAGGTGAAATTCTTTAAGACCAGAGAGAAGAGGCAGCCAGGGAAGACACAGACCCTTTACTCATGCACATGCTCTGGGCTTCACTGAAGCTTAGGACTAGACAGGGAGACCCCAGGGGCTAGGACTGGAGATGAAGCTTTGCCCAGGACTGAAGTTGGCCTGGGTAGAAGAGTGGGCTTTGGACAGGAGGGAGGGGCATGTGCAGGAAAGGGCTGTATATTTGGAGGACAGCGAGTTGGCCAGCTGGGCTGAAGCCAAGAGCTCTTGCCAGTAGGAGTTTTTTGAGCACAAATGGGAAAGGAGGTCAGGGAAGGCAGCGGCAGACACTGAACCTAATAATAATAAATATTCTTAGTAGTAATAAAAGTAAATGTTTAAGGAATATTTACCATGTGTCACACAATGTTTGAAGACTTTATGTGAACAATTCTTTTCATTATCCCAACAACCCTAAGAGATACATGTACTATTAGTGTTTTCAAGTTCCCCTGGGGGACCAGAGCCCTGGAGAGATCAGAGGACTTGCCCTAGTCACACTGCTGGTAAGTGGCTGAGTTCTGATGCTTGTCTACCCCAGCCTTGACACCTACTGCCTTTGGCCCATCTGTTTCCTGCCCAGGTGATGGCCCAAAGGCCAAAGCAGCTTCTGAGGCAGTGTGGTATGGAAGTAGGAACGGAGGCTGTTGTCTGTGTTTCCAGTCCCAGCTCCACCTCTACCCTGGCTATATGACCTTGCATGTGTAGCTTCATCTCTTAGCCTCAGTTTCCTCATCTGTAAAATAGGAACAAAAAGCCCTACCTTCCAGGATTATTACATGGATCAAATACTGATACCTAGGGCTTCCCTGGTGGCTCAGACAGTAAAGAATCTGCCCGCAATGCCGGAGAACGGGTTTGATATTTGGGCCAGGAATATCCCCTGGAGAAGGTAATGGTAACCCACTCCAGTATTCTTGCCTGGAGAATTCCATGGACACTGGAGCCTGGTGGGCTACAGTCTACAGGGTTGCAAAGAGTCAGACACAACTGACCAACTAACGCTTTCACTTTTTCTTTCACACTCTGCATGGAAAGCAGCACATGAGAACAGCTAAACAACCAGTGACTCCAGCCCTTATTCAGTGAGCCCAACTCTGCAGGACTCAGAAGGAGGCAGCCCCTGGCTTGTGGTCAGAATGAACCCCGGGAGTAAGGGGATGTTGGAGGAAGGGGCAGGAAGAGGAAGCATCCTTCTGTGCAGGGGCACTCTAACCTTGGGTCCCCACCTGCTGCAGAGAAGCTGAGAGTCATTGGCTAGAGCAGCGGGCAGGCACTGAGACAGGGTTCCAAGCAAAGTAAGTGATCTTGCCAGATGTACCCTTTGTTGGGTGATCCTCCTCCTTGCCAGCCAGGGAGTCACCCTCCTCCTTCAGGTCCACGCCAGCTTCCTTCCCTTGATTCCCATGCCCACCCAAAGCAAACCCAGAGCAGCTGCAGCCAGACCAGGCTTGGCATGCATGGCACGTGACCCTTCATGACCCCTGTAGCCGTGGGAGCCCCTAGCTCTGCTGAAGTCTGGAATAAAGCATGCCCTGGACATCCGTCTTCCCCTGCCTCTCAGCGCACAGAGAGGAGGGCCGTGACATCCTACATGGCAGAGGGTTGTGGAGGACTTTTCATGCCTTCATCTGCTGGGTCCTTTCCTGTCCCTCCTGTGGCCCCAGCCCCGAAGGGATCGCATGCCTGACCCCCTAGCCCTCCAGCAACAGTCTGTCCTCAGCCTCGAGGCCGGCCTGAGCCTTCTGCCGTGAAAATCGGATTGGGTCACTCCCCTCAGAACCCTCCAGTGCCTGTTCCTCCTACTCAGAGGAAAAATCAGTCTCTATCAACTAGCAGTCTGACTTTCAGCAGGTCATGTCACCTTTCTGCTTCATTTCTGCCCATAGGAAATGCAGACACCTGCCTCACAGAATAATGAAAGTGTTAGTTGCTCAGTCATCAACGACTCTTTGCAACCCTGTGGACTGTAGCCTGCCAGGCTCCTCTGTCCACAGATCTCTCCAGGCAAGAATACTGGAGTGGGTTGCCACTTCCTTCTCCAGAGGATCTTCTCCACCCAAGGACTGAAAGTCTCCCACATTTCTGGCAGATTCTTTATCGTCTGAGCCACCAGGGAAGCCCTTATCAGATAATAGTGACTGTAACTATTTGCAATAACGTATTGCTTGGGGTAAGTGCTAAATAAATGTTAGCTTTATCATTAATGCTATTATAGTAGCCAACAGGGCCTTGCACAGTCTGCTTTCTACCTGGTACCCTCTGCTGCAGCCACACTGCAGTTCCTTCCAGAACCAGGTATACTTCCCATTCCAGGGCCTTTGCATCTACGGCTCCTCTGCCTGTAACACTTGCCTTTCCGCAGATGATGCCTTCAGGCTCTCCTTGACCACTTGTTTAATATCAAAACCTCCCCCAGCCACCCCTCACCCCACTGATCCCCCTGCTTTATTTTCCTCTATAGCATTTATCAACATCTGGTACTTTGCAAGTCTTTCTTTCTAACTTATTTACTGTCTGCCTCCCCACTACACACACTCATGTATAAGCTCTATGGGAACAGGGATTTGTGTCTCTCTTGTCCACATCTCTGTCTGTGACACTCAGAACATTGCCTGGTACAGGTGGGAGTGCAGTGATTATTTGTTGAATCAATGAATGTTTCTTCATAGCAGCCCCAAGAGACAGATACTCACAGCCTCATTTTGTAGAGGAGCTTTGAAGGGAAGACTCTGCAAGGCTGGGAGCCGGCTGGAGGCTGTGGCTTGAGGGATAGGGATTGTTCGCCTCCAGAGCCCCGTTCTGTCCGTGCCCGTGTGTCTAGTGACCATCTGTCTGCCATCCTCACCGAATCCCTGGCACAGGGCTTTGCTCTGACTGAGGAGGGGTCTCTAGAAGTGTCACAAAGGCAAGAAAGTATTTATCTTGGTCAGCTCAGGTAAATACCTTAGCTTGAGTAAACAATCTGTTACACTGTTAAACCCTTCTGCTCAACAACAGAAATTTATTTTCCTAGGAGGCTGAAAGTCTGAGATCAGGTGCTGAGGTAAGCAGGTTCTTTCTTGCTGATGTAAGCAGGTTCTTTCTGGGAAGGACTCTCTTCCTAGTTTGCCGATGGCCACCTTCTCACTAAGTTCTCAAGGGGCCAAGTGGGAGAGCAAATGCTTCGTCTTAATAGGATTGGATTGTGGACCCACTTCTTGACCTCATGTAACCTTAACTACTATCTAAAGACCCTATTTCCAGGGAG
Organism: Redunca redunca; assembly: GCA_006410935.1. Classification (NCBI taxonomy): domain Eukaryota; kingdom Metazoa; phylum Chordata; class Mammalia; order Artiodactyla; family Bovidae; genus Redunca; species Redunca redunca. The sequence continues at coordinate 149,259 of SJYQ01003617.1, forward strand.
TGCCTTGGTAGTCCTGAGGTCAAGAGTCCACCTTCCAATGCGGGGGCTGCAGGTTTGATCCCTGGTTGGGATTGGAGAGCTAGGATCCCACATGCCTTGGGACCAAAAAACCAAAACATAAAACGGAAGCAATATTGTAACAAATTCAATAGAAACTTCAAAAATGGTCCACATCGAAGAAAAATCTTAAAAAAAAAATAAGACCCCATCTCCAGATACTGTCACATTGGAGGTTAGGGCTTCAACTTATAAACCTGGGGGAATACAGTTCATTCCATAGCAGTATTTCAGTAACCACTGAAAGGGGAGGAGAAGGGTCCCTAAGAGGCGGTCCTGTGTCCCTGCCTCCCATTTTTCTGTGGGTGACAGGACGGTGGAGATGTGCCACAGTCCAGTCCTGGCTCTTCTTCACATTGGCAGAGTGATGAGCATAGTCTCGAATGATCCTCACAATAATCAGATGAGGTCCATGTTATCACTCCCATTCTACAGGTGAATAAACTGAGGCTCAGAGAGGCAAGCTTACTTGGTCTAGCCCCTCCCCCTCCCCCCCACCCTAGGCTGAGAAATGACAGGTCTGTGTTCTTATCTACTCTATGAATTTCCTTTGAAACTGTCAGGGGACATCTCTCTTGTCCCACAGGGCTGAAGGACCATGACAGGCCCTCCAGACAAGAGTGAGCACCCAGGGTGTGGCAGTGGTGCTAAGTGCCAAGTGCACGGCCGGTCAGCACATACAGGAGCTGGTCTGGTCACCAGCGGAGACCAGGTGAAGGGAGAGAGGGTGGGTGTTCCTGGGAAAACTGTGCGGTCTCCTTCGCAGGATCATGTCAGACAGAGTGACCTTAGTGTTCGTGGGGCCAAGGGGCTAAAGGGCAGAAGTGGCAGGAAGGCTGAGAAGGTGGGCAGGGGTCGGGTGCTGGGGGGCCCAGAACGTGTCCGCTGTTCTGCAGATGGTGGTATTCGTGTGTTCTTCCTCCACTGGAGGGCGGGGGCTGGCAGCGGGGTGAATCAGCTTTAGCAGGAAGTCACCTCTGAGGTCCACAGCTGTCCTCAGTGTCTGGCTGGGCTGAGAGGGTCCATGCAAATAAAGAACATGGTTGGGGTGGGGTGCGCAGCAAAGGACAGAGCTGAGCTCCTTTCCTGGAGGAGGTGAGACAGCAGCTGTCGGCAATCACAGTGACCCCCCACTGTAGCTGTGGCTCGGAAGGGTCCCATGGCTGGTGGCACCTTCAGAGATTCACCAGCCACTTTTCGAGTCCCTCCCAAGAGGGTGTGTCCAACCCGGGCTGTGCTGGTGAATGTTTAACCACTTGCTTTCTTGGGGGTGGGGTGGGGTGGAGCCCTTGATGTTTTGTAGCATTTGATGATTTCCATGGTGTAAATATTCCCACTCTGACGGATATCGGCTACCAGTATGATGTCACTGGACTCAGAGCAGGGGAGAGTTGTGCTGTTGGCCTTCATGAGCCCATCTGAGTGGTGTTTCCAGCTCCCCCTAGTCCCATGGCTCCAGCAGTGGCATTAGCAGCTGCCCCAGGAGGATGGAGCTACCACTCTGGGCTCTCAGGTCCAACTGGATCTTCTGGTGTCTTATCTAGTCATCAGTCCTGTGAGAGTCCCCTGGATGGATGCAAGAGCTCCGCCTGTGGGCATCAAAGTCAGAAAGCACCAAGGGCCTAGAAATCCCAAAGTGAAGGTATTAGTCGCTCAGTTGTGTCCGACTCTTTGCGACCTCATGGACTGTAGCCTGCCAGGCTCCTCTGTCCATGGGATTCTCCAGGCGAGAATACTGGAGTGGGTAGCCCATTCCATTCCCCAGGAGATTTTTCCCGACCCCGGGATCCAACCCACATCTCCTGCATTGGAGGTGGATTCCTTACTGTCTGAGTCACCAGGGAAGCCCTAAGTTAGCCCTAGGGCCCAGAAAGGAGGCCTTGGGATATCCAAGACCAAAGGCAAAGCAGGTGTCACATGTAGGCTACAGGCCTGGCCTCACCAGCCTGGTACCCACGTGCCATTTGATTGCCAGTCTTCAAGACCACTTGTCAAAAGACCCACTTTGGAACTGTGTATCCTGCAGCCCTTCTTCTGCCCCTCCTGGGGTAGACTCACAGGGTGCAGGTACCTGAGGGGAATGATCACAGATACCCCCCTGTGCCAAAGGTGGCGGCTCGGCGGCTGGAGGCCTCCCACTTCCGCTTGTCCACTGGTATGAGGGTGGGGTGCCTGTTGGAAGGGGGCTGGCCAGCTGAGGACTTTGCCTGGATGTGGCACATGAGTTGGCAAGGATGAATCTGAGTAGTGTCCTCATGGGCTCCCCACGTGAGCACAGATGCCCCAATGGTGCTCTTGTTGTCCCGAGAAACCTCACTCCTTCTCTCCTGTTTGCCCCTCCTCCCCACCACCGACTATAGGTTTTTCATCATCAAAGAGAGCTTCCTTCTTTACTACTCTGAGAGTGAAAAAAAGAGCTTTGAAACCAATAAGTACTTCAATATCCATCCCAAGGTGAGGGGCCTCTCCCCAGGGCACAGTGCGGGAGGGCCCAGTGGGAAGTATCCCCAGGGGACAGTATCGTCTGAGGGGAGGGTACTCTCTGGTGTCTTGCTCTGGTCACACAGCAAGTCTTTGTGGGGGGTGCACAAACCACCCTGGCCCCCTCCCAGGCTGTGTCCCTCTGGGAGAGTTCTGGTCTGGCTTCTAGCCTCGAGCCTTTAGCAACACCTGGATATTGGCTGAAGGCTCCCAGAGGCATTCGGTGACCTGGGCTGGGTGGGGGGTGGGGGCCATTGTCCTGGTTCTTTCTCAGGGTGTCATCCCTCTGGGCGGCTGCCTGGTGGAGGCCAAGGAAGAGCCCAGCATGCCCTATGCCATGAAAATCTCCCACCAGGATTTCCACGTGAGTAAGGCTCTCTGCTTGGCCTGGGCTCCGCAGGGACAGAGCAGATTCCCTGGGACCCCAGGCTCTCCGGGGGCATCCCCTCCAGTGGGCTGGCCTGGGAAGAGTGTCAGTAACGTGGGTACATGGGTGAGAACACAGAGCAGGCCTGCAGAGGCCGAGTGGTGGCGCCCGGGGTGGCTCCTCTCAGGCACACCTGTGTCTTCTCTTCCTGGCAGGGGACCATCTTGCTGGCTGCCGAGTCGGAGTTTGAGCAGACCCAGTGGCTGGAGATGCTGCAGGAGTCTGGGAAGGTGTAAGTGCACCTGGGCAGGAAGGGGGCCAACCTGAGGGTCTGGAAGGGGAAAGAGTGTGGGCTGAGCCAACTCTGACCTCCCTGCCTCTCGACTGGGATCCTGGTGGGCACAGAGACACCCTGAGAGGGGACAGGGTGGGGAGCACAGGGCTGCGGGGAGCTGGTTTTTGTGGGGAGTGGAGACAGATCAGATTTAGAGCATCTTTGGGGAGTCTTCTAAGTGAGATTCGAGCAAAGTGAGCTTTGCTTGCTTAGAGCCACAGGGAGCAGATGTGGACACCATTTGTCTCCCACTCTCGGGAACAAATCCAGTGTCACTAGAAGTTGGCAGCCTCCTGACACCCATCCCATCTCCCCAGGCCCTAAGTTAATTGTAGCACAGACCAGTGGTTTGCAGATGAGAGCCCAGGTGCAGAAGCCTCCAGCCCGACACAGCCCATTTGCACACAGACCTCTGCCTATTCGTGGTGGGCTGTGCTTTCAGTTCCACGGATAATTCTGAGTGGTGCCCTGGGCCAGGCCTTGTGACAGTGGTCGGCGTTCAGTGGTCTAGAAAGCAGCCCAGGAAGCAGTCTCTTTCCTACTCCCGAAGTGCTGTTGGCCCAGCCTCCGGTGGCCCACGTTGCAGCCTGGGCCAGCCTCCGGGGGCTGCAATAGATCGATGCTGGTAGCATGCCCAGAGTCACGGGGACCAGGGTAGGTGCGGCTGGGATTCTGGGTAGAAAGGATGATGAGGACACGTATGCACATTCTCTTTCTCCTCCAGCCTTCTGTTTTAACAGTTGTGTGTGTCTTCCTCTTCTCTCCTGTTCCATCTGCCCTCCCTCCCCAGGACTTGGAAGAATGCCCAGCTGGGAGAAGCCATGATCAAAAGCCTGGAGGCCCAGGGGCTGCAGTTGGCCAAGGAGAAGCAGGAGTATTTAGGTTGGCTGAGAGACGGGCTTCAAACAGGCTCTCTGGTGATAGCATTTCAGGGCCAGGGGCTGCAGCCCAAGGTTCAGTGCAGGACTGAGGGAGCGTGTCTTGGGTAGGGGTTTAGCAGGCTCCGAGGAGCTGGAGACCAGCCCGGAGCCCAGGGGGCTGTATGGCATAATACGAGTCCTCTGGCTTGGCATGACAGGAGGCAGGAGATCCTAGTGGTTAGGAGCCTGAGCTCTGGACGCAGCTTTGTCATTTATCCATCAGCTGTGTGGATCTTTAGGCAGCTCATCTTAAGCTTCAGTTTCCTCACCCTTAAACTGGAGACAAAATTAGCCCCCGACTTTTAGAACTGGTGGAAATGCCTAGAAACACTTGTGTCAGGTGTGCAGCAAGGGCCCCACAAATGGAGAGGATGTTGCCCCCAGACCCTAGTTCTCACTCCCAACCCTCTTTAAGATTCTAGGCCCATGTGCCCCTGATTGGCTAGTAGCTGCTGTTGTTCAGTTGTTAAGTTGAGTCTGACACTTTGAGACCTCATGGACAGCAGCATGCCATGGACTGCAGCGCACCAGTCTTCCCTGTACTTGACTGTCTCCCGGAGTTTGCTCAAACTCATGTCCATTGAGTAGGTGATGCCATGCAACCGTCTCATCCTCTGTTGCCCCCTTCTCTTCCTACCCTCAATTCTTCCCAGCATCAGGGTCTTTTCCAATGAGGTTAGCTGGTAGGCATGCTCTGTTTGAGAAAGAAGACAGTAAGTCTGGGAGGTTGGGCCTTTGCCTGGGATCCTCTCCCTTACTGCCTCCTTAAACATGTGGGGACCAGAGCACTGACTCCCCTCTGCCTGCTCTAGACACCCTCTGCCCCCAGGACCTGCCTTGCCTCACTCGCCAGACATCAGTGCAAAGGTTAGCAGCACGCTGGGGTGCAGAGACCCACTTGAGCTTCCAGAATGAGCTGTCGTTGTCTTGTGAGCGTACAATGTGGGGTCATTGCCAGGAGAGCAGGGTAGCAGAGCAGGCCAGCACAGAGTTTGCAGCCCCAGGAGCTGGCCCCTCCTGGCCCCTCAGCAGCACCCCCGGCCGGCCCTGGGGCCAGCAGTGCCAACCTTGGAAGGAGCTGGGGGCAATGGAGGCGTGACCCCTCAGGATTGGATCTGCAGTGAGCATCTCATGAGAGTGTGTATGCTTGCTTTGGCAGACAAACTGATGGAAGAGACCGAAGAACTCTGCCTTCAGAGGGAGCAGAGAGAGGTAGGGGCACACTGGGGCCACTCCCCGCCGCCTCCCGCTCTGCAGGCCCTTTCACAGCCGCTGTGCGCTGACCCATGTTCCTAGCATTAGGGAAGGGTGTAGGGGAGATGGGTTCCCAGACAGCCTGCTGGGAAATCAGAGGAGCAGAGCAGGGAAGCCACTGAGATGATGGTGCTTGGGACTTGCTGTCGCTTTTTGGCAAGAAGTGCGTTTCTCCTTACCAATCCCCAGGGAGGAAAATAATAAAGAAAGAGCCATTCAGAAATTTTATAAGCTGTGTCAGGAGGCAACGAGCTTCTTGTCACTACTGATATTCACTAGGAGGATGAGGTGGCCTATTTCATCCAGAGGGACTTCTGGCCCCATAAAGGTGACTGGGTTAGAAGATATCAGAGGTTCCTTCATCCTCTAAATGTTAACAGACAAGTTTTAAGGAGGCTAAGCATTGGCTGGAGGCAGCCTGTGGGGTGAAGGAGACCCTTGCCTCGTGTGAAGGCCAAGGCTGCTAGAGTTCATGCTATTTGGGATCTCCATGAAGCCCTGGGCCTTGCCTGTTCTGAGGAGTCATGAAGGGCAGGGTAGGGTAGTGGTTATCAGTGCTGACTTGAAGCCAGGCTGCCTGTGTCTAGATTGGACCTTCACTGCTTCTGACTGTGTGACCTTGGGCAAGTTACCCCGCCTCTCTGAACATAAATAGCCTTATGTGAAAAATGGGGATAATAATAGAACCCATCTTATCAGGTATGTTTTGAGGATTAAGTGAGATGTGATATATAAAGTGCTTAGCATAGAGTACATGCTTAATGAACATATGTGTTTGTTAGTATTACAGTCGTTAACTGTGAGTCCATCCTACAATTGAACTGCCTGAGCTCCAAGCCGCAGAGTGGCATGCCCCGGCACACCCACAGAGGGAGGGCCTGATTTAGTCCATTTCTCTTTGCCTGGTTCCTGTTGCTTATCTCTCCCAGGCAAGCTCAGGGCTGGGCTCAGTGCCTGCTTCTCTGCCTTGATTCTCACAAACCTCTCACCCCCTCAACTACCCTCCCTGGGCTTGGGAACAGACCTGACAGACAAGAAGCATATCACGGGGGGAGAAAAAGAAGCCTCGCGGCACTGTTGCACCCTGAATACTGCTGGGGCCTTTCAGAGTACCTGGCCTAGGATGGACGCTTGATAATGCTGTGGAATGACTTAATATTTTTAATTCTTATAATTTTACATTGCATCTTGATTTTTAACCAGTAGGACGGTCCACCCCCATTTCTCTTCTTCCAAAATGTTATCAGATATTCTCACCCATTTTTTCTTCCAGCTGGACTTCAGTGTCATTTTGTCAATTACAAAAACCCAACCAACCAACCAACCAGAGAAGGAAATCTGCTGAGGATTTTTATTAGTATCGCATGGATTTGAGGATTGGCATGGTGACGGCATTGAGCCTTCTCCCCCCAGCTACATGTGGGCCCCCAGGATCAGGCTCTCAAATGGGTCCCTCCTGTATTAGAGTGTGGGCATTTTCTTTTGACTGTTCTGTACATTTTGAGAAGTGAGACGGGGTAGATTGTCAGCAACTTAAAGGTAGGTAATTTAGGAAGCCAGGGGATGGGATGGAGTGACAGATACAGCCACTGGCAGGGGGAGACAGACTTATCCATCAGAGAGGCTAAATCTGGGGCAGCAGTCAGCCCGAGGAAAATTTAGACACTCTATCTAGGTCTTTAGCCAGGAAATGAGGCCAGCAGAGACCCACTGCTCACAGGCCTCGCTTAAAACCCTAGCATGCTGAAGGAGGGAGGCCGGCCAGCTGTGAATTTCCTGGGGTTTAGGTATAAAATGTGAGTGAGACTCACTTGAGTCCAGGTGGTACCCCGGTGAAGGCTGCCCCGGGCTGGCAGGAGGGAGAGGAGTGTGTTCAAGTTCACATTTCCGGGGCAGCTATGTGCTCTAGATGGAGAATATAACTCTCTGAGTCATTCTGTCCAGGGTTTCCCTTCTTTGCCTTGTTCATCTATATTATGGATCCACCTGCCCCCTTCTCTTTCCCCATCTGCATCCAGGTCAGAGAGATGCTCTGGGAGCGCCTTGCTTGGGTCACTTAGAAAGGCATGTGGTACCCTGGCCCAGCGATAAGTTGAAGATTCTCTGATCTTTAAGAGGTAGTTTGGTTTAAAAGGAGATGCAGGGTCTGGTGCCAGTCTATCACTGACTGTGTGACCGTGGGCACGTTTGCCTCTGTGTTGCTCTGGTAAGAGTGATGGCTGTGCCTGGCTGGCTCCCAGGTTGCTTGGGGCTCACTGAAACAGAGGGCAGGGGGTACTTTGTGGACCGGTAAGGCCCAGGCCAATGGGCGCTGTGTAATAGTGCAGCTCTGACATCCTCCGCATGGTAGAAAGGGCCAGGAACTCAAGGGGCACGAGCTGAGAGTTCAGAGGGCACCGTCCTGGGCTCTTCTTCCCTGAGATCAGAAGATAATGCCTCTAGGACTCCCCCAGTGGTCCAGTAGTTAGTGTTCTGTGCTTTCATTGCAAAGGGTGTGGGTTCAATCCTTGGTCCGTGAAGTTCTGCCTGCCACGTGGTGCAGACAAAATCATAATAAAACAATGTTCTGCGTTTCTCCGGAAGACAATGCCCTTCCTTGGGCACAGGTCCCTCCGGTGTTCCTGGCTCCATTGGGCATGGTCCCATCACTCTCATCCCCTGGGGGAGGGCAGCTGGTCTGCCTTCCCTCTTCTGACTGAACTGTGTGAGCTCAATCTTGCACGGGGGCAGGTACACAGGAAATCAGAAATGCCCAGGACCCTTCAGGCAGGGTTCTTGCCTGTGGAGTGCACCCAGTCAGAACTCAGACTCTTGGAGCTAGAAAGGACCTCTCCCTTTCAGACTCTCAGGTGACCTCCCTGATGGGTGTTGATTGTGATTCTGCCACGGGCAGCATTGGAGGTGTCCTTTGCATTATTGTTCCATTATTTGAAAGCTCTTCTTTCCATGGAACTGGAATCTGCTTTCTACTGACTTCTTTCCAGCCTCAGACTTTGGCAACTTAAGTAAGTCCAGTAGTCGCTGACAGGAGCATGATGTGGTGGACGAAGACTTAGCTGCTGTGGGTCTCAGCTGACCGCAGCCTGTGGCGGGGGGTCTCACTCGTGCCATCTTGGGCTGCATGAACAGGAGCTTCCAGCTGCTCCAGGTTTCTAGACTGTGTGCACCACTCCAGTCAGCATTCTTAGGCTACACTTGGACATCGTTTAAGAATCATCTGGATGAAATGGAAGGTGGGAAAGAAGTGAGCATCCAGGAAGAAGATTCTCTTTCTTTTTGCTCTTTAATATAGACCTTTCCCCCATAAAGGTAGAAATCATGCTTTTTGTAGAAAACTTAGAAAACGTGAAGAAGAAAACAAGTTTTACCTTTAACCCTACAACTCCGCAGACAATTACTGTCAATTCAGCATTTTTCCTTTGTCTTTATTCCTGTAGATTATTCTTATATGTATTTTAAACCTAATGGGGTCATATTAGATACTCAGTTTTATGGGCTCTTTCATGATATCTTCCATTTTACCTTCATTAACACTATACCTTCAGCAATTTTCCATATCATTCAACATTTTTTGAAACGTCAGTTTTAGTGACCCAGCACCAATTCATCATATGTGATGTTCATTAATCTTCTACTTTGGACATTTAGGCTGTTTTCACTATTATAAATTATGCCACAATGAACATCTTTGTATATAAATCTTGGTCTACTTTTCTAATTATTTCCCTAGGATAGATTCCTATAGGTGGAATTACTGACTCAAAGGGCAAGAACTTTTAGACCTTCTGATGCACATGGCAAGCTGCTTTTCAAAAATATGTACCTATTGACACTCCCACCAGCAGTGTATGGACATTCCCATGGGGTTTTAATAATTTACTTTCTCTCATTTTCAATTATAAAAAGATATCACAGAGTAAGAGTAAGTAAAGGGAAATATTTGCAAGTTGGGGTATTGAAAAAAGGGAGCTCTCCAGGCCAAGAGGCTGAGAGCGTGGGAGGGTGTCCTCTAGTCAGGGCCTATCTGATCTGTTCTGAAGCAGCAAAAGCCAGGTGCCCATAAGAGCCAAGTGCCCTTGTGACTTCTCAGGTCTAAGCCCAGGGATGCCCCCAGCCTGTAACAGCCCTGCTGCAGCAGGTAGAGGCCACCAGAGAGAGAGAGGAAATACGAATCTGAGGCCACATTAATGTTTATCGTCATTCACAATACCATGTATCAGCTACTGAGAATGTATGAAAATAGAGGCTTTCAAACTTTTTGAAGCTCTGAAGTCTTCTTGGATTAAAAAGAGGGAGGTCTACAAGAATAAAATTTTAAATATATTTATATTATGTCTGCATGTCGCTGTGTCTACTGCCGTCACACACAACCCCAAAATATTAGTGGTATTGAACGGCAAAGGCCTATTTCTCACTCAGCTGCATGGCTCAGCGGGGGCTCTGCTCCACGCCTCCTCACTTGGGGAAACCCAGGCTCTTGGAAGCCCCACTGTTAGCAGCAGCAGTGGCTGACGTGGCAGCGAAGGGAACACAGTGTGTCACACCCTGTCTGTAAAAGGCGCCTGCCTGGAGGGAGACACTTCTGTTCACGTCCCACTGGCCTCGGCCAGGGCCATGGGCTCCCCCAACTTTTACAGGTGGACTGTGGCCGTGCAGTGTTCCACGAGGACATCAGAGCCCTGTGAGCAGCCCCAGGGATGACCACTTATGGGCCACACCCAAAATGCCAGTAATAATTAGAAGGGGAAAAAAATAGCAATTTTTTGGGTAAGAAGCTTAGGGGTGATGGACATAGGGTTTGGAATCGGACTCTTCCCTTTCCTTGGATTTCATTCCTTCTCTGATTCTCCTCAAAGCCAAGGGCAATTTCCCCCTATAGGCAGCGCCCCCGCCCCCACCAACCTGCCTGGCGGGGTTTGCATTATCCTTGAGAACAAAGCCTCTGTCTGGGTGAAAAATGAGGGCGTAATTCAGAACTAGAAGATAAGAGAGAATGTGCATCTAGAAATGATATCCTCCCACAGTGTAAAATGTGAAGGAACGAAGCAGTTGTCACAAAATGCTTCTAACCACCCTTGGCTTCATGTGTACCCACCAATACTACCTGTTACTGAACCCTGGGAATACAGGTCCCCTGGGGGAGCACCTGCTTGCTGGGAAAACACTTGTGCTTGCCAGCAGACTTGAAGGAACTGGTCCGGTTCCCTGGGTCAGCTAGCCCTGGGCTTTCTGGCTCACCTGTTCCCTTGGGGGGTGAGTCCAGGGGAAGCTGCCACCAAAGCTCATTGTTTCCTCAATGCCTTGAGAAAAAGTCTTTATTCTGTGACTTTGGGGTTGAGAATGGCTTTTCTTAGTCACTTCTAACAAATGCCACTCCAGAGATCTTGAATGGAAATGTACACCCACACATTTCACTCCAGGGCTTGGGGGTTAGCCAACACACCTTAAGGTGTGAGTGACTGGAGCTGCCCAGCAGAGCACACATCTAAAATTACCACAGTATGTTGCAGAATGCTCAGAGGCTCAGTCATGTCCGACTCTTTGCAACCCCGTGGACTGTAGCCCACAAGGCTCCTCTGTCCATGGGATTTTCCAGGCAAGAATACTGGAATGGGTTGCCATTTCCTTCTCCAGGGGAGCTTCCCAACCCAGGGATTGAACCCATGTTTCTTATATCTCCTGCATTAGCAGATTCTTTACCAAACATCCAGTCTTCCAGGAGGCACCAGTGGTAAAGAACCCACCTGCCAATACAGGAGGCTGAGAGACACCAGTTCAATCCCTGGGTGGGGAAGGTTCCCTGGAGGAGGGTATGGCAACCCACTCCAGTACTCTTGCCTGGAGAATCCCAGGGACAGAGGAGCCTGGCAGGTTACAGCAAGGTCTGACATAGGGTCACAGAGAGTCTGACATGACTGAAGCAACCGAGGATGCATGCACTCCAGTCATAAGAACTAATGTTGGGATAATTTCTAAACCTTGCCCTCAGCATGCTAAGTGTGTTTTTGTTTTGCTTTGTTTGTTTATTGTTAAAATTTTTACTGAAGTATAGTTGACTTACAATGTTGTTTTAGTGTTGGGCGTACAACAAAAGTGATTCAATTATATGTCTGTATATATATTCTTTTGTTAAGGGTGTTGTAAATGAGCCCAGCGCGTCACAGATCTTGGTTTCACTGAGACCGTATATCACTGAGTGGGATCAGGACTCCTCAGGGTTTAATTCTAAGTGTGGTACAGATGGTGCTGAATCTCAGGGTGTCCTCTGGGTTAGAGCGGGGGTTCCTGACCCCATGGTTGCTTTGCTGTTTCTGACTCTTTTCTTCCTCTCTGATTCTCTCCAGGCTCTTGAGCGCCTGAACCAGGTGCTGGAGGCCGAGAAGCAGCAGTTTGAGGAGGTGGTGCAGGAGCTGAGGATGGAGCAGGAACAGATCAAGAGGTGGGTGTGGTGCCCTGGTGGGGCGGGGGTAGGGAGAGGAGGGTGCGTCCAGGCTAGGACGTGTAGGATCCGTGTGTCCCGCCAGGCTGGTGATGCCCTCCCCTGGAGATCCTCACTGGTCAGTGACTTAGTTTGGACCCGTCCTCCCAAAGCTCCAGGCCTTTGGGGGGCCTAAAAAAGCCATAGACCCCACACCAAGGGGTCACTTCTGCCCGGGGGAGTGTGAGACATGGGCAGGTTGCAACCA
>SJYQ01003618.1:0-26382 GCA_006410935.1 Redunca redunca
CCCCCACCCGCCCTGGGGTTTTTAATAAAAGCTTTTCAGTGGATCATGCCGATGAGACCTGAGTGCTTCCTTCTCTCTCTCACACTTTTGAGACTTCCCAACCCAAACCAGCAAGATGCAAAGCATGTTTTATTTACAAAAACTCACCTAAGAAATACTGTAGGGATAGTAGGGGCTGGAGGCTGAGGTGGTTGGGTCCTGTCTGGGCCCTCATTTAGCCATGTCAGCCCTGCATGGGAGGGGGTGGTGGGGACAGGGGAGTCAGTATCTACCTCTCCCCACCACTAATACTGATCAGAAAGTGTGGTCCTGGCTGGGCCAGGGCAACAAGGGAGAGCGAGGCCAGGCCAGCGTCTTCAGTCCCAGCGGCTAGGAGCCCTTCACCTTGGTGAGCAACCTGTGGTGGGAACGGGAAGGAAAGAAAAACACAAGAGAGCTGGGTGGGCTGGCAGGTGGGCATCCTGAGCAAGCGAGGGTAACTAGTGAGGCTGGTAGTCCGAGGTTAGTAACAGCCCACGCGGAGAGAGCAGGTCCCCTGGGTCAGAAAGCTACACGTGGACTAAATAAATACAATATCTTTATTTGGCATTGGGTATCCTGACGTTTGTTCATTACAGTCCCTTAAAAAACAAACCAAAAAATCAGAACAAATTAATCAAAAATAAAGGTCCAATGGTCCTATGTACATATAGCAAAGACAGCCCAGGCATCTCTCATGTGCAAACACACGCACACACGCACAAACAGATGCACACACATACTCCCCACACACCCTGGGAGACAGTTAAGGGGTTAATAAGCTTTGGGGAGTGCAGGGGGGCAGGTTCCACATGTCAGCAATTTAAAGACACCCTTCCACATGAAGTAAGGGTGCCTCATACAGCCAGTGGGGTATCACAAGTGTGGTTCGCAGCTTTATTTTCCTCTCCAGATGTCTCAGAAAATAACTCTGCATCCAGCAACTTACAGTGTCTTTTCCATGAGACTAGGCCACTTCAAGGACCTCCCTTCTCCTTTTTTCCCACACCCTGGATCATTCATCTGATTACACCACAAACCCCCAAACCACTTAACAAACCAATGGCTCCTACTGCACCCTCCCCTTGAGTGGGCTGATGCAAAAATCTCAGCTCTCATTCCCCTTCCTCTCTCCCTAGGTGCTCATAAGAGGCCCTTTTTCAAGTCCCTGTGTTAGGGAAGCTGCCCCAAGGCCACAAAAAGACTGAGCTGCTAACATGATCCAGTGTAGTTACCAGGGAGGAGAGAAGGCCTCGAGCTATGGGAATCGGAACCCCACAGGTAGGCATCAGTCACTACTAAAGAGCTGAAGAATTTTTGTCCAGTTTGTCCCTACAAAGGTGGAGGGATTGCTGGGACTCTCCCAGGCTTGAGAGACAGGACACCTCTGGCTGAGGGGTTAGACTGGGGCAGAGGAGGCAGCTCTAAAAACCCCTGGCTACAAGGAAGGGTTCATGTGATGCCCTGCCCTAGTCCCACACCCTTCTGGAAATTTCAGTGACCTGGAAGAAAAAACCCTTCCAACCCCAGAGGAGCCAGGCCCCAGTGGCAACTTGAATCCTGCAGATGCCCAACACCCTCCACCCAGAGACCCTCCCTGTCTCCCCCCCTCGCTGCCACCAGCCCTCACTTCACCAGCACTGACTTTGGCAGAAAGGTCTCCGTGCTGAGGTCTCCATGGTGGGAAGACAGCTGTGGTGGCGGTGGCTGCCCAGGAGGCTGCTGGTGAGTGCAGGGCCCGGAGGTGGGGGCAGAGGCAGAAGCTATGGCTTTGGCTGCACCTCGGGGCAGGCTGTAGAGGTAGACGGCACCGATGACCAGCCCCGCGCCCAGGGCAAACAATGGGTCCACATGGAAGCCAAAGAGGCGGATGGAGGCAACAGTGGACAGCACAATGGACAAGGAGGTGGCAAAGCCCTTGAGGATATTGTCAGCATACTTGACGACAACAGCCACCAGGAGCCCACCAAAGGCCTGGTTGAGCACCACACCCCAGACGGCAGGTGTATAACCAAAAAAGAATCCGCGGTGGGCTACGGCTGTGCCCTCAGCCCACCAGAGCCCCACCAGGCCCAGGGCTGTGCCAAAGAGGCCCAGCTGCAGATTGCGCAGCCACACGGAGCCTGAGCTGCCTTTGAGGATCTTCTCAAAGTAGACACCGGCAAAGCCTGAGGAGAGACAGGAAGCCACCACAGCCGCTAGGCCCACCCCAGGGTTCTGATCCAGTGGCCGTGGACCCCCGCCGCCAGCTTGCTGTGCCTGGACAATGGCGACGCCAGTGAAGAGGAGCAGCAGGGAGGCCCACTGCAGCCGGGAGAGGCTGCGGTTCAGCATGAGCACGGAGAACAGTGCTGTGGTCAGGATCTTCAGCTGGTACGTCACCTGTGAGCGGCATGCAGAAGGCACTGAGGGCTGATCCCAACCCCAACATGTGCACATGGGGGATGGCGCCCACTGTGGGCCCCCAGGCACAGTGGAGGCACAGGGCAGAGTAGATGACCGTAGAAACAGCAAAGATCCAGCCGCTGGCCACTGACTGGGATGCGACTACATAGAAAGTACACAGGAGGATGGCTGTGCAAGGATGCCCAGACCATAGCCAAGTCCACATTCCAACCCCGTGTCCCAGCTGTGTGAAATGGGAGGAAGCACTTGCCCTGAGTCCTGACATAATCATCTATAAATACGACTGACATATTTGAAGTACCTCACACAGCAGGTAACCAATGAATTGTAAACATCCTGATGAGGGAGGTCTTGATAAATACATATTGGTACAAATAAATCTGTACATATCAATACAAATGAATCCATACGTATTGATACAGATGAATCTGTACATTATCTATACAAATGAATCTGTTATGAAATAACATCAGTAAACACTTACATAGAGGTTACTGTGTGTGCCAGGTGTGGGTCTAAGCACTTGACATGAATTCATTTAATCCTCACATAAGAAGTGTACTATTGCAATGTCCAATTTAAAGATGAGACAGAGAGGTTAGGTGACTTGCCCAATATCACACAGCTAGAAAGCAGCAGAGCTGGGATTTGAACCCAGGCAGCCTGGCGCCAGAATCCAGGCTCTTTAACAAATTAAAGAGGCCACCTGTAAATAGCCTAAAGCTTATCCATCACCAACCAAGGACTTTTCACAGATATTATTTCTTTTAATCATTCCAGCATCCCAGTGAGTAGCTACTATTACCATTTCCCTTCCCAGTTCTCACAGATGGGGAAACTGAGGTTAAGCAAGAGCCAAGGACATTCCATTCCACAGGAGACACAGCCCCTGCACTTTGCAGTACTTCCTCCCCAAACATCCTATATCCATCACCCCAGCCAGTTCCTCTAGGGCCATGCTGGGCTTTGGGCTCACCTGGAAAGTGGCAGCTGGCAGGTTGGAGATGGCAACATACTGGAGGTTATTCTGCAAGGTATAGATGAGAGAGGGCACTGCAAGCTTGAGTGTGTCCATGTACTGCACCAGGACAGCCTCGTGGAGGAAAAGAACCAGGTGCTTCACGTTACCTAGGTGGAGGGAAGAGAGCCCTTTTTAGCACTGACTACCAAAAGATGGGGATCCTCTAAAGGACAGAAGTGGGCCTGGTCCTGTGTCTCCCCACTACACTGACTTCTTGAGGGCTAGAATGAGGTCTGTGCTCAGTTTCTCTACGGTACAATGTCTCCAGCAAGCCTCTTGGATACTCAGTCTGGGAACCACAGACCATATTTCATCACTCATCTTAGAGCCCACCTCCCTGGCACAAAGCCCCAGGGCAAGCCCTCAGTGCAGTGTGTGCAATGAAACTATCAGCACTAACTAGGAGCTTGTGAAGTAGATGCTCTAGGACGGTGGGTGGAAGGCTGTTTACCAAGAGGGATTGTTTCAGACTGAACTTTTAGACTTTTCCTAGATCCTTCCTAGCCTGAGAGCCACCTGAGAGCAGGAGCAATCTTCCACTTGGCCACTTCTTTCCATCAGCCTCCCACACACCAAGCATTTGCCCCTGTCAAATGGAAGAAGGCAGGCTTGACTATGAAGCAGAAAGTCTGGCTGGGATCTGCTCCAGTCAATTCATGAGAATATTTTCTATATAATAAGACCTTTACAAATCTCACCCCACTTTTTTGCAGCTCAACTTTTAAGACTCAGCTGAGTATCCTTCCTCAGGGAAACCCCACAACCACTGTACATGGTTATTGCAGGAACTCCTGATGTTCATTCACAAAACCCTGTCCTTGCCCTTCATGGCATTAAGTCCCAGGAGTAATTATTGATCTCTAACCCCTTACCCAAATCCCCTGCACCCAGGGGTTTGGGTGCTCAAAAATGTCCAAGTATTAGGAAGGTAACATGGTATACATGCTATATATTTCACATAACACACACCACACATGTGGGGCTACACACCATAATCAAGCTCATTCATATTTCTGCAGTGACTCATGGACACATTCATGCCAGATGAGAAAACTAAAAAAAAAAAAAAAATTGGGTGGGGGACAGGCTGAAATCATAGATAAGAGATGAAAGCCTGTGATTAACCTGTAGCTGTTTCTCCCTGTCTAAAATATGAGCCCCCTGAGGGCAAGATGTATGTCTCCATCACTAAAATGTTCACCTCCACAAGCCAGAACAGTGCCTGCCACACAGTGTTCATTCGAACCTTCTCAGAATCAATCAAGAACACAGCAGGTTAGTACCTAAACTGTTGCCTCCCAGTGTCCTGGAGCTAATGAATGGGTGAGAATGTTTTCTTCAGTGTAAATACCTAAGGCAGAGCCACATGCGAGGCCTTTATAGAGAAATGATTGGGCAACATTTTAAAGAAGAAGGCCTTTAGGGAGGTGTTTAAATTAGTAAATAAATCCAACAACTTATAGGAAATACACAGGACAGAAGAACATGTGAAATGAGACCACTAGGAGGCACTCAGCAAAATTCAGGCTACCCAAAGTCTGTAAGACAAATGACCCAGTTTCTTCAACAAATTAACTGCAGAGAGGAAAAAAAAAAGAGTTGAGAGGGAACCTAGAAATAGCAGATCCAGAAGATACCAACCAATTACAAAGCACTGACTTTATATAAACCTGATTCAAACAAAGTTTTTAAAACTTTTATGATATTTGAGAAATCGTTACAAATTTGAATGCTGACTGGGTATATGATTATTTGTTAACTTTAAAAAGTATTAATTTTTTGATGTATGACTTCTAGATATTGCAGTTATTTTTCTAAATGTAACAAAATATTTACTCAAGATAGTAAGAGGGAATTAAAATAATTCTTCACGTGGAACATATTTCAATATAACATGGTGGGGGTTAGGTAAACAGACACATAGATTCGTAGTGAGTGGATAATCACTGATGATTATCTATTTAATTGCAGAGTGGCCATGAGATGATAATTGTTGAATCTGTGTGATAGGACATAGTTATTTTATTATTTTCTCTGATTTTGTATTTGAAATTCTCCATAAAGAAAAAGAGAAATCAATAAACCATTATGTAAGGGTCACCTGCTACCTTATAGGGACAGACCATCTCCCTCCTTCAGTGTTTATGAGCCAGTTCCTAGGGAGTTAGGGGTATAAAAATGTGGATGCAGCTACTCAGAGCTGGAGGTACAAGGCAGCCAAGCTGCACTTCCACAGTTGCCAGGAATTTTCATAGACACAGAAATACTCCCCTAACAAACCCTCACACACACACACACACACACACACACACACACACAGAGTACCCTCCACAGACTCCAATGCAGCCCCTCTCCCTGGCTCATACCCCTCTTCTGTGCGAAGAGCAGCAGCAGGCAGGTGAGACCTTTGAGCACTTCAGCCATGACCACAGCAGTGGTGGCAAAGAAGCGGTCCCCAGGCAATGTGCGGGCGTAGCGGATGCTGAGGATGAGGGAAGCATTCTGGACCACCAGCACGGCTAGGGATATGTATTTGAGGCGCCGGTGAGCTGTGGGGAATGGAAGGAGCAAGGGGGAAGAAGGGGTCAGAAGCTGTTGTGGCATAACCACACCATCACTCTCCCCTCTCCTTTATCAACCAGGATCCTCCTAGCCACCAGTACTTCCTCCTTCTGCCTGCCTATCCTGACCCATGTGGGTCCGATCCCTACGCCAGCTTCCACTGCTTCAGCCACAGGCAGGAAGAGCCAAAATGGGAGAAGTGGGCCTCACCCTGTCCAGCCTATACCTGGAATTCTTGCTGAGGTGTCAGGAAATAGGTGGGGCAGCCTATTTCCGCCTCAGCCCTCTCTCTTCCCACCCTGGGTGAGAAGCAACCCTACCCTGGGTGAGAAGCAACCCTGCCCTGGGCAGAATACCAACTGCTTCCTCAACATTTATTGAGTGCTTACTGGGTGCCTATCACTGGGATAAGGGATTTATATGGATCACCTCAACAGACCCCTACACAGCTCTGATCTCCAAAGGAACTATCAGTATTCTCATTTTATGGATGAACAAGCCAAAGATTTAGGAACTGTCTTTCTTTTATCTAAATTATTCTATTCCCTCACATTCAGAATGGTCTCTCCAACCCCTCCCTCCTATGATGACTGATTCCTCCCTGACCCAGAATGGTCTAACAAATATAAGAAATTATTCTTCCACTGTCCAAAGGATTGAACACCATAGAGTAAGTGGTTTCTCCACTAACAATGGTCTGGGTCTTTTAACAATATAAGGAAATTTTCCTATACACCAATCATCCTTCCACCACCGCATACCCCTACCTCCAGCCAAGGAATTATCGCTTGTCCTCTCACAATCAATTCTCCTCGCTATAAGGAAGGGCCTGACACCCTCGGGATGTCCTTTCTCCACCATAGAAAGAAAACTGTATGTTTACTATAATATACAACTACCTCCATTAGGAAGGGACCACCAGAACGTTCCTCTCCCCATATAATGGACATCCCTATTTTCAAGATGTACTAAGTCCTATAAGGGAGAAGCCGCCCCACCCTAACTCACAATAGCCCTTGTCCCTTTACAAGGAAGAAACCACTACCCTCTCTTCTGTAAGGAAAAACTCTCCCGCTCTCAGAATCGTGTCTCCCATATATAAGGACGGACCCCCTACAAACACACCCTCAGAATGGTCTCAGCGGTCTTAGCCTCTTTAAAGTGAAATACCCCTCTCCAACTCAGAACGGTCTCTTCACTCCATTTGCAGAAAGGACCTCCATACCTTCCCCGGAATGGTCTCTGCCCCGCCCCCAAAACCCACTTCCTCCCCTCTACCCCCAACACACATAGGTCGGTCCATACGGGATGCTCCCTTTCGCCTTACTGAAGGATCTTCCTAATTCCCCAGAGATCCCGACCTCCGGCGCGCCGCTGACCGCTCAGCCACAACCTGTCTCACCCGCACTCGAAGTCCCAGGCTCCAACGCCCCTGCTGAGACAGCCCCTGGCCCGGCCGTCGCGGTGGAACCACCAGACCCAACAGCTGCCATGTTGGCATTTGCCTGGCCCGTCCCCTCGGCAACAGCCGGTCACTTCCGCATTCGTCATTTCCGCTTCCGGGCCTCCTAAATTGGGGTGGGACAAGCGAGAGGCTGACCGCGTCGTTGGCTCTCCTTGTCCGTCCTAACCGCTAGTTTTAAGAGCGGCCTCAGAATTTACAAATTCCACCCGGATCCGGAGACTGGGCACGTAGCCGGCTCAGTTTCCCGCCGTCTTTACAGAACCTTTGGCCCATTCCCGTTACTAAACCCGCCCTCGTCTTCCCATATCACCAGCTCATTCTGTCTCCTCGTCTCATTGATTCCGCTATCCGTCTCCTATCTCGGCTCTTTATTGCCACCTTCTGATGGCACCGCCCTTTCTGCATCAAAACTCCTGGGTCTTTCCCGGTTGGCCCGAAGTTCTTGTCCCTTCTGGCGAGCTCCCCACCCCTCACCGCACCCCGCACCCTCTGGAGAGATCACAGGCCTCTGGAAGGGAAGTGAGAGGGGTCAGGGGCAGGTGAGGGTCTGGCAGATATGGGAGCAGGGCAGTTGAGGATATACTAGTGAAAAAGCACGGGAGAGTTGAGACTGAGAAGGGAAGACAATTGAGTCACCATTTAGAATGGAAAAGTGAGAAGGGGATAGGTAAGCCAGGTGAGGGGCTTACAGGTTAACTTTATTTTTGGCTGCACTTTTCCGGGATTTTAGCTCCCCTACCAGAGGCTGAACCTTGGCCAAGGCAGTGAAAGCACCAAGCCCTAACCACTGGACGCCAGGGAATTCCCTAGGGGCTTCCCAGGTGGCACGTGGTCAACAATCTGCCTGCCAATGAAAAAAGCATAAGAGACTTGGGTTTAGTCCCTGGGTCAGGAAGATCCTCTGGAGGAGAGCATGGCAACCCATTGCAGTATTCTTGCCTGGAGAATGTCATGGACAGAAGAGCCTTGCAGACTACAGTCCATAGGGTCGCAAAGAGTCATGAAGTGACTTATCACGCATCTTTTGAAAGCATGGCAAGAGGGTACAGCTGAGGTCAGAACAAGATTAGGGTAGGGCAAGTAAGTCAAGAGTTAAGGATTAGAGGGATGAGCAGGTAAGAAGACAAGGGAGAGGTGAAAAGGTTAGGGCAAAGCAGGTGACTACACCTTGGATGTTACTAGAAAACAAGGACTAGGAGGATTCCTATCAGCGCTCAACCTCCACCATACCCCCACCAGTGCCCAAAAAGGGCTTTTCTTCTCCCATGGGGAAGGATTTCCTCCCCTGGGGTTGGGGGAAAGGGGTTTTTTCTGCCTCTGAACTGGCCATCATTGATTTGGGAGTGTGTTCCAGGTGTCTTCAATGTCTATGATATCTCCAGAGGAGCCCTTCTGCACATATTGGGTGCTACATATGAGTTGAGGGGAAAATCAAGTTTTTCTTTGTGGTCCTCCTTGCATGCTAGGTCACTTCAGTCGCATCCAACTCTTTGTGACCCTATGAACTACAGCCCACCAGGCTCGTCTATCCATGGGATTCTCCCTGCCCTCCTCCAGGAGGTCTTCCCAACCCAGGGATCAAACCCACATCTCTTACATCTCCTGCACTGGCAGGCGGGTTTTTTATCCCTAGTGCCACCTGGAAAGTGGTCTTCCTTAAATGAACCCATCTTCAGGATGGTACCACAAGACTGAGGCTTCCTGCAGACAAAGGAGAGATCCAATCCATCTCCCTCTTGGTTCAGCATTCAGTAGATGCTCCACGAATGCCTCACTGCATCTACAAATGGCCAGTCACTTCTGATTCTATTACATTTATTAAATAGTGGGTTTCCACGCATGGCTTTTTAAATAATCCAGGCAGGGGGAGAAGGAAGAGGAAGATAACAGTTGGAGCTCCCCTTCCCCAATACATAAGTATTTACATTTCAGCAACTGGACAACCCTGGCTCAGAAGGAGGCAGCAAGAATCTGAAAAAGATGGAGGGTGGGGCCCCAGGAGAACAAACAACAAGACTTATTTCCCCCACCCCATTCCCCCAAAAAAACCATCCACCCCAACCTAGTGGACTCTAGTAGTGTCCATCTCCCATTCCCTCCCACATCATGAAAGTGGGGTTTCTCCTCACCAGAATAAGGGCACTTGGGATAACAGAGTAGGGTCCCCTCACCAAAAAAAAAAAGCCCTGGGACAACAATAGGGCTTACCTCCCCCAGAATAAACAACCCTGGGCTGAGGCAGGCAAGCAGCTTGACTGAATATGGGACCCGAGGCTAGGGGAAAGGGTCCCTTTGCTAAAATAAGAGCCACTGGGGTATTGGAAGGAAAGCACCCTTGCCCAAATCAGAGCATTTAAACTAAGTTTGTGTGGTAGTAGCAGGAGGTGCCAGTGTAGGGATTACTACTTATCAGAATAAGAGTCCCGGGGGGTTCAGAATGTAAGTAACCTCAACCAAATAAACATCCTTAGCAAAACGAGAAGCAAAGAAGGAGCCCCTCCAGAATAAGAGAGCATATGTTCTACAAAGACAGCTCCTTAGAAGGACGGGAATGGGAACTGGGCAAACTTGGGTTATGTCTTCTTACCCCTGATCCCCAATCTCTGACCCTAGTTAACACTGGATTTTTAGAGACCTGTAAAACCAGATCAACAGATAACCATCTATCCCTGTGGCATGGCCACGGGATGACTATTTCAACTAATGGGAGCCCCAGCCAGCACTAGGGCAGTAGGGACCAGTCCAAAGGGGTGGGACCCCCTTTGGGAGTGTTGAGCGATGCATCCTCGGCTGGTGTCTGCATCCAGGGGTCCAGCACGATCTCCTCCAGTGAGGGTCGGGCAGAAGCTTTGGGGGCCAGGCACCGGCGGATTAGGGCACAACAATCTGCAGATCAGAAGCACACAGGAGATTAGCAGTGAGATGGGGGCACCAGTCCCTGGGAGGGATGAAGGCTGGTGGGCTAGAGGGGTTGAGTCTCACCTGGGGAGACATGGGCAGGGAAGTGGAGTTCAGCCTCCAGAATCTCCTGGTCTCTCTCAAAGGGAATGTCCCCACATACCATGTCATAGAGGAGGATACCCAGTGACCAGACAGTGGCTGGCAGGGCGTGGTACTGGTGACGAGAGATCCACTCTGGGGGACTGTACACCCTTGTCCCTGCACGTAAACCACAGGTTAGACCATTTTCTGATAATGCCCTTCTCCCACCCAACCCTCTCCAGAAATATGGTCCCTTCACTAGAATTAAGAGAACTCACTATATGAGCAGGGTCCCCTCACCAGAATAGAAGCTCATTGGAATAAAAGCACTGAAGAGGTACAGCTGGACCTCCTTACCAGAAAAAGACTACTCAGGGTAATAATAGGATCCCCTCATCAGAATAAGAGCCCAGAGCAAGACCAGGGCATTGTCAGAGGATGGAATTTATTAGAGGGCAAGGCTTGAAAGTACCTAATATTAAAAACCAAGAACATTATAAAGGTGCACTATAGATCAAGGGTTACAGAACACCCCAGCACTGGAGGTCAAACGTCAAGAGGCCAAAAAGATAAAAGGTGAAAACTCCCTCCACAGAGATTTAGGGAAGCCTTACTTACCATCAAAGTCAGTATAGGGTTCATCATGAAGCAGGGCACCAGAACCAAAATCAATGAGTTTGGTACAGCCCCGGCGGAGGTCCATCAGGATGTTCTCATCCTTGATGTCACGATGGACAACTCCACGGGCGTGGCAGTGCCGAACAGCTGCCACTACCTGGGCAAAGAGACAGCGGCTTCGGCTTTCACCCAATGGGCCTTGCTCTGTGATGTAGTCAAAGAGATCCTGGGCAGGCAGAGGCCGCTCAAGGACCAGCATGAAGCCCTCTGGTGTCTCAAACCAGTCAAGCAGGCGGATCACACCAGGGTGCCCACCGCCTGCACCCACCTTCCATAGCAGTGCCACTTCCAGTGGGCATGCGACTGAGTCTGACTGTGGAGGAAAGCAGGGAGAGAAAAGAGAACACAGATGTCAGGCTAGCAGCTTTGAGGCTGACTTCTCAGATCTATGATCTGAACTTAAATCATAGGTCCTCAACCTCCTGACTATGTGGCCTTAAGCGACCCCCTTCCCTCCTGGGCCCACATTTCTCTCATCTTAAGGGCTTAAACTCATATAGCCATTGGGAAGTTGATTCAAGCCAAAGCCTATGGTAGGGGTGGGGGAGAGACAAATTGGAAGATTGGGATCGACACATACACACTACTATATATAAAGCAGATAACTAATAAGGATCTATTGTATAGCACAGGGAACTCTACTCAATACTCTTTAATGACCTATATGGGAAAAGAATCTTAAAAAAGTGGGTCTATGTATAACTGATTCACTTTGCTGTACCCCAGAAACTAACATGCTGTGAATCAACTAACTTCAATAAAAATTAATTTAAAAATAAGCCAAAATATTTAAAAAGCCAAAGTCTATCTATATCTGGCATGTAATAGGAGCTCAGTAAATTTTTCTTTATTTTGGTCACACCCTGTGGCTTTTGGGATTCTAGTTCCCCAACCAGGGACTGAATCTGAGCCATAGCAGTGAAAGTGCTGACTGTCAATCACTGGACCACCAGGGAATTTCCTCAGTAAATGCTTGAAGAATAAATGAAACTGATTCTTAACAAAAGCCTTCAGTAGAAGCAACTGATGAACACTACTTTGTAATAATTTATCTGTTTTGTCTACTGACATCGCCAAAGAAACTAGAATAGCACCTTACACACAGTAGGTGCTTGATAAATGTTTGTTAAATAGATAAAAAGTACTTTATAGCATAGGATCTGACACAGCACTCAATAAATACTATTATTGTGTAATGGTTTGTCTGCTTTGTTCACTGACACAGCTCGAACACTAAAACAGTGCCTGGTATAGCTGTTAAATAGGTGAAATCAATTAGTAGAAAATGATTAGCGCAAAAAGAACGCTCAATAAATGTAATATATTGCCAAGTATCTAGAACTGTGCCTGGCACATTCTAGGTGCTAAAATACATTTGTTAAATAGCTAAAAGTAATTAATTGCAAGGGAACTGGCATAAACAAGAACTCAATAGTGTCATCATATGATATTTTGTCACTATCACTAAGCACTTAGAACCGTGTTGAATACAAGTACTTAGTGGAGCTTGGGACACAGTAAGCTTTTTTTTTTTTTTTTTTAGTAAGCTTTTATGATGAAACAAAATCTGAGGCATACGGTCAGTGCTCAATAAAAAGCATATATGTTACTGGCCACAAAACCCACCCCACGACACATGGACTACCAGAAGCAGTCTTCCTGCCCGAGGTGGGGCCCTCTCCCGGCCAATTTACTGACACACACAGTCGCAGACAGGTTTTCTCACGGGGCTGAAAAAAATGCCGCTACTGCGCAGGCGCACCTTCTCCCTCTGAGTCCCACAGCCTGCACAGGCGCAGTTTCCCCATAGCCCACCAGGGGGCACTCCCGCCCCTACAACTTGCCCAGACCCGCCCAGTTGTCCGTTAGAGCTCTAGCTGTGGAAAAGAAGCAGCCACCATCACCATGGCAACCAATGACCTCTGCCCCTCTTTTCTCACCAGCATGCCCTGCGGGCAGCCCCCGAGGCAATGTTTGGAGGAGGATGAAAAAGGAGGGTGGGAGGGGAGAATCCAGGGCTCTAGGGGAACAGGGGTGAGTCAGAACTGCATGGAGGTGTGGATGTCACCATAGGGGAGTAAACATGGACTGGTAGGAGTGTTCTTCTCACCGTTACACAGCCCAAAGAGTCATACAAACCATAGCAAGGTGAAATCCATCATCAGAGATGGCGTCGCCAGGTCAAAAAGGACTCCAAAGATACTCACCAAGGGGGACCAGCCCAGCACGCGATTCCGGGGGATCACTTTGATGGCCACCTGAAGAAGCAGGCTGAGGTGAGGGGGCCAGCAGATGACCCCCAGACATCTCCCAGTCTGGACCCTCACCCTAGTCTTTCTGGTCCCACTCCCCCACCCCCGACACCACAATCCTAAATGAGCTGAAGCTTCTCCCAAGTCCCCAAAACCAAGTACACCTCTCCCACCATCTTTGGCCCCCGGCTCTCCCTTCTCAGGCTTCAGGACCCCTCATGTCAGGTGCTGAGTTCTGAAATTCCTAACACCCTAAACCCTTGATCTTCCTATCTAGCCCCAGGATACCACAACCCTGTAGCGGGGTCCTGGACCCTCACGACTCCTCCCTGGACACCTGCCTCCGAAATCCCCCCAAATCTCAGCTCTAGGTCCCCACCTTCCCACATATATACACCTCTCCCAGATCCCAAGGTCTAGGGTCCTCATGACCCCCCACTCCCCAATCTCACTCCCCTGGACCTCCAGAATTCTTGCCCTGAAAATTCTCCCTTCCCCCATATACCCACCAAGACTTACACACACACATGCGTGCGCGCATCTGTGCGCGCGCGCACTCGGACACCCTCAACGACCGGATCCCGGCCCTCATGACCCTACCACTCACACAGTGTAGGCTCATTCCGTGGTCAATTAGCATCCCGGCCCAGGGGCTCCCGCCGCCACCACACACACACCTGGCCCTCCCAAGACCCTCGTGGTGGATACCTGGAGTCGGTCTGTGACGCGATGTCCTGCGAAGACGGTGCCAAAGCCCCCCTTACCGAGGAGGGGGCCGAGTTGGTACTCGGCCTCGAATGCTTCCCGATCCTTGCCTCCTACGCAGGCGGAGGCGAGGAAGTCAGGTTGGCGGCGTGCTAAGGCTGGCCACGACCCGCGACCCTTTCCCCCTCCCCCCCCGCGCCGCCCTCAACCACTGCAGCCCGCCTGGCCTGGTTGCACTAGGGGGAGCCTCTCTCACCTGGTAGCGGCGTAGGAGTCATGGGGGCCACCGGGAGCCCCTGCAGAGGCTTAGTCAACATGGAGGAGGAGCTGCGCAGATTGAGCCCGCTGAGCCCGCAGGGTGTGGACGCCCGGGGCAGTGAGTCCGGGGAACCTGGACTAGGGGGCGCCAGGATGGAAGGTAAGGAGACTGGTGGCCCAGAAGGGCCAGCAAAGAGCGCAATGTTAAGATTCGCCGCGCGCGCCAGCCCTGACGCTACTGAGACAGGGCACGCGCCTCCCGAGAGAGTCGCCCGGGGCGACGGCCCCTCCCACTTGTCTTTGATCAATCCGGACTCAGCACCTGCTGTACCCCAGCCAATCGGAACCAGCTCTTATTTGCATACCACCCTCAACGTTTCAAGTACCCCCTTATGCAAATACACGCCCGTATCTTCCGCGGGGCGGGGTCTGCATGCACACGAGGGGACGCGTGTGGAGAGCAAACTGGTTTTAGGAATCCCTTTCGCAGCAACCGGGTTTGTTTTGGTTGCGCGGCATTGTTTTTATATGTCTGTATCTGCAGATATAAACTTAAAAAAATACACCGCCCCCTTTCCTAGGAAGTTGTTTGGCCGCCACTGCCTCGAGACTAGCGCAGAGATAATGCCAGGCCTTCTAAGGTTTCTAAGAATCAGCCTGTGGTTATCCATGACCCTTTCTCCAAAGGGTACTCTTCAAACCAGGTCCAGAGCCCTCTAGGCGACAGGTGGCCCTCGCCCGGGGAAGTAAAGCCAGGGATCCTTGAAGAACCTGTTCAGCCCTTAGGGAGGACTAACCTGACCACCAATGCCGTGGAGCCCTTAACGTAGATAGACCTGGCTAGACCTGGCCATGAGCCCAGTCAGCAAGTACAGATTCTGGAATAGTGAGGAGGGGTGCTTCTTGCAGGTGGGAGCAAGCCAGGGTGGTGGTGGCTTGGGATGTGTTTCTGGACGACACACACAGGGACAGCAGGAGCTCAGAGGGGGTGGTAAAATACCCTTAGCCACAAATTTGGAAATAACAGGCCTCATGCTGCAGCCAGACATGCACTCCAAAGACACACACACAGAAAAGTACCATGTGAGAAATACACAATAACATTGCCAGACACATTCCCATGAGCTTGTCCTAAACACATACAGATATGTACTGTCACAGAGACTGAAATCCACTGTCAAGCAGGCATGCTGCCAGAGTTATGTCCCAGCATGACACCAGAGATGCAGTTACAGAATGGCACTCCAGATTCACATACACCTACACTCCCATGTGACAAGGACACAAAAATGTCCCATCAGACACACCACTGAAACTTGTCACAAAGATACTTGTACCGTCAGACATGCAGTGTCACAGACTAGTACTATTCCAGAAATGAGACCCAGAGTCTGTCACAGGAAGACACACAGACGCTCAAAACACACATGCACTGCTCCAAAGACATACATATACTTATGTGATAGAGCCACAGATAGGCAGTATCACAAAAGCAGACATGGATCCACCCAGTCAGTCGCGCGCTCTCTCTCTCTCACACACACGCACACACACACACAGACACACACACACCAGCAGACATGCAGCATTGTCACTTTAACTATCCAGAAATAGCTACCCAGAATCTGTCACAGGAATACAAACGGACATTCATCCACCCTATCGGAAGAAACCACAGATGCACTGTCACAGACAGACCCACGCAGACATGCACTTGTCTCAGAAACAGACACAAACTGTCAGAGATTGAGTCCCACATGCAGTCTCCATCTGACACACCTGGAAACAAGCCCTCATCTCACACACAACTAGACACTCTGAGATGCACAAAGGCTTGGACTCACCAGTCTCTCACACACAAACACTCAAAAAGCAAATATACACAGGTACTCTCCCTTATTCATCCAACATTTATTAGGGGTCTACTGTAAGCCTACAAGGCCCTAGAGGGGGTGCAGATACTAAGAGATACACAGGTTAAGTCAGGCATCATAGCCCTGCCCAGGAATTTGATAGTACAGTACTGGAGAAGACATATCTGTAGATAAAGGTGAGAATGTAAACAGGGTCACACAGGGCTTCTCAGGAGACCCTCTACCCATCTTGAAAGACAAAGTTGGAGGCTTGGGACAGAGGAAGGGCAAATTCCAGGCAGAGGCCAAGGAAAACTGGACAGTGAGGCAAGATGAAATAGTCAGGGGCCAAATAGTGCAGAAACTTCAACTTTAAGATAATAAATAATACCTGCTAACATTAGAGCTCTGAGAATGTGCCAGGCACCGTGCCATCATACATTATGTTGACCATATACACTCTCTCTCAATGCTCACAACAGAGAGAGCGTGAGGTAGTAGATATTTATCACTCTTGTCCTATACATGGGACACTTGAAACTCAGAGAGCCTGCAACTTGACCAAAGACACATAGTTAGAAAAAGCCGGTTTTAAACCAACTCTCCAACACAGTGCTTAACCAGTGGATTCCACAGAGACACCTGCAGATAGCCACACCCTCATCTGCAGAGCTGGACATACATCCTTCCACAGGGACCCCATTATTGAGGGACACTGAAAACAACAACTGAAAAACCTGGGGCCAGCCATCCTTCTTTGCCTTGGCTTTACCTCTAGGTAGGGCAGGGACAGAAGTGTCAAGAGAACTGGGAACATGAATAAAAAGGTTTAGCTATTCCTCAATTTCTAAAACCCAGTGTGCTTGTGTTGGGGGTCCACCCTCTGGTCACTTCCACTAAACTCAGGTTGCTATGAAGCGACTGTTGTGCCTGTCCAAAGCATTTCGTCATCAAATACTCACAATGAAAGAGCAAACATATTGGGGCTAGAGGCAGGCAGAGAAGTTGGACATTCAGTCCCTGCCATCAAGTTCAATTCCCTGTTCCCATCACACCCCAGGAAATAGGGTGGGCAGGCTACATCCTGTGCCAATACTGAGGCAGGGGCAGTGGGCAAAGACAGAGCTTTCTTGGTGGTAACAGGTCCAAAGGCTGATTCAGTAAGCAGTGAATCAAGTATGAACAAACTCTGGGCCTCCAGAGAGACCCCAATGGAGAGCATATAGCCCTCAGAAGTCAAGCCAAGGTCTGTGCCATCACCACCTCTGACCAAAGGCTCACCCACCCCCTGCCCGACACAGAACAGAGGCGCTCAGGGGAAACTGACATTTGGTTTTATTGTGCCAAGGACATTACAGATGGTGGATCTTGTTGACACCTGCAAGGCATGGGTGCCCCATCTGCCGAGGCTGCTCCCACCCCCCACACTCAAATCCTGGGCGGCGGCCATGATTCTCAAAAGTACCCCCCACCCTGAGATTCCAAAAAGACTGGTGGTGGTGGTGGAAGCATAAGGAATGCAGCGAGGTCAGAGTCTCATTGTCCAAAGCCCACTTGACACCTGCCCCCTCCTGCCCTCCCACCCCACACTGGCTTATACTCTAGACCCTGCCCATCTCCACAGAGCTGGAGGCCAGGTACATCAACCACATCTTTGTGCCCCGTGGCCTACCTGCCTCCAAACCAGAGAGATGTCACCTTCATAGAGCCAATGCTGTTGTCTACATCACTGATTGATTTTATAAGATAAAACTATATTTTAATAAAGAAAAACCTCAATATTGAAGGCTCAGACATTTTAAGGGTACTGGGAAGGGGATTTTTTTCCCACTTCTTCCTCCCACCTCCCTGGTATCATTTGTGAAGGTAGGGTGACAAGTTTCTGATCTTGGAAGGAATAGAGGGCAGGGAGACTCTGCTGTCTGAATGTCTCTCCTCCGGGGCTGCCTGGCTGCCAGTTGGTTTGTCTCTGTGTGCCCCTCGCCTACCTTCAGCACCCTTGCCCAAGTCCCCTGTGGAATGCAGGGATGGTGCTGTGCAGGGGGAAACAGGGCACATCAGCTGGCGAAGAGACAGATGATGGTGGTGGTGGCAGCAGCGATGAGAGGGTGCGCAGGGGTGGGCCAGCCAGAGGGAAGTGGGGAGGAGCGAAAGAAGCGGAAAGAAGGAAGAAGGCAAGAGGGAAGAAAGCCAAAGAAGGTGGGGTGGCACCGGAGGGCAGGAGTGGTGGGGATTGGGAAATGGTCTCCAGTCTCTGGGTCTCCATCAACTCTTGTCTGGGGGTGGGTCTCTGTGCACTTTGTTTTTCTTCATACTGTCTAGGTATTCCTGTTGGGACACTGCCAGCACCGAGGCTAGGATCTCATCATCATCCCAGTCATTCAGACCTGCTGGGCAAGAGGAAGGGGAAAAGAATGACACAGCACTTTAAGCCTGCTTTCTCCTTGCCCTTTGCTGATTCTTGGCTCTGGAGAGATCCCGTTCAGGCCCCTACCACTTTTTTCTCTAAGGAGAAGGCTCCTCTGAGCCTACAAAACCCCACTCAAATCCCCTCTGGGACAGACTCTTCGGCCTGAAAAACTCTCTTTTCCTGAGGAGATGTCCAGAGGCTCCAGGAGCCCCCTTTTCAGGACCAGCTGCTTCTTCCATCTCTCCCCAACTCCCAGCTGGCCCCTAGACCCTAGACAGAAGAGGCTTACCAAAGGCGGAGGGGGACATCTGCTGAATGAGGGCCCGGCACTCCAGAGCAGGGTAAAGGGACACAAGGGGGGAAGTAGCCCGGTCGGCCCCTGTCGAGAACTGGCTGCTTGTACCTGAGGCAGACAAACAGTCAAAGAAAGGCAGGGCTCAGGGCCTAGGCAGGACTTCCTGACCCCTGCATGCTCCCTATCAGCAAGTCACTGACCTGGTGCACAGGGTGAAGGAGGTTTGGCAAGAGCTAAGACAGTGCCTGGGGAAGGGGGCTTGATGCCCAGCTCAGCATGCAACTCAGGGTGCTCAGGTGACGACGCTGAACTCCGCTGCCTTGGGGACCGGCTGGTCCACTCCTCAAGACCACTGGAGGCTGCTGCTGTGGCAGAGCTGCATGTGGCGCTGGCTTTCCGGGGCTGTGGTGAGGAAGGTGGTGGTAAAGACCAATAGCAGTTGCAACCGTCCTCTGCCCCATTCCTGAAGGGCTCACTCCCTCCCAGAATCCTGGCTATGAAATAGCTTCTACATAGGCCACCAACAATGGTCATGTAATGGACCACAGGATCAAGGTAAGCACTTTAAAGCCCCTCTCACACCTTTACAGCCAGTCTGACAGGAAACCTGTTACTCCACCTTCAAAACAGATCCAGAATCTATCCCCTTCTGACTGCCTCCCTTGCCAATATTACCATCAATCATCAGGACTAGTATAGCCATCTTCTCCTTGGTGGTCTCCTGCTTCCACCTTTGCCCCCTCAACTCCATTTTACAGTCAGCAGTCAGAAGGATCCTGTTCTAAGTTCCCACTCTTTTCCTGCTCATAACTCTCTCATCATTTTTGCTTCACTCAGAAGAAAAGCCAAAGTCCTCACCACAGGCCACACTGGAAGGTCACAAGCCCCTTCCAATATGGCACACCCACCTTTCCAACTCCATGTACTACTACCTTCTGTTCTGCCACACTGGCCTCCAGGCTGCTTCCAAATCACACCAGGTGTGCACATACCTCAGGGTCTTTGCTCTAGCTGGTCCTCTGTCTTCCCTGGTATAGGCAAGTAATTCCCTCACCTCTGCAAGCTTTCGCTCAAATCTCACCTGGTTTGAGGCCAACTCTGACCATGCTATTTAATACTGTGAACTCCCAGCCCTACTCAGTCCTACTCATCCCCTTTACCCTGCTCTATATCTTTCATCCATACCATCTCTCAACTGATTTATTCATTATGTTTATTTCGTTCCACTCTGCATAAATGGAAGCACCACAAAGACAGACCTGGGACTGCCCAGCTCACCAATGTACTCCTATACATTAAGAACAGTGCCTGGCATAGACCTGCAATAAATACTTGTTCAACGAATGAGTCAGCTCTTGCCGACATCTATTAATCATTCTATAAATTCCTTGTGACTCCTCAAATACCTGGCTGCCCTGCCTCACTCCCTGCCCTAAAAATTCAACCTTTCTGTGTGAAGACTGACCAGATTCCCCACCTCTACTGGTCTTCCAGTCAGAGTCAAGGGCTCCACTGATGCATGTGTCTCCCCATCAAAAGACAGGAGCACTGAGGGTGGAGTGTGCAGGACCTGATTTTACATCCTCAGCACAGAGTCTGGCACACAAGAACATTCAGCAAAAGCTTGTCCCTCTGAAACTATCCGTGAATCTGGCATTTCACCACCAGTGGCTGCCCTCCCTCACTCCTTAAAAAAAAAAAAATGTTCTGCACAGGTGTTGAGAGTTCTAAGGCACAATGCCAAGACTAAGGCCAAGATGAGGTACAGAAAAGGCTAGGAGCTTCTT
This sequence comes from Redunca redunca, assembly GCA_006410935.1. Lineage (NCBI taxonomy): Eukaryota > Metazoa > Chordata > Mammalia > Artiodactyla > Bovidae > Redunca > Redunca redunca. The sequence continues at coordinate 20,693 of SJYQ01003618.1, forward strand.
TCTCTCCCACATGTCAGAACTGCTTAGTTTGTTTCTGCCTGTTTGGGGACAGAACATGGGAAGTAACAGGTTCTTCGCCAGGCTAGTGACAGACCCTAGGACCCACCTGGCTGGGGCCACGGACTTGGCGAGCCTGTTTTTCTTGATCCCGCAGCCACTGCAAGTAGGATTCCCGGGCCACCTGCTCCTCAATGGCCTCATTTGTGGCCTCCCAATCTGTGGCCCGCTTCTTGTCTTCCAACATCTGCTGTTCAATCCATGATTCCTCTGATGTTTTTATGGCATTCTTCATCAGGGACTGCTCTGCAAACTACAAGGAGTGGGAGAGGAACAGCAATGTAAGGTGACACTCTGAACTCTGGCCAAGAGCCAGAAGTGGCTCAGGGAGGTGGGCTCACAGGCTCAGAAGAGAGGCAGGAAGGCAGATACTCTTACTAAGCACCCCCCTGGGCAGGCTGCCTATTCATCAGGGACTAGGGGAAGGCAGGCTTGGGCTGGGGGACTTGTCATTTCAAATTCCTATATTCAGAAGTCCTGCTGCCACCCCCAAGATACCTCAACTGATGTACTAAGTCTGGGGCAGTCAGGTGCCCTCCAGCCAGGGTTAGAATTTAAAGACACCTCACCGATTGATGACTCAGTTGTTGAGGCCTTCTTCACCTATGCCCAGATGGGACAAGGACAAAAGATCACCTAAGAAGTTGAGTCCTGTGTGCACAGGGTAGATTTGAGTATTGGGGCATTTAAGTAGACAAGAGGACAGTGTCAGCATGGTGTGGGGTACTATGAGTTGTAGAACACCGTATGAGAGTGTCAGGCTGTGAGACATAACAGATTTTTTAAAAAGGAATAATGAAAAGTATCAGTGCATATCCCACAAAATAAAAGTAATTTCGTTCAGTGAAAACTTATTTTAATGCATATATACACACCATACACCAATGTGTGTGTATACTAATGGTGTAAAATATAATTTTTTACCCATGCATAACCATCCAAAAAGAATGCAAAATGCTGTTAGAATAAGCCAATTAAAAATGGGCAAAAAAGTCTAGACACACAACTTCATCAAAGAAGATAGACAGCAAATAGGCACATGAAAAGATGCTCAACATCATCTGTCATTAGGAATAGCCAATTAAAACAAGGTGTCCCTCAGTTAAAGCTATCAGTAAGAACCACAGTGTCATACAGATACAGATGGTTACATACAGAAATATTTCTAGACATGTGTATACACACAAGTTAGTTTATACATATATTTTCTTGCTCTATCAGCTGAAAGGGCCTAAAGCAAGGATACCTCAATAGCAAAGAGCATATTCAGCACCCAGATCTTGGTTTCTAATATAACATTCTCCAATAAAAGGAACTAGGGCTCCTTGGAGAAATGGCTGGTTCTAGAAATGGGGCAAGGAATATACAAGATGAGCCTCTAGCACCTTGTAGTGCCAGAAAGTTAAGTATTCAAAATAAAAATGAAAATGAAAAATAAAATAAAAATGAAAACAAGCAAGCCAAAAAACACCCCCTCACAAACACCACCACAATGATGGGGATATTTCAAAGAGATGCAGTAACCAACTAAAAGAACTCCCAATACCCAAAACTGGGAAAACTTGGGCATCAAAAAAAACAGTACTGGATTATAACCCATAGTATAAAAGTATTAAATAAATATCCATCATCCACAATGATAAAAATAAATGACTAAATAAATAAATGGAGAATGAGATAAATCTCCCTTGCAGAAGAATTTCAAATAATTTATGTAGATACTCTGCCCTCAAAGAGATGGAGTATAACCTTTACCTTTTATTTGTATTTTTTTCACTGTACTGCACGGCACCCAGGCCTTTGACAGTGGAAGTGTGGAGTCCTAACAACTAGTCCACCAGGAAATTCCCTAATCCCTACTTCTTTTTTTTTAATATTTATCTATTTATTTGGCTGCACTGGGTTTTTTTTAGTTGCACCATGTGGGATCTAGTTCCCTGACCAGGGATCGAACATGGGCCCCCTGCATTGGGAAGGTGGAATCTTAGCCACTGGACCACTAGGGAAGTCCCCCTAATCCCTACTTCTTAAGTTTAGAGTATAAATGACTTCCTTCCACACAGTATGGAAACATGGAAAAGGGAGTGGGGGTAGGGAAAGAGTAATTTTACAGTGGAGAAAACTTGATAAAACTACTTCTGCCAGATGATCAAGGTCAACATCAACAATTAAAAATCATGTTCACGGTACATACTGTTGATATGATAAGAATGGCACTTTACCACTGTGATCCCCCTCTCTAAAATCCATAACCTCAAGTCTAATGAGAAATACATCAGACAAATTCCAAAAGAGAAACATCCTACAATATACATGACTAGTACTCTTCAAAACTGCCAAGGTCACCAAAAACATGAAAATGTGAGAAACCATCAAAGACAAAGAAGCTAAAGAGGTATGATGATTTTCAGTTAATAACAATGTATCAATACTAGTTCATATAACAAATGTATTACAGTCATCTGACATGTGTGAATAATAGGGAAACTGGGCAAAAAGGAGGAAGGTATGTGGGAACTCTGCACTATCTTCTTAATTTTTCTGTAAATCTAAAACTATTCTAAATAATTAAATCTATTTTTTAAAAAAACTTAGGGCACTCAGTTTTAACAAATGGAAAAAGAAAGGACACAAGTGGTCAAACCACTAAAAGTCAGGAGTGACTCTTAAATGCACAGTGTTACCTAAAAGAAGCCATTGAAAAAACTATATATTGTATGATTCCAATTATATGACATTCTAAAAAAGGTCATAGAAAAAAAAAAAAAAAAAAAANAAAAAAAAAAAAAAAAAAAGGTCATAGAGTCTGTAAACAGATCGAAAAGAAAGAAATTCGGAGAAACTGTCACAGCCAGGAGGAGCCAAAGGAGACATGACAACTAAATGTAATAAAGTATCCTGGATGGGATCCTGGAACAGATAAGATCACTGGGGAAAAACTGAGGTAATCTGTTTTTGTTTTATCCCTTTCTGAAGGTATCATCATTTACTGTTGTTGTTTGGTCACTGTTGTGTCCAACTCTTTTGCGACCCCATGGACTGTAGCCCTCCAGGCTCCTCTGTGTATGGAATTTCCCAGGTAAGAATACTGGAATGGGTTACCATTTCCTTCTCCAGGGCATCTTCTGTACCCAGGGATCAAACCTGTGTATCCTGCATTGGCAGGTGGATTCTTTACCACTGAGCCACCTGGGAAGCCCAAAACTGAGGTAATTTGAACAAAGTATGGTCTTTAGTTAATATATCAATACTGGCTCACTGACTGTGACAAATAAGCTATGCTAATATGTTAATCACAGTGGAGTATATAGGAATTCTCTAATCACAATAATTACATAAATCTAAAACTGTTCTGAGTTTAAAGATTTAAAAAATGAAACCAAAAAACCTCTATGGGGACTTTTGGTGGTCCAGTGGTTAAGACTTCACCTTCTAATGCAGGGGGTACAGGTTTGATCCCTGGTTGGGGAGCTAAGCTCTCACATGCCTATCAGCCAAAAAAAACTGAAACATAAAACAGAAGCAATATTCTAACAAATCCAATAAAGATTTTAAAAATGGTCCACATCAAAAAACCTCTATGTTGGAGGGTGTGCTGGTGTTAGGGTGTGTTTCCTAAAATGAGGCAGGAGTACTTTTGTAGGAAGTGAAACCTCAATAGAAGATAGCAAAATCCCCAACAGACAACTGTTTGAGACAGAGAATGAAAATCTGTCAGTGTGTGCTGAAAAGATCTACTGCCCTTTCCTGAGCACCTAACAGGTATCAGGCCCTGTGTTAGGCACTTTCTGTATCACCCAAGCTGCCAGTCAAATCACTTGTACAACTTGACTTAGATACCAAGGCCAGCAAGTGGTGGGGCCAGGCCTACACTCCAAGTCTCTGTGACCACAGCTGTCTGTCTGTGCCGGGGTTTGAAGGAGGATCCATGTGGGTACCAAGACACATAGACTGAGCCCTGGTTCACAGTTCCCAAGTTTGACTCCATATCTCAAAATGCCAACTCTCAACAGGCACAAAAGATAGGTAAACCAGCTCAGACAGGCAAACTGAGACCACAAAATGAGCCCTGAGGGATCACCTTGGATAACTTCCTAATTTCAGAGGTGAGACCTTAGGGGCGACTCAGAGAGGTTAACAGGACACTTTTGTGGGCAAGGGGCAAAATTGAGGCCCCAACATGAGATTTCTGATCTTCTGGTCTATCTCCAGTATCCATTCTAGGCACAGGGACCTGCTTACCCCCGGTTTGAATGATGGCAGGCCCAGTCCCACGCCAATGGTGGCCTTGTTAGGATTCACTACTGAGTTGTAGTGGATATTCCTATGGTAGCTGACACGAATGGGTTCATCCTCATTTTGATGGATCCCATGGAATGTATTGATGGGTTCTGCAGAGAAAGAGGAGACAGGATTCACAGTGGACTGAGTGGAACAGGCTCAGACCAGGAGTGATCAACTGCTCACCTACCCACCACAGAAGTACCTGTGCTGTACTGGTACACCTCCACAGGCCGGTTGTACATCTCTGCCATGGCCTGCATCTCAATGTGGTTGCCATGGCAGTTGTTTTTCCGCTTCCGGTTGATGTAGGTGGTAAAATCCTCTGTGACATAGTTGGAGAAGTAGTCAGCATTCTTCATCTGCAGAAAAGATCAGAGGATCAATGTCTATGTGGAGAAGAGATCCTCCATTCTGCCCTCGCCCCAAGGTCTCTGCAAGGTCTCACCAGATAGTCCATGCAGTGCTTTCGAACAACCTCATGCATGTCCTGGTCTCCATATACCTGGTCAGCTGTGGGGACAGAAGGAGAGGCTGGAGTCAGAGCTGCCACCAAAGAAGAGTTCTGAATCAGAACATCCTTGTGGGTGAAGGGCTGGGGGCCAGGGAAACTCCCTTACCTACCCTAAGTAATGGAGAGTTCTTGGCTTTGTGGGCTGGAATATGGTCACGAAAAAAGAGGCAGGCAAAGACAGTCTTTAAGAACAAGAGTACAGGTAAGAGGGACAGAACCACAGGCATCTTGTGTAGATAAGCGGCCTTAAGCACCATCGATTCCACATATACCATTCTTCACTCTTCACATGAGGACACTGAGGCTCGGGGAGTTTGTGATTTGACCAAGGTCACCCAGAAGTCAGTCTATGACAGATTCAACTTTAAAATTCAGTTTCCTGACTCTCAGGAGTCATTATGGCCTTTATAAGGTGAAAAAAGAAGAAAAGGGAAGGAAAAATAACTGGGCTCTAAGCCCAGTTCTGTTCAGTTCAGTTAGTTGCTCAGTCGTGTCCAACTCTTTGCGACCCCATGAATTGCAGCACACCAGGCTTCCCTGTCCATCACCAACTCCTGGAGTTCACTCAAACTCATGTCCATTGAGTCGGTGATGCCATCCAGCCATCTCATCCTCTGTCATCTCCTTCTCCTCCTGCCCCCAATCCCTCCCAGCATCAGAGTCTTTTCCAATGAGTCAACTCTTCACATGAGGTGGCCAAAGTACCGGAGTTTTAGCTTTAGCATCAGTCCTTCCAAAGAACACCCAGGAATGATCTCCTTTAGAATGGACTGGTTGGATCTCCTTGCAGTCCAAAGGACTCTCAAGAGTCTTCTCCAACACCACAATTCAAAAGCAT